>OV049924.1:131636743-132033813 GCA_920104205.1 Eupeodes latifasciatus | reverse complement strand
GTATCTACAACTAAAACCGTTCTAAGGATCTTTTCTTCCTTATTGTCCTAGTTGCGGGGAACAAAATGAAAGTTAAACTGTGATTCACTTCCTATGTAAATGTTCTGCCCTTGTCAGTTCTAGAATGTAAACTTTCGGGATTGACGAATGAACTTTCCGAAATAATAAGCAAAGATCTGATTTCCTTTCTGAACGGGATGAAATTGGTCTATTATGTCAGCATTTAAATCTTTCTTAATCTACATGTCTAACAAGTTTGTCGTATCAGAACGGCGCTCTCCAGAGCTAATTGCTTCACGCATCAATTGTGCTTGTGACTGCCATTTCTACATTTACCCACCTTGTGTTGATTAGAAACCCATGCTCAGATGTAGATAGGTATGTATGTAGGCATATGAAGATAATAATAAAAGTAGGTTAGAAACTACTCAGTTTAGGTTCAAGTTCAAGTTAAATTTCAAACTAACATTGAGTGAATATGAGTAAAAATTTGTAAAAATCCTTGGAAACAAGTTAAAATACTTTAGAATACTTTTAAGGACATTTGAAAGTACATAATGATGCATAAATACTCGTAAGTCTACATGAGGATACGTAAGGATATATGTATAAGGATTTTCGAGGATGCGTGATTCATTAGTTTGCGTAAAAAAGATGTCAGAAGGGATAATGAATGCTTGAAAATCTGTAATAATGCTTTGGAATACTTCTAAGGGTGTATGAGGATACGTGAAAAACCTTTTTTTATGATAAAGGATGCCAATAATTACTTAAAGATAAACGTTTCAGAATGTGTATGTTTACGTTAATATGTATTAATTTTCATTAAATTTCAATTTATTTAATAACGTACTTTTCTTAATTTCTTAGATTTTTCATTTTTTTTTCAAACCATTGATGAAATTGTGAAATTTTAAATACAAATTACCAAACACCTAGATTAATGGAAAATAATGAAATCCAAGCTAATTGCGTAGATACTGCTATTTGGTGTACGTATACAATAAACCGACACAAAAAACAGCAATCTCTTCCCAATGAAATTTAAATAATTAATTAATCGCTGAATTATATTAAAGGAAGAATGTGCACATTGCACAGCCACGGCCTATTTAATGACAGTTTATCCTTTTTGTCCTCAATGGAAATGGAACCCGTGCAATTAAGCCTTCTCGTGTTGAATTTTCAAATAGATAAATTAATTCGAATATAACATTTTTCACATTGCACTTTATCTCTGGCGCCCAACAATTAAAACGAAATAGTTTCTATAAATGCACAAAAACCGAAACCGTAGTTCTAAAGCGAGGTATCCATGAAGTTAAAAATCAAGCTTCCTCAACGTCACACTACCACAATAATAATTATCCTCTATGTGCTGTATAGAGATAGAAAATTCATGTGGATTATAGTGAATATTGTGTTGAACTTGATATATACTATATAACGGCAAATAATTAGTGTAGAGTTGTTTTTAATTTGTCTCGGTGGCATGGGAAGAAATAGAGGGCGCTGTCAACAGATGAAATGAAATATATTATGAATATTGTACATTGTTATTTGCTCTTTGTTCTCCTTTAATTAACTGGACAATTTGAATAAATTTGAATATCATCATTGTCAAATCTTTATTAAAATTCCAAAAGGCTACAAACAGACAGAACATATTTATTTTTGCTAGGTTATCGTTTAAACTTATTTTTATTTGACATTACATACTCGTACTTTGGGTTTTATTGTTGTAGGGTTGGTTTTAATGACGCAGAGAATTCAAATCTTAAAGTACATTGCATGTGTTCGCATTCATTATGGTTTTCATTAAAAAACATAACACGAAAAGAATATACATATGTACATATGTATGTATGTAAATAGTAAAATGTAAACATCACTAAAATTGATAAAATAAAATATTATTTGCTTATTTTGTCCTTCCTTCTTTTAGAAAGTCCACTATTACACGTTGACTCACGATTCACGACTCACTTTTGACTTTCCTAATAAATTTGTATTCGGTGAGGCAAGCGCTATTAGACGTTGACTCGTGCCCCATGCCTCAAATTTGACAATTATTGTTTGTTTTGTTAAGAATGCTCCTTCTCGTTGGCTTTAATTTTTCCATAGTTTTTGAAGTTGAGTAAAATTTATAAAACAAAATAAATAGGATTTTGGAAATGGATTCCGAAAATTTATTAAAGGTAAATGAAAAAGAACAGCATAAAACGAATATGAGAAAAAAGAAACGTCAAAGTGAGTCTACTAAAAATTTGCCCGAGACTCACCGGAATTTTTGTTTGCATCTCATTTTCTCACATCTGCTTTCTTTTTCGCACTCATGTGAGTCGTGAGGCATCGTGTAGGCGCCAGTTATAGCTATCATTGGTTTTCATCATTGAAAACAAACATTGGAATTTTTTTGGCAGGTCGTTTATAGCTATCATTAAAAATTTCTGTCATTGAAAAAAATTTCCTGATTGAAAGCCACCGAAAAACTTTTACTGACAGAAATCTGGGGGAGAGTACGATAACTTTGGCGACAAAGTTTAATGACGGATTTGTATAGAACAGTTAAAAACAAGCATTTTTTACTATGGGAGGGGGGGTCTATCTCCCCCCGTTTAGGCGGTAGGGGCAGTTTAAAATAATATGTACATTAAATGGAAAAAAATAACGGTAATACTTATAATTAAGTATTATACCTTTTTTTAAAGCCAACACTTTTGTCTATTAGCTTGTTTTTAAATCAAGTCAAAACTATGCATAGTTTTTGAAAAAAATTGTTCTAAAGTCAAAATTTGTGCAAAAAAAAGTTAAAAAAGGTTTAAAGTGTAATTTTTCAAAACTTTCAGATTATCTACTATTTTTTTTTTTTATAATTCATTGCTCTTATTTGTTTTTGATCAAAAACTGAAAACTAGATGACTTGATGTCTTCTAGTTCTTGAGAAAATTGAAAATTACCAAAACAAAATATTTTAATTAAATTACTTTTTCCTTGCTTAAGTATTAACGTAGTCTTATTTTGATAGTAATAATCGAATATGGATTAAGATATACCTAGGGTAAATTAATTTTTCTTAAATCCAGCTTATTTAAATGCAAAAGAAACTTTGCATGCACCCCATCTTGCACCCACCGCACCTTGCACCCACCCCACCTTGTACGCACTCCAACTTGCACCCACCCCAAATCCTATAGTGTGTCCAAGCAGGGGGGTTGCAGGGGGGCAGCATGCCCCCCTTACAGATGCCACTGTTGCATACACCCAAACTCGCGCACACCTTACTGTTGCATACACCCAAACACGCATTACGCATACGCAAATACCATTATTACTATCAAAATAAGACCACTCAAGCAAAAAAAATTAAAATAGTAGTTGTGGTTATTTTCAATTTTCTCAAAAACTAAAAGACATAAAATCATCTACTTTTCAGTTTTTGATCAAAAACAAATAAGAGCAATAAATTCTGAAATAAAAACAATGGTAGATAATCTTGATGTATTGAAAAAGTTACACTTTAAACCTTTTTTTAACTTTTTTTACTCAAATTTTGAGTTTAAAATTAAATTTTTCAAAAACTACGCATAGTTTTGACTTGATTTAAAAACTGGCTAATAGAACAGAATGTTGGCTTTAAAAATGTATACAACTTAATTGTAAGTATCACCGTTATTTTTTAATTATTTTGTTTCCATTTTAAATAATAACTTTTTTAAATTGCCCCTCCCGCCTAAACGGGGGGAGATAGACCCCCCTTTCCCATAGTAAAAAATGCTTGTATTAAGACCCTCTACCAAAAACCGTTATTATATCTTGGCGCCAAAGTTATCGTACTCGTGCCGAAATCTGTCATTGGAATTGTGTGAAATTGGATCACAAATCAGTGGAACGATTCGTTTCACTTTTGAACATAAAAGTATCAGCTGTTCAGGAAAATGAATTTCCGTCCGGAAAATAAAAAAATACATTTTTAGTGAAAAATAAATGCGTAATTACACTTTTTTTTTCAAAAAAAATTCTTTGTGTGATTTCCGATCGATCAGTATATAATTTTCATTTCTAATCAAAGGGAAACACCGTCAAATATCGATTCAAACATTTTTCCGGATCGATTTCAATGATAGCTATAACTGGCGCCTAATAGCAGACAAACTAGGTTAGGTTAGGTTGAGACCGTTACAAAGCACTTTAATTTTCAGAGAAAGCTGCTATAAAAGCTTTGAAATGGGTGCAAAGCTTTAAGACTTTTCAACTTTGAAATAAAAGTATGAAGTTTTACAGTCTTGAATTATTAATTGAAACTTTTCTTTTGGTTTTATGATTTTCATTGTTTTTAAGATATAAAACTTCCTATAAATCTCATTTTGAATTACTGTTTGTACCGTTTTACGATATAAATAAAAAATACCGCTTCCAAGAACATAATAAAATAATGCTAAACATTTTATAGCTATATTTCCACTAATCACAATAAACATTTTATAGCACATTATAGTAGTCTCTTATTTTGTAGTAGATTACTTTAACAAAGGCAGAAACCCCTATGATATCAATAAAAGTTAATGTCAAATACAGATGTCACTGCACTCAGTTAAAAAAAATTGTATTCGTTTCTTTGCTTTTGAATTCAAAGTTGGAGAATTTTAAATTGTATAACATCTTTGTCTGTTATCCAGGGTTATCCATTTTGCGGTTTCAAAAGTAAACTTAAATAAAACACATAAAATATTTTGTTTCATGATATTTCAAAAAATCGACGTCCACCGCCTGTTTTTCAAGCACCCATTCGACGTATCTATACGACGTTGTGAATGGTCAGCTGGCTTCAATTGTTGTTTGAGCTGGACGGATGCAGGGGGGGGGGTCGTAGGGGTCATGACCCTGGAAGATAATTTGTTTGTATTTTTGTACGAATTCCCTTCCATTCAAAACTAATCGTGTGGAGTTGTTAATGGATATGACCCCCATTATATTTTAAATTATTTATTTTTTTATATGAAAACAAAATTTGTATTTTACTTCCTAAAACTTTGTTGCCAAAAGTACCACTTTTAACTGAGAACTGGACCAAGAACGTATATTCCAAAAACTTTGCACAATTTTATCAAATTTTGACCAATGGACGATCCAGGGGGGGTCATATGAGCCATAAAGCTTATACAGTTAAGTTGTATAAGAAAAGATTTCACCTAAAGATTTGTTAGTAATTAAACGACATTCACCAAAAAGTGGTTTGCTGTCAAAAACAACTAAAATTTTTGTAACTTTAGTAATGCCTTAAATTATTTGCATAAGAAGTTTTTAAGAAAAAGAAGAAATATTCAGGTTTTTAAGCAGAAACCTTGAATAAGAGATCGTCAATATTATATTAAGTTGCCTTTAAATTCCTAAAACTAGCCTTCAATTCCATCTTATTTTTTTGATGCACAAAAAAAGTGAACATTGTAGTGATTTTTACTTGAGACATACATGAACTATTTGGCAAGTATTGGATTCGTAAAAAATTTCGAATACCATAGTGCCGATTAAAGTTAAGGTTTTCAGCCGATTGGCTTAAGGCGTTTTTTTTTCATTGTTTTAATACGAAAAATAATAGCAGTCCCCATAAAATTTTGTTGGTTTAGATATGAAAATTCTATTTTTTTCAAAAATAAACTGATAGATTTTTTTAAAACTTTCTCTATTTTTTTCCTTAATTCGGCTTCTTTCTACAAGAAAAACATATTTTGGTATTGCTCCAGAAGGGTACCCCTCATAAAACATAAAACCGTTATTTTGTTTTTAAGTTTTCTCAATAACTAATCGACCGATTTCAATGCTAGCTCTTGTCGATGATCAAATTTTCAAACTGATGATGATTTTTTATGATTAAAAATGTCATTTTTTTTTGTTTTTGTTTTTTTAAATAATAATGTTTCTTACCAAACTTGATATCTCAGAAAGGGGTGAACATTTTTCAACGAAATTTAAATGTAAAATGTATTTTTATAAGCACTAAATAACTGCATACCAAAAATATTTTAAATGTATTTTTATAAGCACTAAATAACTGCATACCAAAAATATTTTAAAGATAAATTTAAAAATTGTATATATAAAAATTAATTTAAAAAAACACGCTCTAATGATTTTCGAAAAAAAAAAAATAAGTTAATCTAGGTTTTGTGAGAAATAAATTGGTATTAAATTTTTGAGAAAAACTTATTTTGCAGGTACGTTTTTAAATCTTAAAATATAGGAAATATTTTTGAAGACATTAGCAAGTTCTAGCGACCAAGTCGTGCATTATATTTCTTTCAAAATTGATTCTCTGTTGAATAAAACTTTTAAGATCTTAAAAAAAATTAAAGAAATATACTTTTGAATTTGCTTTAGATGTTCTAGTGCTAAAATTTAAACACGAATTTTAAGAATATAAGTGTCTCCACAATTTTTAAGTTTTGTTGACTCCTTTAAGATCAAAATATTTTCTAGCATCAGCTCCAATCTACCAGTAAGCAGACTGATAGCGATAGTAATAATAGACTCCCAAAAATTGAGTCCGAAGAAACTACGATCCGCGGTTTAGATCCAAATGCAAAATACGCCATAATGTGCCGTAAGACAGTCCTAACTCCTGAGATAGACACATTCGGGTCTTCGGCAACATTTTTACCTACAGCAGCGATATTTTGAGTGGAACGAGCAAAACGATGATGCACATACTTTACAATATCTCTAACCAATCCAGTCTCTTCAAATTTTTTCACAATTTTGCCAATTGCTTGCGTAGTTGGACGATTATGTAAACCATAATCTCCTATTAAAGCACGATATATATATTTTGTAGTAGATTTAACAATTTGTATGCGTTGTGCGATAGTTAAGCGATCCATTTTCGTAAAATTCAGACTTTCAACTGACAAAAAAAAAATCGCCAAATGGATATTTTTGTTTAAAGTTCCTATAGAAAACAGAACAATATTCCGAATAAATAACCTATAACATAAATCAATAGGCAGGTATGTATGTATATGCAACAATAGAATCCTAGACAAAATAAAAGTACAATAACTTAGGCGTTAAAAATTATTTATGGTAATGATAACCTATATTTTCATATTCTTATGAAACCAAATTCTTCAGTTTAAGCAAACAAAAGACTTCATCATAACAGGTGGCTATTCAAACATTCATTATATTATATTATCCTTATCTTTCTTTAAGCATTCATGTGATATTGGTATAGTCGGGATATAACATTTATCTTTCTTTTGTTAAAGGAAAATAATCAACATAGGAAATTCCATCATAATGCTCCCCTTATTTCTGCAAGTCTCCACAAATCATCACATTGCCCCACTTGGGGAGAGGAGAATTTCTCATTTATTTTGGATTCTGTTTTTATGGTGATAGCCCGATGGTATTCTGTTTATAGTAAGACTCATTTTGTAAATATATGTATACATCAACATTGATGAACTATCTCCAAGGAATTTGAATATTAAACCTTGTTTGAAGCTCAATGTTTGACAAATGAGTAGGTTCCTGCAATACTCAGAACAATAAGGCCAACTTTTCGATGTGAGATTGAAGTTTAACGATTTAACTCAACGAAATTGAAAGAAGAATGATGTATGACCTCTAAGGCTATCAGTAAAATTGTTGTCTTACAGTTTTGAACATGTTAGACCCTTACTTCCAGTAAAAGATTCAATACGATGAGTTCAAATAAGTATTTTTTTCAAAAAGAAATAATTGATATACTAAGTGTATACTAGCGTTATGTATCAAAAGCGTGTGTATCAAAAGCTTATCGATTAAGGAATATTAAAATAAATAAATTAGGAGGCGAAACAGTCCGTTGAGAACTAGGGCCTAGTGACTTTCAATTCTCAACCATTCCTGTGAGCGAGTACTGTTGTCAGGGATGGAGGAGACAGTTCAGCCGAATCCGAATGGGTAATTTGAGAAAGCACTTTTCATGACAATAATAATTACTCTTGGAGAATTTGTCAATTCCTCGCAAGAGGCAATACCCCTGAAAACGACTTTAGATGGCACAAGCAAGGATTGAACCCAAGACCTCTGGTATGAAAGTCAAACGCGCTAACCATCATGCCACGGGTACTGATTAGAAATATAGTGGCAAAAAACAATATACATAAGTCATCAATGATTTTTTCGAGGTTTTGGCTATAAAACGTCAATCGAAAATGTTGTTTCTCAAACAAATTTTAGGTTGTTCTTTTCGAAATATAAGGCATTTTGAAAAAAATTTTTCAGATGAAATGAAAGATATTTCATATGAAAGCTAAATCATTACCCCACGTGCTATACTTTTAGACTTCTATATGGAATTATATTTGCAAAACTGTCAGATTTTTGCCACTTCCGACGCTAAAGTCCAATTATCTCAAAATCCCCAAGGAGAAATTAAACAATTTTTAACAATTAAATTGTGCTGAACTTAAGCTCTCATTTGGTACTAGCCTTACAGGTGTGCGGCCTACGCCCAAAAATGGTCCACCGTCTTATTTCGTAAATACATTTTAAAAAATTTTTTTATGAAATTTAATTTTTACTGAACAGTAAATAAAGTACTGATAAAATCAACAGCAAAAATAAGGTGTGAAGCTCTTGGTAATTTAATACCTTTAATTCAATGACGTACATTGATTACTATAAATGGTCATCAGTAAAGCATTTCAGGTCCGCGTCCCTTTTCAATTGTTTGCTGATGAATTTTACTGATAGCTATAACTGGGACGATAAACGGCGCGGCGTATACTTTTTCTTCCAAGCTATTTTCAAGATATCAAAACACCCATTTTTCTAAAATGGCGCCCAATGAAATTTCCATAATCCCGAAAACAAAGTTCATTATTCACCAAAACTGCAAGGTGCACTACTTAATTTATTTAAAATATTACTAAATGTAATGAACATAAATAGTCATTTCACAATTAAATTAATTTGAAAACTGTCCATATTGTCAGTTTATCCAGATCATTATTTCATTTAAATTGAAATTGAAATAATACATATTTCTTTAATATACGATATTTAAATTTATAAAACGTGACTATATGAAATCTAGAATATTATCAATTTTATTAATATTATTTATAATTATTATGGAATGTGTCGCCAAAGCAGCTCCACCTGGCTTGTGTTCTTGATTTTAGTATTATGATCAGGTACTGGATGTGGTTGTCGTTGTCGTTGTCGTCACTATTTTAGATTGGTACGAGTTAGCCATCCAAAAATACACAGATTCGCACAAACGACACCGAAAATTGAGTGAGTTGGCAAATTAATGGCCTCTCACCTCATCCCTTGGGCTAGTTATACGAATACGAAGTACGAGCCTGTCATTCTCGTCGTCTCGTCGTCGGTTGTCGTAGTTGTGCGTCCGTAGTGCTATGTTGGTCGGCCACATGCGATGAATTGGTACGCAACGTGACCTGCTTGTCGAACGCTGCAAAATTTTAATTAATATTTCGGAGCTTAAGGGTTATGTCCCTGTGGCAATGGGCATCAAAGCTTGGTTGTGTGTCCCCGTATAGCCGCAGTATTTGGTAATGCTAATAGAATTTAATGCATATGAATCCTATAAACCAAATGTCCTTTCTATCCTTATAGTCGTGGTGTACACATTCAATATGTACTCAGTGGAACTATTTTTAGAGCAATAAAATAGTGCGAGGGAGGGACAACTTTTAGATACCTATTATTATTTTAAGCAAAAGGTGTGAAAAGAGGCTGACAAAAATATTTATATACATAAAAAGGGTTGGTGGTGTGGTCGTGTCGGGGATTTGAAAATTTGAACAAATATTAATAATTAACAGTATATTTTCAAATTGTGAGACTTTTTAGAAAGGAATTAATTATGTTCCACCTAATTTTAGTTTAAACAAAATCAGACAATATGTTAAAGTTCAATGGTGAATATGCATAATATTTCATAGCAATAAGTTCTTTTAAAAACTCCTTGTTAGTAAACATTAACGTTTAAGGTTTTCAGATGACAGATTTCGCTCATAAAATAAAGGCTATCTATATATGTAAGTCTGTTCATGTTTAACATTTAAATTTGATCTTTTGTAAATGTTTAGCGGTCAAATGTATGTAAGTATTGTACAATAGATGAACTTACCCTTGTCTTTAAAATTAACCAACAAGATTTAAAAAGAGTCAATATTTAATTTTAGAAGCGAAAGATGTCATTTCGGAGAACAGATGAACAAGATCTTTACGAACTATGCATTAAATTAGTTTTTGATGTTTTAAGATTCTGAACAGTAATAATATTTAGATATTTTCAATACATCAAACATATAAAAATTAGTACAATTTGATAACGATAAAATAAACTAAGTATTTAAAAACAAAGTATCAAATCTCAACTTTCAACAGTTTTTAACAATGACATTTCTCCAGATGCACTTCTTTGACGTTTAAATTTGACAGGAACTTTCAAAGTTCTCCATTCATTAAATGGCCCTATTGAACAATATACTTAACTATGTTTTTAAATGAGAGAGTCGAATTACAAAACTTCTTGTTTCATAGGTATTAATATCCACAACATAAATAGTACCAAGCACTTTTTTCACCCATCCAAGTTATGCAGCTTTTATTATTATTATTGAAATTTTGTATTATTCTGCAAACTTCTTTACCTGTAAGTTATTTCCACTTCATTATACCAACTCAACTTCCCTCCTCCCAAAAAAAATAATAATAAGAACAAATCCAAGGAAAACTTGACCCTTTAGCAGGAATTGTTTGAAATTTAAATTAATGTTGGGTACCTATGTATGTACTTGAGTGAACGACCATCCTCTACAATTCTATTTTGTGTTATTTTGCCATTTTAAACTCAATCTCATTCAACTAATTTAAAATGAAAAAATATATATTCGTGCATTGTTTTCTAGCTAAAATTAAGGGAAGTTTAAAATTAAACATTTTCAGTGTGTAACTAGTTTTTATTGCAAAACCAAATAATTCGCAGACTCGAACAACTTAATGAAACTTCAGGTAGTATAGGGTTGGCTTTTCTTACAGATTTTTAGAAGCTTTGTTAACTTCCCATAGAAAGTTATTGTAATTGGTCCGATTTGTGAAATTGAAAATTTTGTCATTTCTCGACGTTTCCAGGTCCCTAGAGTCGAAATAAAAGATTTTTAGAGAGATGTCTGTGCGTGCGTGTGTACGTACGTTCGTACATCCGTACGTTCGCGACGTTTTTTTCGTCGTCCATAGCTCAAGAACCAGAAAGATGCAGAAAGGACTCTGAAAGAAATTGCGTGGTTGGTTTTTTCGCCATAGCAATTTAAAAAAAAAGGTGAAAATGTTGGTTAACCCAAAATATCTCACGAACCAATAACGCTAGAGACATGAATTAAATTTTATATTGTAAATTGTAACGTGATACCAAACAAATATATTTTTGGAAAAAAATTCAATTAACGGTTTTTTATAAATCAAAAAAACTGGCAAAAAAATATTTGTGACCTCGAATTGTACGAACAAAAAATGATTTAATCAACAAAACAATTTTGTGCAACGAAGAATAACGTTTTTAACATATGGTAAAGTTTTGGAAAAAATAGAATTGACAGTTTTTTTATAAAAAATAAAAACCTGAAAAAAAAACATTACTCAATGTTGGTAAAAATTGATTTTCCACTCAAATATCTTTTCAAAAATTTGAGATTATGGCTCCCAACTATTTTTATCTTATAAGAAATATTGTTTTCAACATTTGGTAAAATTTTGAGAAAAATCGAATTTTTTTGTTTTGTTTGTTTTTTTTTTTGTAAAAAAAAAACAAACCTAACAAAATTAATAAAAGTTGGTAAAAATTGGTTTTCGACTCAAATATCTCTTCAAAACTTTGAGATATTGCCTTTGAAGTAATTTTATCTTTTAAAAAATGTTGTTTTCGATATGCAGCACAATTTTGAGAAAAATCGAATTGACAGTTTTTTTACAAAAAATAAAAACCTAAACAAAAATTAGTAAAAGTTGGTAAAAATTGATTTTCTGCTCAAATATCTTTTCAAAAATTAAAAATATCGGATTCAAACTTCCTTATCTCACAGTAAATATTTTTTTGATATTCAGTAATTTTTTTATAAAAATCACAAAATAGTACGCAAATTTGGTAAAAATTGATGTTCGGTTCTCGACATCTCGTGAACAATAGAAAATATTGACTTCAAATTAGTTGCATTCATTAAATTTGTATTTGTTAATATAAGAAATAAAAACTATTTTATCATATGCAAATGTTCTAAGCAATTTTTAAAATTTTTAAAAGAATTCAACTGACAACTTTTTTAACAAAACACGAAAACCTACAAATCTTTTAAGCAAGACAAGTGTGGGTCGTATCCCAGCCTCTTTTTTCTAAGGTTATGCTATTTCCTTCCGAAAGCTATTTTTAAATTGCTGTTTTTTATTAAGTTTTGTTCGCTCTTGTTTTTAGACAGGTGAGGAATTCTGACATTTAGTTATTCATTTAAAATAAGAAAAGTGGTAATTTTTTAAATGCGCTGTGTGGAACTACTTTTCTCTTTTTGTTCCTTCTAATTATTCATAAATTTATGTTGGTTTCAATTTCCCTAATACTCCTCACAAAGACACACAAAAAAACCTACAAATTCTTCTCCTTTTCACAAAACATCGTTAAAATAACAAACTTAACGAAACTTCATTTTATCAAAAGTAGTTACAAGTTCGTTGCCAAAATTGCAACATCAATCTTTTCTGACAACATCAATCTTTTCTGGCAACATCTGATTGCTAATATTTCAAAAAAAAGTAAAAACAGTTGTATAGGTACTGAATGGAAACGATAGGTTATTGCATTTAAAAAGTTTATAACATCATCAGACGAAAAAGAGCAAGAAACCTGTGCGTGCCTTGGAAAATTCAATATTTCGAAATAACCTTAGTATGTGTTTTATGTAGATACGTTATATTATGAGTCACAAGCTCACAAGTCACCTACAGGCACCTGAAGTATTTTATGTGGTGTAAACATTTGGCACATTCATTTTTGTTTGCTTAAATTTGAACTAGTTGGGTGGCGCGACAGTCCATTGAGAACTAGGTCCTAGACTTACAACTCTCAACGATTTCTGTGTGCGAGTAATGTTGTCAGGGATGGAGGGGAACAAACAGTTTTTTTTAACCCGAATCCGAAGGGCTAATTTGAGAAAGCTCTTTTTATGACAAGAATTACTTTGGAAGATTTGTCAATTCGTCGCAAGAGGCAGTTCCCGTGGAAAAAAAACTATAGATGGCACAGGCAGGGATTGAACCCAAGACCTCTGGCATGAAAGCTTGAAGTTAACATTTAAAAAAATTGATGATGAAATTTGATGATCAAAACGGTGGTTGTTTTTACTCGTATTTTTTATTTTTAAAAAAATATTACAAATTTGTTTTCGAAATTCGATATTTTGAAAATGGGTCATAATTTTTTTACAAAATTTAAACGTAAAACGTATATTAATAAGCTCTAAATAACTACATACAAACTATTTTTTTAAACAAAAATTGTATATATAAAATTAAATAAAATATATAATTATAAATATTATAATTATTATATAAATAATTAAAAAAACGCTCTAATGGCGTTCAAATTATTGAAAACAAACTTTTTTTGCAGTTACATTTTTACATCTTAAAATACAGGAAATATTTTTAAACAGACTCTTTGGATAAATGAGCAAGTTCGTACGACCCAGTCGTGCATTTTATTTTGTTTTGAAAATCATTTTCAGTTCAAATATTAAGGATAAAGTGGAATCTCTTTTTTTACTTGAAAATTTTAACGGAATTCCTAAATGACTTATTGATTTTGTGTGATATTTTTGTGATCCTTGGCATTGGTTTTGGTGTTCAAAATGAAAGTTGTTTCTGAAAGTCCAAGTAAGCTAGGTCTTTTTTTGATCCCACTAATAATTTTGGAGTTGAGTAAGTAATGTGTTAATCAAAATGAACGAAAACTTATATAATGAACTAGGTTTCGTCAGGTGTTCGTTAAATATTGCTTACTCTATCATTTAATACGTCAAATTAAATTAAACAGTTGTTGTTCTTCACCAAAACCAAACTCTATCTATTCACGTTAACTTATTCAAAGTTAATTTAACCCCTCTTAAACATGATTGATTTTGAAATTAACTTCAATCAAACCAAACAACTAAACTTAATCTCAACTTTTTTTGTATTCCTTTTGTTTAATCCACTTCACACAGCAGCTTAATCTGATTGACCGGAACCGACAAACAACAGACACCTACCCCACAGAATCCTCAATTCTAGGCTCTATTGACGTACCGTACCGTATGTCGTTGTTGCCGCTACATTTACAATACTCATCCACTTGGTTACCTAGATAAAGATTTAACACATAACGAACCACATTAAGGTGACTTGCCTCTATTCTACTATACTACTGTTTCTGTAGAACATTTAAGTTGTGTGTACCTTCGGTAATTCCGGTAGACCACATCACAAATATGTTGGGTTCGAAACGTACCTGTATACACACAGCTCCATCTGGATGTCAACACCATAATATACAATATCCACAACAGCACCAACCAAGACTATACTATTACTGAAAATTCAATTATTTCGAATGTGCCCTTAATTGCTGTATGTTTAAGCATTGTGTGATGTGGATTTTTTTTTTATTTTTGCAGCCTTTCTAGTTCCTTCTGTTAAAGGTTGTGTTGGCTGCTTTCGAGCCTTCGAGGTATGGAAGGATAGAATAGAAAGATTCATCCATTTGTAATCCTCTGCATTATATGTTTAAAGCATTAACAGTCAAAGCTTCGTCGAAATGGGATTCTCCTCTACTTGCTTCGTTGCCGTCTCCGTGCGTGTCGTCGTCGTCACATCCTATTAGGCGCGCAAATATACACATCAGAACGTGAAATGTTCCCTGCGCGGCTGCGGCGTGAGGTACGCCCCTCATCTTAAAGTGTTTTCTTCCTTTTTTAATCGAGGCATGACGAAAGATACAGTTGGAAAACTTTTGATGTTTTTTCTTGTCTTTCTATTTGATTTTATGGTAAGGAAAATCCGGCTTAAGGTTAAAAAAAAAATGGGAAACAACTCTTGAGGTTTTGTAAGACATGTGTAGTGTGTAGTGTGTAGTGTGTACCTACCCTTAATCTGTGAGTTTAATTCAGATCTCGAAATAAATTGCATTGATTTAATAAGAAAACTTTCTTTTCATGTAGGATATAGAAAAAATGTAAAAGCTGGCGTAGAGTGGTGGGCAGTGTGGAATTTGCTTTATTTTTAGATCAAAACAATCTGGGAAACACCCCCCCCCCAAGTTCTCTCGGAACTCCTACAAAATGCCTTGAATAGGCTAACAAATTGGGCTAAGCAATGTGGCTTGGACGTCAATCCACATAAAACAGAACTAGTACTCTTTTCGAGAAGGTACAAAATTCCTCAGATCAGCCCACCCAAGATTAAAGGAATACCATTAAGGTTTTCCGACCAAGCTAAATATTTAGCCCTCATTTTAGACAAAAAACTAAATTGGAAGGCAAATATTGATGAAAGAGTAAAAAAGGCTACTGTAGCGCTTTTTACTTGTAAAAAGGCCATAGGATCAAAATGGGGCTTCTCCCCAAAAATAAACCACTGGCTATACACTTCGGTAATTAGACCGATACTCATTTATGGAGTTGTCGTATGGTGGACCGCACTGGACAAGATGGTAAATCTAAATAAGTTCATCAAAGTCCAGCGGTCAGCAGTTATGTGCATCACAGGAGCACTTCGCTCAACACCAACCGCAGCCCTGGATGTGCTTTTAAACCTAACACCTCTTGACATCTTCTCCAAAATGGTGGCAGCCAACTCATGTGTGAGGCTTAGAGCCACCTCTCAATGGAACAGTAACAATACTGGACATACTACCATTATAGACAATTTCAGATCTATCCCAGATCGCTTAGACTATACCACCCCTAAAATGGTATTCGGTAAAAGCTTCCATGTGTCCATCCCTTCAAGATCCTCCTGGGAAGAAGAGAGACCCCTGGAAGACAATGCGATACACTTCTATACAGACGGTTCAAAGACCGATTACGGAGTTGGAAGTAGTATCTTTTCGGAACAACTGAATCTCAGTCTATCATACAGACTTCCCAATCAATGTAGTGTATTCCAGGCAGAAGTAATGGCGTTTAAAGAGGCACTATCCTGGCTCAAAGAAAACGTTATATCTTGCAAGGATATACGAATCTTCTCGGACAGCCAAGCCGCTCTTAAATCTCTCGCGTCTGTCTCCACAAACTCTCAAGTAGTCCACGATTGTCGATCATCTCTGAATGAGATGACAGAACAGTTTAATATTCACCTCATTTGGGTGCCGGGCCACAGGGACATTCCGGGAAATTGCAAAGCCGATGAGCTCGCCAAAAACGGAACACTTCTGCCTAATGTTAGACAAAAACATAACATAGGAACACCACTTGCTACATGCAAATATCTTCTCAAACAATATGCTCTAGAAGCAACAAATGCTAGATGGTCACAGAATACCACCTGCCTAGCAACCAAGCAAATATGGCCAATCTTAGACTTAAATCGGCCAAGAGGCTTGATATCCCTGAACAGACAAAATATAAGCTCTACAATTGGAGTAATAACAGGACACTGCCTCATAGGAAGACATGCTCTGAGGCTAGGGGTCTACACAAATGACTTCTGTAGAAGCTGCATGGATGAGGAGGAAGAGGAAACAGTCCAACACCTTCTATGTACATGTCCAGCACTCTCCATTAGAAGGAATAGCTTTCTCGGTAATCCTTTCTTCGATAATACCAGTGAACTGGCAACGATTGACACAAAATGTCTCTCTAACTTTATTAAAAGCACAAAATGGTTTGTTTAAATTCATTACTCCCCCATGAGTAACCTCATTAGTGGTATCACAATGGACCCTTGAGGTCTAAGTGAGTCAATGACATCTAGACAGCCACTCCAACCTAACCTAACCTAACCTAGATCAAAACAAGTTGAAATTTCTTTTTAAAAACGTACTCTTTCAAGTCGAATCGACTACGATTTATGGTTAGTTTTTACTACCTGTTAAACTGACAGAGTTGTCAATTATTCCATGGAATGGCCTTGTTGTGATAAGATCTGCCGAAAGTCTGTCAAATTGAATTCTAGTCAACAAATAAAGTTATTTCTTTAACCATCATCCAGTCACTGTAAATGTTTTCGTGTTTGACTTTTCAAAAAAAGATTTCAAATAATTTACCAATCTACTTATGTTTTTTGATCACTTTTGAAAGGATCACTGCATGAAGGAATTTAAAAAAAAAAACGACATTTTTAAAATCAGATTTTCATTTTCTTTATTTTTATACTTAACAGTGATTATCTTATAAATTTACAATAATTATTCCAACACGGACGTTGATTTCTATTTGTTATGTTAATTGTGCTTAATCTTTTTTCTAAATATGTTATTGCACAATTTAACAATTGCATTTTAAATTAAATTTAATATATTTACAATACGATGCAATAAAGTGAGTTAGAGACGGGAATATAAATTATAATAAATATTATTTTTTTTTTTAAGGAAAAATTTCGAAATTTGTACAATATATCAAACGAAAAGATGACACAGTCATCTTGGATTATACAACAAAGGTACACATAGTAGTTTTATTTTTTTTGATTTGATTAAAATTTTAAAATATATTATAATAAATATGAAAATGGACGTAGTATTTGTATTTATTTTAAATTAAATATGTTTCTATGTTTAGTTTCTTCCTATAATAGAACGAAGGCGATCTTGTAAATAATCACTAATTGTAATAAAGTGTTGTTTCTTTGCAACTTGTAACGCAGTAAGGCCTTCTTGATTTTTCTGTAAGATGTCACTACCAGCAGCGACTAATTGTTTGACAACTGTCAAATGACCAAACATAGCTGCTGCATGAAGAGCTGTTTCTCCATTCTAGAACATAAATATAACAAACAAAATATTTCGTTAAGTTTACTTAATTTTTGTTTTTTAATTTTAAATACAAATTACCGGTAACAAACCCAAATTTGGTCGATATTTTAATAATTCCGTCGTTACAGCCATATGACCTTTATGCGCTGCTTTGAATAATGGCGTTGCTCCATCACAACGTACAGCATCAACATCAGCACCATTTTGAAGTAGAACCTTACAAATGTGATCGTGACCCATTTGTGAGGCTATCCAAAGTGGTGTTGCGCCATCTATTCGTTTTGTATCAGGTTGGGCGCCAGCTGACAAAAGAAGGAGCAACACCGTTCGATGGCCATTTTGTGATGATATAAAAACAGGTGATGCACGATCTTTCATACAAGCATTTACATTCGCTCCGTATTCGATCAATTCTTTCACAAGTTTAACATGGCCACCTTGACAGGCTACAAAAAGAGGAGTACCACCGTCCTGAAATATAATATATCATTTGGCATGAATAAAAATATTCAAATACTTTCGTTTTTGATAGGTCGTCTCGATATGACTTCTGAATGACAGGTCTTATCGCATAATTAGAAGGCAACGTATCAAAAACGCCATATATGCTAGAATTCACTTAAAGAAATGCAAAACAACAAAACTGAGTTACAACATGACTTTTAAACCCTGCGAAATAATATTTGACTGAACAACAAACAAATGATACTAAACGTCAAATTTGATAAAATTGTACTTCAAGTGTAGTTTTGTTTTCCGTTATTAGTCCGGTGAGTGCGGTGTCTTGTTATCACCTTATATATAGTCTTATTCGGTCAAGGTGCTGTGTCTCTACTCTGTACATTTACATATGTGCTGTGTAGTATGTAATGTAATGTAGTCATCGTGTTATAGGGTGTCCCAGCAGTTGAGTTATAGTCACTCGTGTTTGTTTATTGTTTCGTCCAAATATTGTTCGAAACTTTCGAAATTTTTCAGCTGCACAATCCCCGCATTCGTAGTTCGTTTTCATTATTGTTGTTTTCTTCAACCCTCTCAGTAACGAATGCCAAAAACTGCTTTGCGAAGACAAATGGGGAATAAATGAGCCGTTTATTTTGAAAGTGGCATAAGTCACTTTTTTTTAAGTCGAGATATTTAAGATATTTGTTATACAGTTAATTACCAATACTTCTCTCGAAGAAATCTTAATAATTCTCAACTTATTGAGTGCAAATTTTTTAAAAATGAAAAGATACCGTTCAATTGTATTTAGTGTTGCCATTAACTCAATTTTTTTGAAAAAGTGACTTATGCCACTTTCAAAATAAACGGCTAAAATATAAAATAAGAAAAATATCCCGGCGTTCTTAAATTGTGAACTTCTGCTGGGATACCCTATAGTTTGAGGTTGACATGCATGTTAATTTCATTAAAATTTGAAATGTACTAGTTTTTTGTAAAACGTCATTTGTCATTCTTTGGCATCATTAAATATCAATTTCACAGCAATGTAATTTTTGAAGTTTATTACATCAAAATAAAAGTTATTATACTTACAACTGACGGACAATCAATTGTTGCTCCAGCTTTTACTAAAATTTTCACAATTTCCAAGTGTCCACCTTGAGCAGCAAAAAATAGAGGAGTAGTGCCTGTTGCTCGTTTTGAATTTGGATCGGCGCCTTGTTCAAGAAGTTCAACAACACATGGACAATGTCCACCTGCAGCAGCTAAAATAAGTGGAGTTGTACCATCCTATATAAACAGAGACAAAAATGATACAAGAATTAATTCCATTACAAACATTTGAAAGAAAGTAATTCAGTTCAGTTATTAAAGTTTTGCTCAAAAACTATTTTAATATACGACTTTAAGGGCAGTTTTAAATACAAACTGGGTCCTATTTCATAAACATTGACAATTGTGAGAAGTAACAAAGTGACAATTCGTTCAATTACAACTTGATAACTGTCAAAATCTCTTCCATGAATAATTTGACAATTTTGTAAAATTGTAGGAAAATAGCCGACAATTGTAATCTTTTCGTTTCATAAAGAAATATTCATGGCAATGAATTGTCAAGGATTTCCCACAATTGTGAAAGTGATGACAAATTTGTCATTGTATTTTTCTAACAAATATGTAACCTGTCAATATTTTATAAAATATGTATTTGTCAGACCAGTTTGACATATTTGTAGAATTGTCACCTGTCATTTTTTGTGAAATTGGGCCTGTTCGTTTGATATCCGTTCAACCCACTAAGGTTGGCGAGTTAACAGAGGTTCAACCTAGGTTTAAGTATATAAATCTACCTTTTGTCACATCTACTACTCGTAAAAAAGCTTAACTACGAGTTAAATGCAGAGCCCCCATAATTTGCAACTAGCCATAATAATGTGGATTTTTGTAAAAATACCAACGATTAACAAAAAAAACTTATCGAAAATTATGATTCAATTCGATTAGAACAATATTAAGTAAAAAGTTACATTTACAGTTCAAGTTTGAGAAGAATTTTTAGCTTGAAACTCTAATTTTTCTTCACTATACCTTGAGTCTATCTGAATTAAAAAAAGAAGGCTGGGATGCGACCCACACTGATAACTTCCCATCCCGTCTGTCGATTTGTCTTGCTCAAAAGTTTGTAGGTTTTCGTGTTGTGTTAAAAAAGTTGTCAGTTGAATTATTCTTAAAAATTTCAAAATTACCAACAGTATTTTGCATATAATGAAATAGTTTTATTTCAAAATCTAGTTTTGTTAACGAGATTTTTAGTCGAAAACCAATTTTTACAAATTTTAGTAGCATTTTTTAAAAGTTTTTATTTCTTATATAAACAAATACAAATTGAATGCATGAAATTAATTTGAGAGATATCGAGAAACGAAAATCAATTTTTACCAAATTTGCGTAGTATTTTTTGTAAATTTTATTTTTTGTTGGATTTAAAAAAAATACTGAATATCGAAAACAATATTTTCTGTGAGATAAAATAACTTTGAAGCCAATATTTTTATTATTTTTGAAAAGATATTTGAGTCGAAAATCAATTTTTACCAACTTTTGTTAATTTTTTTAGGTTTTTAATTTTTTCTAAAAAAACTGTCAATTCGATTTTTCTTAAAATTTTATCAGATGTTGAAAACGTTATTCTTCGTTGCACAAAATTGTTTTGGAGTTAAAATCATTTTTTGTTCGATAAATTATCAAGGTGACAAATATTTTCTTTTCAGTTTTTTTTTTTTTTGATTTATAAAAAAGCCGTTAATTAGAATTTTTTTCCAAAAATATATTTGTTTGGAATCACGTTACAAAATATAATATAAAATTTAATTTAAGTCCCTAGCGTTATTGATTCGTGAGATATTTAGGGTTAACCAAAATATTCACCTTTTTTTTAAATTGCTATGGTAAAAAAAAACCCCACTCAATTTTCTTGAGAAGCCTTTCTGCATTATTCTCTGAATAAAAAAATTTATTTGAAGTCAATATCTCTACTGGTTCTTGAGCTATGGACGACGAAAAAAACGTCGTGAACATACGGACGTACGAACGTAATACGTACACACGCATGACCTTGAAAAGTCGAGAAATGTGAAAATTTTCAATTCGACAAATCGGGCCGATTACAATAACTTCCCATGGGAAGTTAAAATAGCCCTGATTAATAAAGTCAATTTTATTTAAATAATTTATTATTTATTTAACCTTTTTAACATATTCATGTTGATTTGAATAATTTATGTTGATTCATTATGACTTTATTAGAAGTTACTATACTATTTACCTAGCGAACTTCATTATAACATCAGAACCCAACGCAACGGTGTCATAGCATGTCTTAAAGTCATAAACTTCAAACATAATCAAGACGAACGAACTTTTATGCATCCAATTACTGTTTGTTCTTGTCTTTCGTTAAATATAGAGCATCACTGACATACATCATATGGCGGTATAGCAGCGCGGCGCTACATACCTCGTTATCTTGTTATGCTATGACTTTGATGTCTGTCAGATTATTTTGACATAAACATCATGTTCATGTACACACATAAGATTAACATTCGTTACCAGTTTTTTTCTTAAAACAAAAAAAACGACACATTTTTAACATACAAAGTCACGAAGTCTTACGAAAAAGCGTTTATATATTCGCGTATATAAAATCTATCGTTTGAATGCAAATTACTTTAGTGTGCAAATTTATAAATCTCACTCATTTTATTTAACAGGAATTTCACACTCCACAAACGTGTCTAATTGGCGGTATCCAATTAACATTTAACGAACGTAATTTTGTATTAATGTACGTAGTAGGTATGTAAAATTGGATTGAATGGTTAGTTAAATATGGTTTAGGATAAAGAAGTAGGCTTAACATGTACGCGTTTACATGTAATCAACTAACAGGTGAAAACTAAAACTATGTTCGCTCTTCTTGAATTTTAATTCTAAATGTTCTCTTTTATTTGTTTTGTTTTGGTTTTGAGGTTAATTTTAACTGTTTTAAAAGTAAAAGAAATTGTTTTCATTTTCAACCATTTCGGACATAAAGTATTATGCAAAACACTTTTCAAACTTCAGGTGTATACGGAGTCAGTCCATGTTTTTTTAACTATGTAAATGGTGGTTAAATATTTAGGGCCGATGTTGAATGTGAACCACACCTTAACGTTAAGTTTTTCCTCTGAACTTCATCTGAAATTTCTGAATTTTAGACTAATTCAATTTGAATGATACACAATCGAGCAACGCGTCAAAGTTATTCAGGCTTATTATGAAAATGAGCGTGATTTTTTCGGCCAATTTAATCGTCCAAATTAAAAATCAAAATTGTGCAAGAATTTGGTGTGAAAACACCAATGCATGCTCGTACAGCTCGTATTGCAGAAAATATTGCTGCCGTCCACCTCAACTCGACGTCGCGTCGTCGTGTCCAGCAATTGCACCTCTCACGCTTATCGTTTATGTCGTCGTTTATGCATAAGGGCTTACATTTACACGCCTACTAGGTGCAATTGACCCAAGAACTGAAGCCTCTTGACCATCTCAAGCGTCTTCAAAGGACAGAATGGTGGAAAAAAATGGCGACAGTGGATGATCAATTTTCAAAGAAAGTCATCTTCAGTAATGAGGCACATTTTCATCTCACTGGATTCGTCAATAAGCAGAATTGCTATGCAGAACGAAATTCCAAGAAAGATTGTCGAAAAACCAATGCTGCCACAAAGAGTGACTGTTTAGTGCGGTTTATGGGCTGGCGGCATCATCGGGCCGTATTTTTTCCAACAAGAGGCTTGCCAGGCAGTTATACTGTGAATGGTGTTCGCTGTTGTAAGATGATTACGAACTTTTTAGGGCCATAATTGATATGAATGTAGACGATATGTCGTTTCAACAGGACGATACCACTTGTCACACAGCTAACGAAACAATAGCTCTTTTGTGTGACAAATTCAATGGCCGTGTTATTTCACGCGTAGGCGATGTCAATTGGCCACCAATATCATGTGATTTGACAATGTTGGACTTCTTTCTTTGGGGTTATTTCAAAGAAAAGGTGTACTTCGACAAGCCAGCAACAATTCAAGAGCTAAAGGATGCGATTATTCGGAACATGGCACGAGTACGATAACTTTGGCGCCAAGATATAATAACGGTTTTTGGTAGAGGGTCTTAACACAAGCATTTTTTACTATGGGAGGGGGGGTCTATCTCCCCCCGTTTAGGCGGGAGGGGCAATTTAAAAAAGTTATTATTTAAAATGGAAAAAAATAATTAAAAAATAACGGTGATACTTACAATTAAGTTGTATACATTGTTTAAACCCAACATTCTGTTCTATTAGCCAGTTTTTAAATCAAGTCAAAACTATGCGTAGATTTTGAAAAATTTAATTTTAAACTCAAAATTTGAGTAAAAAAAGTTAAAAAAGGTTTAAAGTGTAACTTTTTCAATACTTCAAGATTATCTACCATTGTTTTTATTTCAGAACTTATTGCTCTTATTTGTTTTTGATCAAAAACTGAAAACTAGATGATTTTATGTCTTTTAGTTTTTGAGAAAATTGAAAATAAAAATTTAATTTTAAACTCAAAATTTGAGTAAAAAAAGTTAAAAAAGGTTTAAAGTTTAACTTTTTCAATACTTCAAGACTATCTACCATTGTTTTTATTTCAGAATTTATTGCTCTTATTTGTTTTTGATCAAAAACTGAAAACTAGATGATTTTATGTCTTTTAGTTTTTGAGAAAATTGAAAATAAAAATTTAATTTTAAACTCAAAATTTGAGTAAAAAAAGTTAAAAAAAGGTTTAAAGTGTTACTTTTTCAATACTTCAAGATTATCTACCATTGTTTTTATTTAAGAATTTATTGCTCTTATTTGTTTTTGATCAAAAACTGAAAACTAGATGATTGTATGTCTTTTAGTTTTTGAGAAAATTGAAAATAACCACAACTACTATTTTAATTTTTTTTTGCTTGAGTGGTCTTATTTTGATAGTAATAATGGTATTTGCGTATGCGTAATGCGTGTTTGGGTGTATGCAACAGTGGGATCTGTAAGGGGGGCATGCTGCCCCCTGCAACCTCCTGCTTGGGAACACTATAGGATTTGGTGCGTGCAAGGTTGGGAGGGTGCAAGGTGCGGTGGGTGCAAGATGGGGTGCATGCAAAGTTTCTTTTGCATTTAAATAAGCTGGATTTAAGAAAAATTAATTTACCCTAGGTATATCTTAATCCATATTCGATTATTGCTATCAAAATAAGACTACGTTAATACTTAAGCAAGGAAAAAGTAATTTAATTAAAATATTTTGTTTTGGTAATTTTCAATTTTCTCAAGAACTAGAAGACATCAAGTCATCTAGTTTTCAGTTTTTGATTAAAAACAAATAAGAGCAATGAATTCTAAAAAAAAAGTAAATAATTTGAAAGTTTTGAAAAACTACACTTTAAACCTTTTTTTTTAACTTTTTTTGCACAAATTTTGACTTTAAAACAATTTTTTTCAAAAACTATGCATAGTTTTGACTTGATTTAAAAACAAGCTAATAGACAAAAGTGTTGGCTTTAAAAAAAGGTATAATACTTAATTATAAGTATTACCGTTATTTTTTAATTATTTTTTTTCCATTTAATGTACATATTTTTTTAAACTGCCCCTACCGCCTAAACGGGGGGAGATAGACCCCCCTCCCATAGTAAAAAATGCTTGTTTTTAACTGTTCTATACAAATCCGTCATTAAACTTTGTCGCCAAAGTTATCGTACTCTTCCCCGGAACATTAACGGCATACAACCTCAATAAGTCTTAGCGCCATCGAAAATTTGGACCATCGAAGGAAGGACGCCGAGGTCGCGACGGCCATTTGGCCGATATTTTGTTTCCTACATAATTGAAATGACAACAATTTTCTAAATAATGTATGTTTTATTCAAAATCAACATCGGGCCTTAAAATTTAAATCATGTGTGATTTTTCTTATATCACTGACGTTTGTTGGATTTTAGATATTTTGAGCAGACAAAAATTTGTTGATGACTTCTAATCTCTTTTTTCAAAAACTAGTTTTAGATAGTCACACCAAGCCGGTTATTTTATGTGTCTATAATTAAATAGACAAATTGATCGACAAATCCCTTTCAAGCAAGTTGTCAGTTTTTTTGTATGTTAAAAGAAATTCCAGGCAATGTAGCCACTAGCTTTCTCGTATGAATCGGATTTATAATACCGAACAAGCAACAATTAAAATAAATTGGAAATTTGACAGTTCTGTACACAAATTCTATTCCAGACAACCGACACACCTGATTATGGGTCTGACATCCAAAAAAATGTCTTACTATCACCATGCTGTACTTTTCTTTATATTTTCCATTAAAACCTTACAATTATTAACAACAATTCTGTCAATAGCAAATAAATCTCATTAACATGTCAAATGACACTTCAGCTTATCAACCAATTTATCATCAGTGTACAAAATCACGCCTTAGCACTTCAACTCGTTTATTTATATTACCACTTGAATATGACATTTCTATGAACTAAACCCATTTATCTATCAAGAGACAACACTTCGCATAAAAATGACCATCATTAAATAAATGACATTCTTGACATTTATTTCACTTCTGTTCATCGTCTGTTTTGTTTCCGCTCTCATTGATACGAAATATCTAATAATTATAACTTGGTTCCAACAGTCTCAAGAAAATTTCAAAGTACTTCTACCCACAACAGCCAACGATTGCTTCCCGGGCCGAAGAGCCCAAAAGTCATTGAAAGAAAGAAAGAAAGAAAGAAAAAAAAAGAAAATGTACACATAACTTACCTCGTCTTTGCAGTCAACATGCACCTTGCCACTGTCAAGAACTCGTCTCAAGGTGATATCATCACCCCGTAATGCTGCCAAATGCAAAAGTACATCCGATGGTGATTCCTTCTGTAGAGGTTGCAGACATCAGGCAAAAATAAATAAATAAGAAAATGTAAGTCAAAGAAGATACGGAAAAAAAGAAAAAAAAAACAAATTTAAACAGATAATTAATTTAATTTTTCCCTCCCTGATTGGCGTTGGTTGTAGCCGTTCACACCATGTTTATATTTTTATTTAGATATTTTTAAATTGTTCGTCTTACAACTCAACGTAAAACGTAAAAATGCTAATTAAGTTTATTTACGTGAGAATTTTGTTTATTCAATATTTACATACATACATATGTACATATGTACATAAGTGGGCAAGTACCTTTTGCTTTTCTAATGCAAATATTTGTTAATATGTCAGTGTAATGAAGTGTTGAAAGGGAGAGGAAGATGCAAAATAAAGTCTTTGAGAACAAACAAATTAATAATATCGACTTTTTGTTTTTCATATAACTAACTTATGCTGATAGTTAGTTAGTCTAAGGCAGCCATACTCAACCTTTTTTTTAATAGGCCACATTGGTAATTTTGTAACGCTACCCCGGGCAACAAGAGATTTTTTTTTATCGTAAATAATAATACTCATTTTAATGTGCATACATACATAAATTATGTATGTATGTATTTATTTATTTATTGAAAATATTTTAATGTGATTTTTGAAATTAAGAACACACTTTCAAAACTTTATTTAGATCTGGCTTATTGTTGCTGCATGCCAACCTAATGACATCATCTAGGTGGGAGTCCGTAAGTTTGTTTCAGTAAATATTTTTTGCATATTTCATTCTCGAAAACGAAGATTCGCAAACAACAAATGTAGATCCAAATAATGTCAGCAGAATCTGTGAACTTCTTTTGACGATTGCATATTTTTCGGGGACGATGCTCCCCTTTTTCCCTTTTTTCCTATAACAGAGCTTCAAGATTTGAAATGTTTTTAAAATCTATGAACTCATCAAAAAACTTTGCCTGATCTTGATTTAAAACAGAAGCCACCCGTGAGATAGTCGTTGTTTCCAGGTGCCATGGGTTTTCTACAAGCGTTAAGCATTTTTTTATTTTTCTGATATCATGAAACCTTTTTTCAAATTCTTTTGACAGTGCTGTTAAGTAATTCAATTTTGTTGAGCAGTTTTCTTCAAAGATGTCGATGAAGTCCTTTGTAGCTATTACCATTGTTGAAAAATTTTGTAGCTGTTTACTTCTTATTTCTTTATGAAAAATATTAAGCTTTTCTTCAAAAGCAAATATTTTACTTGCCATCTGTGAAATTAAGTTATTTTGTCCTTGTAAATTATGATTGAGGCTACTTAGTTTTCCTGTGATATCGCATAAAAATGCTAAAAGACACCACCATTGATCATCTTGCAAAACTGGGTAAACTTTTTTATTTTGTTGTAAGAAGAGGATTACTTCGTGGCGCAAGGAAAAAACCTTTCCAAAAACCCTACCCCTACTAAGCCATCGCACAGAGGTATGCAAAAGAACGTCACCATACTCGCTTCTCAATTCTTCCAAAAGGCTTTTAAATTTTCTGTGGTTTAATTCTCTCGCTCGAATATAATTCACAATATCAATTACAATCTTCATCACAGCATCGATTTTTAAATTAATAATCCGTGCAGCCAAGTTTTCTTGATGAATAATTATATTTTTTTAAACAAGATTATAAATCCATTTTCAGATCCAGTCATGGATGGACAGCCATCTGTACATACACCCGGGTCTGACCTTTCATCGGAAGGAATTTGAAAAATTCTTCAAAGATAAAATTCTGTTCTGTGCAATATCTAACAAACACCGAGCATTGAGATGTTGCTGAAATATCAGTGCTGGAATCGAAAGCCAAGCTAAAAAACATACAGTGCCTTAAGTTTTCTATTAAATTGTCACGAATATATTTGGAAATGTCTTCAATACGTTTCACACATGTTGAATCAGACAGCTGTAGTTTTTTCTATTTCAGACAATATTTGTTTTTTGTTGCTAAATTTATCAAACAGTATATCGGCAGCACTTACGAAACATTCTTTGACAATTTCTGCATCGGTGAACGGTTTCATGTGCTTACCAAGAATATAGCAAATTTCGTAAGACATCACATTTTGTTGCTGTTGTAATGACCTCTTTAAAAAAGTTAATTTCTCACTTCTTAATTGTGTTCCAGGAGAATAAGTTTCGTTGAAAGATTTATGTTTTGTGTTAAAATGACGACCAATATTATACTTTTTTAAAATAACTTTTTCACGGCATATTAAACTTGTAGCCGCGTTGTTTTTGCTTGGCAAAACAAAATATTCTGTTTCCCATTCGTCTTGAAATGATCTATTTTCATCAGATATATTTCGTTTTAGTTTCGAAGAAATTCCTGCCATTATTGTTTATTTACAAAAATTCACTGCAACCGCACTAACTGAAATTCAAAATGTAAGTACCTAATCATCAAAACGAGGTATGTAACATGTAAATCGGCAAAATAGTTTCCTTGACTTATTATGCCTGGATTGCTGTGTTTATGAATTTTCCATTCAAAATTTGAATAAAATGATTTCAATTCAATTTCGCAATGGCAAGAAAAGTAGAGATTACTCAGCGACATCTATTTTTCATTTAGTTGAAAGGAGTGACATCTAGAATATCTTTTTCGAAAACACACGATGTCCACTTTTCCGCTGATGTACGTTCTAGTGTTGCTTCCATTTTGAAATCTCAAAAGGATATATTTTTCTCACGTTTTTCTGCAGTCACTCGATATTTTAAGAATTTATTAAACCACGCTGCGGTCCACCTTTTATAAGCTTGAGGGCCGCAAGCAACCCGCGGGCCGCAGGTTGAGTATAGCTGGTCTAAGGTATAAGGTATCCAGTTCACAGAAAACAATGATTGACAACATCAGATCGTTGTGTCCTATTATAGGTAACGTACTTTGATGCTTAAATAAACTATTGAATTCCAATAAAAATAGATATAGTTGAAGTATAAACATGCCCTTAGTTATTTGTATTAAGCATCAATTTTTTTCGGAACGCAATATTATAAGAACGCTTTAAGTTTGAAGTCAACTAACTATTTGCGCAAGTTTCGTTCAGTCTTCGTTATGTATTGCCTTTGCTCAACCTAATAAATTGACACACGAATGCCAAACAAATTTGCATTTCCAAATCTCACAGTGGATCGTTTAATACAATGCTAGACGTAAAAAAGTAAAACTTAAATTTCTTAAGTTGGCGTATTTTTATAACATAAAAATACCCCTCTGACTAGAAAAGTCATAGTGAAATAATTTTTTCTTGAACAGATTGGGAGTTATTGGCCATTGAAGTCATAAAATATCGTTTTTATAATAGTTAACTACTAAAAAGTGCAAATGTAATGGAATGGTAGACATATTTTTGATGTTAGCTTGAAACTTCTCAAAAAAGAGTCTATGGTTTTTACAAAGTATAGCGTATTTTATTTAATTATTTTTAAGGCCGTTATATAATCAATTCGACTCGCATAAATGTATTTTAAATTTACTCTTAAAAGTTAATTATTTTGAAATACTTTTGAAAATCTAAATATTTAAAAGTGTCGTAATGAAATGTATGTTTATGAAAAGCTTGGCATGTCTTCATTAAAAAAATGGCCTTTTTACCTTCCACTTGAATATTTTTTGTATATTTATTTGCCTTTAAAGTGATAATATGTCTTTTGGATGGTTTTTAGTATTTCGCATTTAGGTCTGAATGCTGGTCGAATTGTTTTACTTGTGTATTTTTGTATTCCTATCAGTCGTTACCTTTAACTAAGGACATGACAAATTTATAACACATTACAGGGACATGACGTCTTACAGGCTACTACTTCGAAATTAAAAAATTGACAAGATTGCACGTAGATGTTTCAACTCATTGGTGACAGTTAAGCAAATGTAAATTATTTCAATCACTTTGTTTGATTACTTAGAAAAAAAAAAAAACTATAAATAATAGTTAGTGGTAATTTTCAGCCTTAATTGACATGAGATGCCTTTTTGCATTTTAATAGACTTTGTATAAATTCTATCCATCTGAAGTTTTTTTACGGGTACTGCCTCTTGCGAGGAATTGACAAATTCTCCAAGAGTAATTCTTGTCATGAAAAGTGCTTTCTCAAATTAGCCGTTCGGATTCGGCTTAAAACTGTAGGTCCCCTCCATCCCTGACAACAGTATTCGCACACAGGAATGGTTGAGAGTTTTAAGTCACTAGGCCATAGTTCTCAACGGACTGTTGCGTCACCCAATTTATTTATTTTTTATAAATTCTAGTTTATAAAGACAACATAAAAACATAACAACCACTTCTGGAAACTAAAAATACAAATTCTGACAACCGCTCAATTTGGCAAAAAAACATCAAGAATTTGCAAAACACTTGACGACTATGAGGCTACACGCCACTATTTAAAGGTTAAACACAAACCTTACAAATTTACTCATATCGCCACCCGGTCACAATGAAAATCAATATTCATGCCACACTGGGTTAGTTTCTGCAAAAATTAATTGATTGTGTCCTTCCCGAAGTCAAGGTATAACATTTATTTTTAAATTCTCCCACCTCATCCCTTCATTTACTTAAGACGTCAAAAAAGTTTTTGTTGACTCTATTTTTTTACGTCACAACTTTTTAAGAGCTTACTTTGAAACAAACATTCAAGTTGTTGCATCGAACTGTTGTGTTTCTGATCTCTGGTTCATCAAACTCTTATAGCATTGAACTTTAATTTATAAATTTCTGTTTCTTTATTATAAAAAAATAGAAAATTGTACCGTCTTAAAGTTTAATGATTAATATAATGGACAGTGAGTGTTTGTTCTAAATAAAGCTCTTAAAAAGTTGTAGTGTCTAAATTATAAAAAAATAATACTAAATTTAAGTTGCAATTTATTTTAATTTGAAATTAAAAGTGAAATATTAATTCGAATTAAAATGACGTATACTCTTGAGAGTAGTTTATTAATGTTTGTATAGTATTAAACAAGGTAGTCCAAGGTATTTTTGTTAACGTCCCATAGGAAGTTTTTGTAATCGGCCCGATTTGTCAAATTGAAAATTTTTACATTTTTAGAGAGATGTATGTATGTATGTGCGTGCGTGTGTACGTACGTTCGTACGTCCGAATGTTCGCGAAGTTTTTTTCGTCGTCCATAGCTCAAGAACCAGTAGAGATATCGACTTCAAATAAATTTTTTTTATACAGATAATAATGCAGAAAGATGCAGAAAGGACTCTCAAAAAATTGTGTGGGTGTTTTTTATGGTAAGACATCAATTTAAAAAAAAGGTGAAAATTTTGGTTAATCCAAAATATCTCACGAACCAATAAAGCTAGCGACTTGAATTAAATTTTATATTATATATTGTAACGTGATACCAAACAAATATATTTTTGGAAAAATATGCAATTAACATTTTTTTTTATAAATCAAAAAAACTGAACAAAAAAACTGTCACCTTGAAAATTTTACGAACAAAAAATTATTGTATCTCCAAAATAATTTTATGCAACGAAGAATAACGTTTTTGACATCTGGTAAAATTTTGACAAATTGAGTTTTTTTCAAAAAATAAAAAAATTATTACTAAAAGTTGGTAAAAATTGATTTTTTACATAAATATCTTTTCAAAAATTTGAGATATTAGCTTCAAATTAATTGTATCTTATAAAAAATATTGTTGTCAACATCCAGTAAAATTTTAAGAAAAATCGAGTTGACAGTTTTTTTTACAATAAGTAAAAACGTAAAAACAAATATTACTAAAAATTGGTAAATATTTATTTTCGACTCAAATATATTTTCAAAAATTTGAGATTATGATTTCAAACTAATTTTATCTTATAAGAAATATTGCTTTCAACATTCGGTTAAATTTTGAGAAAAATCAAATTGATAGTACGCAAATGCTACTAAGATTCGTAAAAATTGGTTTTCGAATGAAAATCCCGTTAACAAAAATAGATTTTGAAATCAAACTATTTTATCATATGCAAAACATTGTTGGTAATTTTTTAAATTTTTTAGAATAATTGAACTGACAACTTTTTTAACAAAACACGAAAACCTACAAATCTTATAAGCAGACGAGATGGAAAGTTATCAGTGTGGGTCGCATCCCAGCCTCTTTTTTGTATTTATAATAAGCAACTCTTAATATTATGGACAGTGAAGTTTTTTAAAAACCTTATTGCAACACGGACTTAATCTATAATAATATTGAATTTAAAAAAAAGTGTGTATACGCCCCATTGTACAAGTTGAGTATTGAGTTACTATAAAGCTACAAAATATTTACGAAAGTACATTTTTATTGTTATATTTAACATAAAGTTGCAACTTGTAGTATAACTTAATTTTGTGAATTTATTAACTAAAATAATGTAACAACCTAGATGTATCAACTCTTAAAAATAATTAGGTGCCAATTCGATTCCAGAGTTTAAGTGGCGCCCCTGAAGTCAAGTTACATTTCACATGAATTTGCATATTAGCAATTACGAATTTGCTTTTATTTGAATGAAATAGTATTTTTGGGATTGGTTTTTAATTTTAAATAAGTTAGAAGTTGAGTTATTTTCCTATTATATAATTATTGGTCTAAAAAATCAATTTGTTTCTTCCAAAAAAATGTAGGTATTTATTTAATATTATATATTAATAAACTAAAAACGGTTATTTGAATCAATGTTGGAGCTTTTTACGTCTAGCATGTATGAAACTTTCCACTGTGCTGACGTCGTTATTGGAAAAACCTTGCTCTCCTTTGTTTTCTAAATTATTAAATGGGAACGAAATGGGACGAGGCGTCAAAAGATTTTAATGTGAGCGCTGTCAAAAATATAACGCAATTTCTTAAAATTCACTGATTTGTAACATTTATAAATGTCGATAAGGAAGTAAACAAATATGGTGATTAGTGGAGATATAGCTTTCTGTCGGCTTTTTTGGTCGCTGTAGTTTTTGCAATAAAACAATTAAGTCACATTAACTTTTCCAACGTTTCGACAGGGGTTGCTGCCTTCTTCAGGGGAACTTTAATAACACAAAAAAATATACAAATAATCTTAGTTAGATTAATGGGATACAAATACAATAAGAAAACAAATATGATCAGTTAAAAAATTACCGACATTGTTTGTTAATAAAAATTTCTACAAATACAATAACTGACCTTTTCAAAGAGTATAAGGCACCTGATGAATAAAACTTATGATATTACAGTACAGTACATGGATCGGACAGTAGTTTAGTTGTCGTGGCATTTGAAAATTGAAATTGAAACTGGAGAGGATTGCACCAGCAAATGTCATCTATTATGCAATGTGACACCATACCATCATATCGGCATCGGTTGGAAGCATCTGCCTGTTTTTTTAAATTTTTGTTTGCAGTCTTCTAAGCTTTTACTTTCAGCCTCCACAGGTGGATCATGTGTAGTGTGCTGGAGCACGAATTTGCTATTGAACCACCCTCGCCTCGGGCAAGCATCAACAGTGGACGACCAAAAGCGAGCTTGTTGCCTCATCGAGGTTATAAATAATTCTTGTTTTTTAAATATAAATGTTAATTGAAAAGAAGGAAAAAATAACATATATTTTTTTATGAAATATTACGTTCTTTTTTACTTTTTGGAACAAGGTTGCACAACGAGAGTGAATGCCTAGCTCTGATTTTTATTTCATATTATGTTGTTGCAACAATCGTTGTTGTGGAGACTTCATCGCACATACGCTGCACATTGCATTGTATTATCTATCTACATATACATATGTTGTGAGTTATGAAGTGGTAATTGATTCGGGTAATCAGATGCATTTTGTTAAATCAATGGACGTAAGTTTCCGTTTTCCAAACAAAGCCCAATCCACTAGCCATTATAGCCATAACCATCGATTCGATGCCTTTGCTATATCATGGTTGAAAAATGAAAGGCAATGGACTCCGGGAACTCATTCAGTGGTGTGGCCGAAAATGCTTTCGATTTTCCAAATTTATTCAATTTTCCAATTGCGATTGTGCATTATTCGATTGAATTCTTGTTGAATGGTTTTTGTTTGTTTGTTGCATGGATGGGTTGTTCATGTTCATTGGTTTTTCATTTAACAAGGGAGAGAGTAAAAGTTTTTGGGTGTATGTAAGGTTGTTAGCAGGCATAATATCAATTTGGGTCTGAGGGGCCTGAAATTGGCTTTCGTAAAGTATCATAAAAATAAGGTATATTAAATTTTTTGACATTTGCATAAACTTGAACTTGTTTTTATTTCATTGTTGCTGAAACTAGACTAAAAGAGTTTTCATTGAATGACAACGAAATCCTAAGTAATGAATCTGTTATCAGTTTATTGTTTTAGTTTTTCACTTCTTAAATTATTTCGCTACAAAATTTTTAAATATTGTAGGTAGTACCCGTGGCATGATAATAAGTGTGTTCGACTGTCATACCAGAGGTCTTGGGTTCAATCCCTGCCTGTGCGATCTAAAGTTATTTTCACTGGTACTGCCTCTTGCGAGGAATTGACAAATTCTCCAAAAGTCATGAAAAGTGCTTTCTCAAATTAGCCGTTCGGATTCGGCTTGATACTGTAGGTTCTCTCCATCCCTGACAATAGTAATAGCACACAAGAATGGTTGAGGGTTGTCAGTCACTAGGCCCTAGTTCTTAACGGACTGTTGCGCCACATAATCTAATCTACAAAGTTTTTAAATCTGCACTTTGTTACTTGAAGTTCCATCAAATATATAACCCGACTACCGTCTTTTAGAAGAATCAAGCAAATTGCAAATACATACGTGTACAAATGTCAATAATTTTACTTTGACATTTGTGCGGTAAGTGACAGGTGTTCACATTGCCTGCGTTCAATTTCGTGTTGAATAGGATATCTTGAATAGGTGAATTTTTATCTCATACCTTATTGAACGAGTTAGATAGCTAAATTGAGATACATATGTATGTACTTAAATATCAAAAATCAGACAAACGCTTTGATTTTGAGGTCCATATTTATTGTAAAATAAAATTTTGATTCAATAGTTAAGTTAAGTTAAGTTAAGTTAAGTTAAGCCTTACTAAAATATTTATACTTTTACCAAAAAATTAAAATAAATTTTCAGGTTCCTGTTCTGTCAGATATCAACGTATCCCAGAAATTCTTCAAAGCTTTGGATTTATTACTTGTATCAGCTGTTCTTTTAGAGGTAAAACACAAAAAGCTTTTCGGATACCCTATTCATCTTTTAGGTCACTTATTTTGACGTCTCATCATTTTATCTCGCTCGTGTTCTATAAAAAACTAAATTTCCACGTGAATTTACAGTTCTTTTTAACCATCAAATTAAAGCGAGAAAAGATGATTAGAAATCAAAATGCCCCACCTATAAATAATCAAGTAAAATCTAAATTTATTCTTTATTTTGACAGATGTCACAGTTTAAATCACTTAAAGAATTATTATATTTTTTTTTTTTGTAAGTGACCTCTACCACCTCTCTGTTATTAAATATTCTATTTCCAATCCACATTACAACAAAAAATTCAAAAGCAACAAAATGTGAAAACAAAATACTTGTCATCGCTAATAAATTAAAATACAAATGTTATTTCCCAACAATGTCTTTATGTTCAGTCATGATCCCCGATGACAAAACACCTCCCACTAAACAAAAATCATAAATCTTTCTTAAAATTGATTGTAACGCTGTAATTTTTTAATGACGTGAAACTTGAAGGACATCAAATTAAAAAAAAAAAGAAAACTTCAAAGAAAACAATCAAAAACAAAATAAAAAGTTTAAAAAAATACAACATAGACCATCACTTAAGAAAATCGAAAATTAGAAAATTACATTTTTTAGCCTAAAAAAATAACAGCACAGATATAATTTCTATTTTTACAGTTTATTTCTACAATTGTTTATGTTTTCTTTAGATAAAATCTATTAGATTTTGTTTCTTTGTATACACTTAGAGAAATTAAAAAAGAATACACCAATTGTAGGTGAATTGTAAATGTGCAGACAAGAATTGTTTGACAACTCAATTTAAACATTATTGTTATTGAATTCCTTTGATTCTTATGAGATTTTCCATCGGTAAAATAAATCAATTTATTCTTGATCTAGATATGTCATAACACAAATTTTCCCTGTTTTTGCATTTCATGGGAAAAAATAAATTGGTTTATTTTTGATTTAAGAGCAAATCTGCACATCTGGATTTTCGGCAGATTTAACCCTCTTTGCACCAATAACAATAGCTGGAAATTCAACTGCTTTACCACACTCGTTCACACGTACACGAAGTTACACAATGACAAAAAACAATTCCAATCGTGTTCCGTGCGCAACAAATAAAAATCAATTTTTGAAGGAAATGTGACTTTACCCATCTAAATCCTCATTAAGGTTTTTTCCAAAGTCCTTTTTAACATTTTACCTTGCTAAAGTTAAATAGAGGTAGAGAAGTGACAGGCAGGTGTTTTTTATTTAAGTGAGTAGAAACTAGTTAAAATGATAAGACGCCAACAAATTTGACGTACGTACAATATAGCAAAGAAATCTCTTGTACGAATCCAGTCTTACTACAAAAAAAAAAAAGAATATTATAACGGGTGTTTCTTGAGCTGGATGGTTTTCAATCTGACAGTATTTATTTCGGAGTTGGTCTTTTTGACAGCTGTCACTAAACTTCTTTTGGTAAGCACATTATCTTGCGTCGTAGGCTTGTGGAGGAGCAATTTAACACCCTTGGACTATTTTTTGTATGGAGTTATGTGAAGTCGCTTGTTTGCGCAGATAAGCTCAAGACAATTGACGCCTTGGAAGAAAATATTCGGCGCGTTATTGCTAACCTTTGGGCTCAATAGCTGCAAGCATACGGCCATACTTAAGTATTAACTATTCTTCATCTTTGAGAACTGTTAATAAATTATGACAATACGTTCAATAGCCGAAATAAGGATACAAAGATTTTAGAGATTTACGTAGCCGGCGAAAAGCGAGCAAACGAATTTAAAACCAAATATAACAAAAACTACAATTATTATTCTTATAAGTCCTGTGAGATAAAAAGCGATTTGTACCACATTTATAAAGCGACTTTTATGGTCCCATTGTGGTCTATTACTGACGTAAGTTCAATAAGATGAATGATACTTATACAAAAAGGTTATTAAATCACCTTTCTAAAAACTTTATTTTTACCTAGAAAATATAATTACTGTAAAGAAATTGCGACTTTATTGATGTCATCCATAGCCTAGAAACGTCAAAAATGTCAACACTTGCAACATATACATTTGTCATAATTAAATTTGGATGTTTAAAGTCAAATATGTAATGGACGTACAATGCAATTGGGTTTTCCATGGGGCAAAATAAATTGATTTATTTTTTATTAAAGATCAAATACATATGCAAATTTAGATTTTTCTAATCGTGTTCCATGCGCCACGAAAAAAAATCTATTTTTGAAAGAAATCTGAATTAGTCCATGGAAAACCCCTTAAATAATGACATTTCGTGTGACTAAGTTAAAATAAACATAATAAATTTGTTAGAAATACAAAAAAATAGAAGCATTTGATGATTAATTTCTCTCAGTGTGAGGGAAAATCTTAAGGTTGAGATCGAGATAAATTTTTGAGGCCTATGTCAACAATATCTTAGATAAAAATTCATATGTATCTATACATGTTTTAATCACAAACATATTTACATATATGTATGTATACAAACAAAAATACTTTAAATTCCTTAACTGATTATGATAATATCTACTAAAGTGATGAAGTAAATTTAATTTAAAAAACCACTTGATAGAGGTGTAAAACTAGAAAAACTTGCCTTCAATGACATTTTGAATATACCACTTTCGCGCCTTCGTAAGTCTGTCTGTCCAGATAATAAACTTTTTGATGATAATAATGATGAAACCTTCTCTCAGTTGACACTTCACTTAATTTTGTATAAACTTCACAACAACAAACTTAACGATAAAATACTTTTTTTTTTATCGAACAAGCTACTTTTATGATGTTATTTTAAAATTGAACTGTTTCCAACGAGAACACAAGTTGGTTTGTTTTTATTAAATTTTGTTTGTATTCTTAAATTATTGTTATTTGCGCCAAGGATACATATTTATATACAGAAATCGAAAAGTTCCCTTCGTTATATTAATATACCGTTATATGTGTATAATGTTTATTTTTGTCTTTACACTCGCGTAGTCATCATCGTTGTTATTATGGGCTTTGAGTTATTATTGAATTCGCGCACTTTTCATGATTTGAAAGGTTGTTTTCTATCGATTAGAAAAATTAAATAGTATCAAATTAATTTTGTTGGCAGTTTGTTGTAGAAACATTCTGACGTCACTGCACATCACTGCACTGTTTAAATCATCCCACAAACCCACGCGTTTTTCGATTTGTTTTTAGGGGACATACTATAGCACCCTAGACAACCAGGGAGCCGAAAACAAGTCTTTAGCTGAATTTTAAATTTTCAACAAAAACAGCAACAAAGAAGAATTGGCGCCCGGGTAGATTTTGAGGTATATTCACGATCACTACGAAACTACATCAGCTCGATCAGCTGTAAAATATGTAGTTGACGGAAATAATTCTTCTGCACTGCGCATGAGATGCTCAATTCCAAACAAATTAATTAAAAGCTGCACAGATGTGAAATGATGAAGATGACGATGATGATAACGATGACGTTGTGGTATTCTGCAATCCGATCGACAGAATAATGTACCGTTAATTTACTAGTTTATTTTTCTTAAGAAGAAAATAGTTCGAGAGACGCGACCACGACATTATCGCCACATAGACCGTGACAGGTATCGTTAGTTGTTTTAGACGTAGAGAAGAGAAGCTATAGATAGGGAAGGACCTGCGCGGTATCGGATCGGACGTCGTTCCGTCACATATTCGGTAGTTGCGCGGATTCGAACTCTTATTTGACGATAGAGGTCTGGTTAGAGTATTGTGGCACGACCGTTCGCGATTGCGTCTAAATTGGTTCTGTAACTGGCGATAGACTGTGAACTTGTTTCTACACCATCGACCGCCTCTTGATGAACGTCGACGTTCGTCGTGGTTCTCTTCGTGTCGCCCGTCGTTGTAGCGTAGTTGGCCGTCGCTCGTCTATGATAGAGCTAGTTGGATTAGTTTTTTGTTGTTGTTGTTGTTTTCAAATTCTAGTTGTTGCCTCCGTTTGTTGCAATTGGAGCTCACCGCATGCTTTGTCATGCGAATGATGATGCTGATGGTCACCTCGTTCTCTATAGGGGAGGATTATTTGAAGAACCGGCCGCTGCCGCCGCCGTGGCCGTGCTAAAGCTGGGATATGCAATGACGGTGACTACATATGAAAACCATGACGACAGTCTGATGAGATGCAGAACGCGCGCATCATAAAGTTGTTCGGCTTGTTGCAAGCAACTCTTGGACGGATATAGAGTATAGAGATACTTTTGGAACACACTCTTCGATTTGTTACAGTTTCAGTTTAAAGTTGTTTTTAGTTTTGTATTTTTATTTTTGTTCGTTAAGTTTGCAACTTGATTGCGAATTATTTATGGTGAATGGCAGCGTTGCGTTGGTGTTGCGGAGTCCGTAGCCGTCGTTGTGCTGTGCTGTAAATATCCATTGGTTTGCTGATGATGATGATGAAGGTGTAGTCGAATCGTATCGTATGTATCGAGGGGGGAAATATCTATAGGGTTTTCCAGGTGAACTGACAATAATGGTGATGATTTCCCGTTTTAATTTCCTGCTTTTTCTTTTGGATTCTTATTTTTCTTATTCGATCCGACGGAGACGCGACAACGAGTAGATATTTGTGTGTTTTTGTTGTTAGTTTGCTTTGGCTATCTTTGTGCTTTTTGCCTCCTCCTCGCGGTCATGTCGAGTGATGGTTTTGTTGTTCTTTTTTAACTTGCAGTAGCAGCAACGATGACGTTGCTGTGGTTGTGGTTATCATTAGAAATCGGGGGGCTTGACTTTGGTTTGACGGTGACGATGACGATGATGGTGACGGTGATTTTGATTGCAGGTGACTCTTTTTATTTGTGTTTTTTAAATCTAGCTTTGGCCGTGTTTCCTTCTTTGGTGTTTTTTTTTCTTATTCGTCGGTATACCAATAGGTAGGTTTTGATAAAAAAAATTATGGCGTTTCTATCATCATTTACAAATGGATTAATTTCTATTTATCGTTGTAAGTGATGTTATTCTGGATAAAGTTTGTTTGGTTTTTAGTTTTTGTTTTCATTACTAAAAATAAAGGGAAAGAAGAAAACAAAATATAAGTTAGATTGGATTTTAATTATATTTAATAATAGAAACCTATAGCCATGTATGTACATACATACATAGGTACAATGTAGGTTCATTGAGTAATGCTAATAAAAGTGTGATTAATTTTAAATACCTAGGTAGGGCTTTATCGTTGTTATAATATAATTATTATTAATTAAGATGCATGTTGATGTTTGTATCATAGTGTACATATGTACTGTACATATTGTATGTACCTATGTGAACTTAATTGGTCATTTCATTATAAATTAAAAAGAAATATCAATTTCTGATGACTGATTGTTGTAATTGGAATGTTGAACTATGAGGCCGGGAGCCAGCAGCGTGTGAGATTACAAAGATCAATGTCAACTAGAAGATGCAGTTAATTTAAATTGTGATTTTATTCAAATTCATATTATCTAGTGCTTTTGAGAATGTACCTATCACTTGACTTTTTAATTTGTATGGTCGTTTTCAAAGGCTACAAAGTAAATGATCATACATAGATATTCTAAAGGTTATTTTAAACACTTCTGAATTTGAATTTTAATATAGCAGAGCGAGATATGTAATGTACATACAGTACTGTGCAAAACATTTGCAACTAGAACCTCCAACATTTTTCATTAAAAAAAATTGTTTAGAAAATCAAACGGCAAAATTATTTCTTTAGTTTTATAAACTTTTTTGATATTACGTTATAATTGTTGGAAAAAAAATTAACACTCTTCACTTAAACAAAAAATAAATAACTAAATACTTTAATAGTTGGTTAAATGGCTGTGCAAAACATTTGCAACTTAGACCTCACAACTAAATTTCAAACTATTTTCTTACTTCAAGGTAAGGAAATGTTAATATTTAATTGCGTACCCTTTATAACGGCTGTACATAAAGGGTGTCCCAAAATTAACGCAAGATTTGAATTTGCCGCCATTTGTGCAGTGAAGTGTTGGCAACCCTGACAAAAAAAGCAATTTGACAGCTAACAGTATAGGGTTATTAAAAATGGAGCGTTACACGATAGAACAACGTGTCTTCATTATTAAAGAATATTTCAAAAAAAATAGTGAAAGCTTGGCGGCTGCATGTACCCTGATTTTTCGAGCAAAATCATCCTAAGCGATGAAGCACATTTTCATCTTGATGGCTTTGTCAATCGCCAAAATTGCCGCATTTGGGGTTCGGAGAACCCACATGTGATTGTCTAGCAGTGACTGTTACTGGTGATCGATATCGCGACATGATTACACAGTTCTTTCTGCCAAAATTGGATGATATTGATGTGTCCAATTTGAGGTTTCAACAAGACGGTGCCACATGTCATACAGCCCGTGAAACAATTCAATTACTGCATGAGACATTTCCAGGTCATGTACTCTCTCGTTTCGGTGATCAAAATTGGCCTCCTAGATCGTGTGATTTAACACCATTAGATTTCTTTTTATGGGGTTATTTGAAATCACAAGTCTATGTCAACAAGCCCACAACCACCCGTGCATTAAAGGAGGAGATTCAACGCTGCATCAACGAAATTCAGCCACATTTATGCAGAATGGTCATGGAAAATTTCAACAAAAGAGTGCGCATGTGCATGCAAAGCCGTGGAGGCCATTTGTCCGATGTGTTATTCCATACATAACCCTATCCTATGTACTTTACGAGTCAATAAAAATATAACTATCAAAAGACTAAAAACGGCGTTTTCTATTTAATTCAAATATTGCGTTAATTTTGGGACACCTTTTATATCTTCTGGGCATAGAAGCTATAAAGTTATTAATAACCGTTTTTGGAATGTCATTCCACTGCCTCTGAATTCCAGCTAATAGGTCACTTTTTAGCTTAAAAAATATTGCTCCCAATTCTTCTCTTCACAATTTCCCACAAGTTCTCTATTGGGTTTAGGTCTTAGGATTGGGCTGGCCATGGTAAAACCTCAATATTTTTTTCTGTAATCCACTTTGTGGCAAACTTCGACTTGTGTTTGGGATCATTGTCGTGTTGGAACGTATATTTTTCAATGGGCATAAGGCAGCATGGTGTTACAAAGGATGTCTAAATAGTCTTCAGACTTCATTATGCCCTCCACTTGTCGAATTGGCCCGATTCCTTGGCCAGAGAAGCAGGCCAAACCCAAAATTGAACCACCTCTTGGCCTTCTGACATATTGTTTTTCACCCGATCCGTGCATATTGAACTTTGATGCGTCAGAAAACAAGACCGTTTTCCATTTTTGGGGACTTTAATTGAGATGAGTTTTTGCAAAAGCCAAACGACCTTTTACATTTTTTTAAATAAATGGCTCTTTTGCTATCTGAAAACCACGCAATCCGGCCTGCAGTGCGCGGCGTCGGATAGTTGATGGGTCAATGGGTAGCTTAAGTTCAATTTTTGCTTCCCTGGATGATGCCGTGGGGTTTCTTCGGAAGATATTTGTTATTTTTCAATCATCTTTTGCTGTTGTGCTTCGAGACTTTCCCCTTCTATGATAGCAAAACACCTTTCCACTTTTGATGATTTTACAAATAGAGTGGAATATTTCTTTGAAATTTCTTTTTGTGATGATTTTTTTAGAAATCACTTAAAATTCTGAATTTTACATCCGATGAATATTTATTTCCCGCCATTTAAAAAAAATCTTTTTTTTAATTAAAAAAGAATTTATCTTAAAAAACCGTTTTATCAATCAAGTCCTGATGGCTAAAAATAACTGAACAAATCAAGCTACACGTATAAACTGACCAACCACAAAATAAACCAGATTAACGGTTATCAAAATGAGACGAAAAGAGAAATGGCCACGAGTTGCAATAATGTTTTGCACAGCTGAAATCATTATTGGTCTGGTAAAAGCCGTGCATTTGTAGAATTTGCCTGTGGATCAGTGCTTTAAGATGATGAACAGTAAGTTGACACATACAAAAGTCTAAAGTAATAAAAATAATTTGATTGGAACAACTTTTATAAATACGAATGTTAATTTTTTTGATAGGCGGTGATAGTTGCAAAAGTTTTACACAGTACTGTAATTAGTCTATTGAATAATATGGGGTTATATGCATTAGTGTCGATCTTTGGGAGTTGTTATAAAATGTCTACGAACTCTCAAATCTCTAGACCAAGCATTTATTAACTCAACACAACACGATGTTTTTAAAATTTTAGCTCGATAGAAATATTAAAAATGTCAGCCTCTTTTTCCATTCTCTTTTCAGCTATTAAGTGAAAAGCAGATAAAGCAGCTTTCACATGAGCGCGACCAACGAACGACGAATGAATTACAAAATGTGAGTTTATATACGTTTGAAGATATATTTCCACACAAATTCTTAACAAAACGATAGCAATATAGTTTCTATTTGATTTATGATGCATACTTTTACTTTTCAATATCATATATTAATAAATTTAAGAAAACAAATTTATTCGTCGCGAACAAAATTTTAGTTGATACGAACAGTCAAACTTTATTCGCGTTCCACATCATCCACACTCGCAACGAATAAAATAATCGCGCGTACTTAACCTAAAAAAATCATTCTTGTTTTGGTTTCGGTGGTGAATGTCAAACTTCATTCGCGACGAATTAAAAACTCTCATGTGAAAGAAATGTCAAAATCAACGAATATTCGTTCATTCGTTGGTCGTTGGTCACGCTCATGTGAAAGCTGCTTAACATTACGAGAAAGCTTACATTTGACACATGTCAAATCCAGCTGTCATTTGAAGTGCCATAATATCACTTGAATGTTTGCCATTTAATATAATATAAACCACGTTAAAATTTGTTAAAATTAATAACAACTTACTACAAGAGGGATGTTTTAAACGTACTTAGTCACACATTACGCCACGATTATGGTCGTCATAATCTACCGACTTCTACTGATGACGTACAGTGTTGGAAAAAAATAATAGAAACAAGTGTCTTCATCATTTTGTATAAACAATATACTTTAGCAATTAAGTCTTTTGTCGTTAGTCTTTCTATATTTTAATTGTACCCAGGGGCGAACGGAGAAAAAAATTTCGGGGGGGGTTTCAAAAAAAATATATTATATTATTTTTTAATTTTAAATGTCAAGTGTTTTTTTTTTCTTTTTTGGCACTATTTTATATACATATGTAAGTACTAAGAAACATGTATGAATAAAAAGTACATACATATATACACATATGACTTGCTTTCACGATTGACAAAACAGTTTGACTTTGACTTCAAAGCTAAAACTTAATTTTTATATGCATTATGCATGTATCGGGTGATTTTTTGAGGTTAGGATTTTCATGCATTAGTATTTGACAGATCACGCGGGATTTCAGACATGGTGTCAAAGAGAAAGATGCTCAGTATGCTTTGACATTTCATCATGAATAGACTTACTAACGAGCAACGCTTGCAAATCATTGAATTTTATTACCAAAATCAGTGTTCGGTTCGAAATGTGTTTCGCGCTTTACGTCCGATTTATGGTCTACATAATCGACCAAGTGAGCAAACAATTAATGCGATTGTGACCAAGTTTCGCACTCAGTTTACTTTATTGGACATTAAACCAACCACACGAATGCGTACAGTGCGTACAGAAGAGAATATTGCGTCTGTTTCTGAGAGTGTTGCTGAAGACCGTGAAATGTCGATTCGTCGCCGTTCGCAGCAATTGGGTTTGTGTTATTCGACCACATGGAAGATTTTACGCAAAGATCTTGGTGTAAAACCGTATAAAATACAGCTCGTGCAAGAACTGAAGCCGAACGATCTGCCACAACGCCGAATTTTCAGTGAATGGGCCCTAGAAAAGTTGGCAGAAAATCCGTTTTTTTATCGACAAATTTTGTTCAGCGATGAGGCTCATTTCTGGTTGAATGGCTACGTAAATAAGCAAAATTGCCGCATTTGGAGTGAAGAGCAACCAGAAGCCGTTCAAGAACTGCCCATGCATCCCGAAAAATGCACTGTTTGGTGTGGTTTGTACGCTGGTGGAATCATTGGACCGTATTTTTTCAAAGATGCTGTTGGACGCAACGTTACGGTGAATGGCGATCGCTATCGTTCAATGCTAACAAACTTTTTGTTGCCAAAAATGGAAGAACTGAACTTGGTTGACATGTGGTTTCAACAAGATGGCGCTACATGCCACACAGCTCGCGATTCTATGGCCATTTTGAGGGAAAACTTCGGAGAACAATTCATCTCAAGGAATGGACCGGTAAGTTGGCCACCAAGATCATGCGATTTGACGCCTTTAGACTATTTTTTGTGGGGCTACGTCAAGTCTAAAGTCTACACAAATAAGCCAGCAACTATTCCAGCTTTGGAAGACAACATTTCCGAAGAAATTAGGGCTATTCCGGCCGAAATGCTCGAAAAAGTTACCCAAAATTGGACTTTCCGAATGGACCACCTAAGACGCAGCCGCGGTCAACATTTAAATGAAATTATCTTCAAAAAAATGTCATGGACCAATCTAACGTTTCAAATAAAGAATCGATGAGATTTTGCAAATTTTATGCGTTTTTTTTTTAAAAAAAGTTCTCAAGCTCTTAAAAAATCACCCGATATAAGTTTGTATGCCTTATTTCCTAGTTGCCGTTGTCGAACCCATCATTAGGCTGGACGCACACATGAAAAAATGTGAGTTACAGAAACAAAGAGATGAGGTGAGATTTTTCTATTTTCACAGTTCTCTTTTGTTTGTTCTCGCATATTCAAATTTACCGTAGATTGCTAGATTAAATTTTGAAATTGTCAAACACGTTTTTCTTGAAATCACCATGAAAATACTAGAAATAATGATTTTGAATGCGTTCCGAACCTTTAGACCGAAGACATATGTAGGTACATAGTTCCTTGATAAGTTCTGATTTTGTCTTTGCTAAATTAAACTTCAGTTTATGTTATTCATAGACAATTTAAATCCATTTTAAAATGATAATCTGGAGTCTAAAAATAAACACGAGGGAACCTATGTTTAAGCTGTTTCTCAATCTATATTAAACATCAAAAATAAGCAAACTGATTGCAAAAATTGAGTTACGAGATATTTTATTTGAAAATTTAAAAACAAAAATTAAAATGTCAAAAGACTTTAGCATACATATATCAATAATTTGATATTTTGCTGGATGTTGGAATGCTACCAACCAACAGAAAATGAAAGCTCTGCTTAACCCGATTGGAACCCTTTGAAATAGATGAAGACGATTTGCATGAAAGGTATCGATTGCCTTCTAAATATTATAGATCGAAATTCAATTAAATGTTTGCTAATATCTGCGTGCTTCCAAGTCTTAAAACCACCAGCCCGACTTCATAAAATTTCTCAACTAACAGCAAACAAAATAAAATAGTTTAAAGGGTTTCAAGGTTTTGGCTCTCCAACTAACGCAATTTATTTTGTTACCCTCTACATACCATTTTGTATAGGTTTAAGTGAAATTTTTCAGAATTGTAGTAGAATATGCCCTAAACCTGTTTCTAACTAAACAGAGCTGGCAAATTCTTTATGAATAGCAGCTGTGTCTAACTTATAAGTTAGAGGCAGTACCCTTGAAAAAACTTTACATGGCATAGGCGGGGAATGGGGATCGAACCCAAGACCTCTGGCATGACAGTCCAACGCACTAACCATTATGCCACGGGTACTACCCAGTTGAAATAGACTCGGGTTTAAAATATGACTATGAATATGACCCATATTGTTTTGTGTCTTACATTAAAGTACATATATTTAAATGCAGAAACGCATTCAAATGTTTACAAATATTGGATTTAGGAGACATCAACGTAATTTGATTCTTGTTCTTGAAAAATAGGGAAAAAACGCGAAAAAGGCAAACAGGGTTGCTGTTTTTGTTTTAAAATATTTTTGTGTTAAGTTAAAAGATTTTTTTTTTAATTAACAGTTAATACTAACATAAATTTACCGAACAATTTTCCGGTGTTTTGATAGGTATTTAAGTTTTTTTTAAATATGTCATAAGTGGCCGTGAGATCGTTTCAAAATTTGTTTTCAATTTTTCATTTTTAGCCATAAGAAACATGGCGAAAGAGAGCATATGTATCTGTGTTAATAATAATACTTAGCTTCATACAAAATGTTAAAAACCCTTCATCTTCTACCACAGTGTTGGAAAATAAAAATACTAAACATTTTAATTGTTAGTATGAATGAAAACAAGAAAAATATTGGTCTTTCTTTACCAAAAAATACAGAAATGTATTGTTCTGATTTAGCGTGTTTGTGTTTTGTGCACAATTTCTATCACCGTAGCAAATTTATTAAAATTTTTCGTTTAACATAGTTAGAGAATTTAAGTTGGAAATTAATTTTGTACCTTTTCTGTTTTTTTTTTTCTTTTGAACAATAATGGATATTTGATTACCGCACATATTCTGATATTTCGGGAGGGGTTTCAACCCCTAAAACCCCTACCTGCGTTCGCCCCTGATTGTACCTAATAATGCTCTCTTAAATTAAGTTATACTAACATTAACTGAAGAGGAGGTGCCAATCAAATGGGAGTTCATTCAGGATAATGACCCGAATCACCCCTCAAAATTGACTAACAAATACTTACAACAAAACAAAATCAATGTTATGGAATGCCCATCACAATCCCCCGGCCTGAACCCAATTGAACACTTATGGGCATCCTAAAGCGAAGGATTGGAGATTGTAAAACCAAAAAGAAAGACGAGGTGGGGTCGAAAAATCAAAGGGAATGGTACTCCATACCCGTAGAGACATGTGCCGAATTGGTGAATTCGATGGGGCGAATAAGAGTGCCACTACAAAATACTCAAAGAATTTAAAATACTTTTACCGTTAAGTTACTTTCTCGCTACAAAAAGAATACCATTCTAATTTTGTTTCTATTATTTTGTCCAGAAGGAAGCAACATAATAATCAGAAGTCTATTTTTTATCATTATTTCTCAATATTATATTTAAAAAAAATTGTTGTATTTCAGCAATAAATTGTTAAGAATCTCTCTGTGTAGTTTTTATTTTCCTACATTTCACAAATCCCTTTTTATGTTTTAAAAAGAATGAACACGAAGCTTGTTTCTATTATTTCTTCCAACACTGTATATGGCCTCATGTGCAATGTCAAAATACGAGCGTTGCTAATATTCCGAATTCCGGGCGTTCGCAACAAAGGAATGTTCGTACACCTGTATTACATATTTTCAGAAATGAAGCACCAATCTGATTTGGTGGGGTCAGAAAACTCAAAAGTCGTATCCCAAAAAAGTGACTGTTTGTTCTGGTTTATGGTCAAAACGTGTTATAGGTATGATATTTTCGAATGGTGTCCAATTTTTTTTGGCGGGGCAATTGAAGATTAAGGCTTAAATGTAGTTTTAACTAGAAAGGCAACAACCTACCCAACCAACACGGCCAATTATGGCTCTACTGAGTGAGATATTTTTGGTCGCTTAATTTCACGTCTTAGAGACGTCACCAAGATTATATGATTTGACACGGTTAGATTTATTTCAACGTAAAAGACCATACTTATGTGAAAACACACCGAACTCTAGACGCAATAAAAACTATATCATTATACTCAAGTTATGACCGAGATACACGAAATTTACGAAAAAGTTAAATTAAAAAATTAGTTCATACTGCAAATCTTTTCGATGTGAGCATTTGAATGATATGGTATTGTTTTTTCCCCAATTAATGGCATTTTTCTGTCGACAAATGGAAAACAAATAAAAATCGATTCTCTCAATGTGTTGAGTTTTTATCTGGTCGATGGAAATAGCATTTTTGAAATCAAATTCGTTTGCGGTTGATGGAATTCATTTAAATTTGTTTCCATGTTTAAACTACATGGTGGAAGTTATTGTAATCGGTTTAATTGTCGAATTGAAAATTTTGACGTTTCTCGATGTTTCAAGTTCCAAAGAGCCTAAATAAAAGATTTTTAGAAAGATGCCTGTGCGTGCGTGTGTACGTACGTTCGTTAGATTAAATGGGGAGAGTACGATAACTTTTGCGACAAAGTTTGTATAGAACAGTTAAAAACAAGCAATTTTTTACTATGGGAGGGGGGTCTATCTCCCCCCGTTTAGGCGGTAGGGGCAGTTTAAAAAAATATGTACATTAAATGGAAAAAAATAATTAAAAAATAACGGTAATACTTATAATTAAGTATTATACCTTTTTTTAAAGCCAACACTTTTGTCTATTAGCTTGTTTTTAAATCAAGTCAAAACTATGCATAGTTTTTGAAAAAAATTGTTTTAAAGTCAAAATTTGTGTAAAAAAAAGTTAAAAAAAAGGTTTAAAGTGTAATTTTTCAAAACTTTCAGATTATCTTCTATTTTTTTTTTTATAATTCATTGCTCTTATTTGTTTTTGATCAAAAACTGAAAACTAGATGACTTGATGTCTTCTAGTTCTTGAGAAAATTGAAAATTACCAAAACAAAATATTTTAATTAAATTACTTTTTCCTTGCTTAAGTATTAACGTAGTCTTATTTTGATAGTAATAATCGAATATGGATTAAGATACACCTAGGGTTAATTAATTTTTCTTAAATCCAGCTTATGTAAATGCAAAAGAAACTTTGCATGCACCCTATCTTGCACCCACCGGACCTTGCCCCCTCCCCACCTTGCACGCACTACAACTTGCACTAACCCCAAATCCTTTAGTGTTCGCAAGCAGGGGGGTTGCATAAACTGTTGCATAAACCCAAACTCGCACACACCTTACTGTTGCATACACCCAAACTCGCACCTACCATTGTTACTATCAAAATAAGACCAGTCAAGCAAAAAAAAAAAGAATTAAATTAAAATAGTAGTTGTGGTTATTTTCAATTTTCTCAAAAACTAAAAGACATAAAATCATCTAGTTTTCAGTTTTTGATCAAAAACAAATAAGAGCAATAAATTCTGAAATAAAAACAATGGTAGATAATCTTGAAGTATTGAAAAAGTTACACTTTAAACCTTTTTTTAACTTTTTTTACTCAAGTTTTGAGTTTAAAATTAAATTTTTCAAAAACTACGCATAGTTTTGACTTGATTTAAAAACTGGCTAATAGAACAGAATGGCTTTAAAAAAATGTATACAACTTAATTGTAAGTATCACCATTATTTTTTAATTATTTTTTTCCATTTTAAATAATAACTTTTTTAAATTGCCCCTCCCGCCTAAACGGTGGGAGATAGACCCCCCCCTCCCGTAGTAAAAAATGCTTGTATTAAGACCCTCTACCAAAAACCGTTATTATATCTTGGCGCCAAAGTTATCGTACTCGTGCCGATTAAATTTTATATTATGTATTGTAACGTGATAATTTTGGAAAAAAAAATAAACTTTACAAGTTTTTTTTATAAATCAAAAAAGTGAAAAAAAAAAATAATTGTCACCTCGAACATTTTTCGAACATAAAACAATATCTCTAAAACAATTGTATTCAACGAAGAATAACGTTTTTGACATATGGTAAAATTTTGAGAAAAATCGATATCTCGTGAAGGTATTGACTTAAAAATGATTGCATTATGTGCTAAATGTTTTTAGAAAAATCCAATCTGTATATTTGTTTGCATAAGAAATAAAAACTTTCAAGAAATGCTACTAAAATTGGTAGAAATTGGGTTTCAACTAAAAACCTCGTTAGCAAAAATAGATTTTGAAATCAAACTGTTTCATCATATGCAAAATATTGTTGGTAATTTTTAGTTAATTTCTTAAAAAAATTCAACTGACAACTTTTTTAACGAAACACGAAAACTTACAAAAACAACAAAAACTTATAAGAATTTGTTTTCGACTCAAGTATTAAGAGAACAAAGAAAAATATTGACTTCAAATTATTTATCTCTCAGAAAATATTGTTATGAGCATTTTGTTAAAGTTTTAAGCAAAACAAATCGAGTTATCAGTGTGGGTCACATCCCAGCCTCTTTTTGGTCAAATGTCGTAATCTTTGTACATATTTGTTGGAAAATGACTTCCATTTTTGTTGTGAGAGCTTTTTAGCTGTCCATTTGACACCTTTCATAGATCAATTTCGTCCATTTTGATTGTCATTTATCAAAAATCATCTTAAGCGATTTCATCCCTATTTAATAGAATGGATAGCCAAAAAATGGAGAAATCGTTGTTTTGATGGATTTATTTTCGTAATAGTAATATTTTTTCAATATAGAAAATTCAGTCATCTCGATGAAAAGTAGTCTTCTCTGGCCTGCTTCCCATATAAATTTCATATTCTTAAATAAAGCAATTCACATAGTATTAATTAATAAATCTAATGTATTTTACAGGAGATCGAAAATATAAAAACTGATGGTAACTATGCGAAAAGTTTTATTCAAATTCAATACCCGGAAGAAAATGCACCCAAGAAAAAACAAAAAGAGAAGTTAAAGGCAAAACAAATGAATGTAGAAAAGCTTTTATATTAAATCACTTATGAATCAATATTCCATATAAGAATCAATAAAGTTTTTTGAATAACAAATGCCAAAGGTAGATTAAACTACAAAAAATAATATATACCAACTTTAATTACTTAACTTAAATTTAACCAGAAGAAACAATATTATACATTCGAACAAAATAACAGTATCGTACAAATTATTAGGAGGTAAGAATTTAAAGTAAAAAGTTATTAAAAAAATAACAGAAAAACAGTTAAAGATTATAAATTATGAAAATATAAATATGAACAAATTAAACAAATAATAATGAGTAATGAAAAATTTCCAAAACTTTTGTCAATAAAATATTAAAAATATTTGTATTAAATTTTGTTTTTATTAAAAAAAAAGAATGAAGCATATTAAACAAATAACTAATTTAGTTTTTTTTTTTCAAGAGATCAAAAAATAAAAGCTTAAAGTATATTGTGAGGTAAGTCGAGAATAATGGGTCACAAATCAACTACTATTAAAAATCGAAATTAATAGTAAAAGGTTAGCTTATCATCTAAAATATGTGCAGTGCTCGATACTTTAACTGTTAAATATTATATATTTAAAATGTGCTTCAAATAATCCCCCTCATACCATTCACGAAGCGATCGTAATGTTTATTAAACAAAATGTTCTCTCATGCACCAGGAGATCAGAATAGCAAGTAGGTAAGCAATTCGCAATATTTTGTTTTCTTTCATCTACTCCTCCTCATTTTTTAAAGTATTATTGGTTACTTCTTCTTCTACTTCTGTATCTTCTGTGATTGGTTTTTGAATACATTTTTTCATTGTATTTGAGTGACAAGGATCACACAATCCTATTTTAAACACATGCATACAAATATTTTAAATCTATATATGTATATGAACACATACAAATCCGATATGATTTGGATATGTGTTCAAATCATCGCCATCGCAACGGGATTTGTTCCTAGTGATGGGAAAAGTCTTTATATTCGTTACTTTTTTTATTACAGCAATCGTTACTTTTGATTTAATTTTATTAAATTGTATAGAAAATGGTAACCAGCAATTGGGTTATAATCTACTTAAATTTCTTCAATGTTGCGAATGTAGTTTATAGATAAGACAATGGGATCTATGAATCTTGATCGTTGGCTTAATAAAGAGTTTAACGGCTGCACACCTCTATGCGAATTGAATATTTGCCTAGTCGTTGTTTTCCTTCTATTCTTTGTTTTCATCCCGCAACACTAACCCACTTTTTGCCAATTCTCAAATACTAAACAAAAATATACGCGCCTATGAAAAAATAAAAGAAAGAGATAGAAGATAGAGGATTGCCGTTACCTGATACTGAGATGAAACTTGTAACGCCTGTTTGATAAAAGGGAAGAAAATTGTCGGAAATTCAAACATTTGACAGCTTTTTGTCATTGTATTTCAATCATTGTTTAATTGGCAGATTAGGCTACTTCCACATTGTAAAACTACAACCATGTATACAGGCAAGGGCAACTGCTTGCCCTTCATGATCGCCTGGTACTTCAAAGAGAATTCTACATGGAATAAATTGTGAAATGAAAACGGATTAGGAAGGAGGGAGGAGATACACACACAAAGTTTGGAGCACATTTTAAACTAAAAAAAACCTAACCTTCTTGAGATTCTGATCTCCTGGTGCATGAGGGGGAATTTTAAATGGCAAAACTCATCGATTTTGTTGAAAGCAGTTTTTACTTACATGTCAAACTTTTATTTTTAGTTTTTTAAAACGATGATGGTGTTTATTAGGAAGTATGTATGTATGTATATGGCAACAAATAGCAAATAAGAAATTAAACCAATTGTGGCAACTTTTGATTTATTCAATTAAATAATTGGGAATAAAAATGTATGCGTCTAGCTTAAATGAGAAATATGCTCAAGAGCATTATGGACGCAGAATTGTAAGCTTATTGGGTTTAAGAAATAATGAACAAGGTCCGAAAAGCTGGAAACACCACAATCGAATTTCAAAATTCTAGGGATGCAGGATTAGAGTTCTTTTTTTGGACATTAATGCACACATGTATTACAAAATAGATTCTGTTTATTAAAAGCATAAACTATACTTTATTTATTCATTTAAGTGAAATTTATTTTGTTATTATTATTTTGTAAGTGTATTTTAACTCGGTATTTAAAAAAAATGTCGTATTTGTATTAGTTAGTGTCATGCCAGAGTTCATTGGGTTCAACCCCTGGCTGTGCCACCTAAAGGTATCTTCATGGATACTGCCTCTTGAGAGAAATTGACAAATCCTCCAAAAGTAATTCTTGTCATGAAAAGTACTTTTACAAATTAGCCGTTCGGATTCGGCTTAAAACTGTAGGTCCCCTCCATCTCTGTCCAGATTACTCGCACACAGGAATGGTTGTGAGTTGTAAGTCACTAGGTGCTAGTTATTTAATTTTATGATAGGATCATGAAATAAGCAACACTGTGATAACTATGTTGGCCGACATCAAAACACGCTCATGTGACAATATGAACAAGAATTACTTGCTGAAACTATGTACATATAAAATCATAATATATAAAACAATTTCGTCCTTGTTTATAAGAATTTATACTGTTTTTTCTTATTTTTTGGCCAATTGTTTAGGACATTGTCGTACATTGGTACACTCTATTAAGGCTTGCAAAAAATGCGATTTTTTTGGAATGCAAACTTTCATAACTTTCTTTAATTTATCTAGAGATTAGGTGTACTGTTTTGCATGATAAGGTCTTACAATAAAATAAAAAAACTAAAGTGAAACTTTAAGTACCTACTTGTTGAGAACATTAACTTTATTCAGTTTAATAATGCTTTGTCTAATTTGTTTTGTTTCATTTTAATCACAATGAAAAATATTATTTGAGCTTATTAACTATACTTTAGGGAGGCAGGAAAACAAGTAAGTATATTTAAAATCGGTGTGACTTCAAGTAAATGAAAAGACTTCAAGTGAATGCAAAGAATGCATTAAGTCTCAAATGATTGAAATTTGTATAGGTCCCCATAGGGCAGTAGATAGACCAGGGCCCTGTTTCACCAAACACTTTTCACTTTGCAAATATGTTTCACCAAACGCAATTGAATTGAAAAAGTTTTTCTCTTTGCAAAATACGTTTCACCAAACTCAAATTTGCAAAGTGCAGTCTTTTCTGAAAAGTGAAATATTTTGTTATTTTGCAAGTATTCGTACTTTTTGTTTCACTAAACAATAAACTTCGCAAATTATATTTAAAATTTTTAGAAGCTTCTTAGTTCTATGCTAGAGAAACTTTTATTTTCAAATAAGAATTTGTTTTGAAAAGTTGCCGAAAGCTAATAAAAAAATATTTAAATCGTTTTAAAAATCAGGAAGTAAATAATGGTTAACAAGACAATAGACAAAGGCTATTTTTTTTTTTAATTTTGAAGACTCATCTGAATTTCAAAAATGTCTGATTTTGTAAAGATTCTTTAATTCATCGACATCGTAGCCATTCCTTAATGGAATTTGAAAGTTTATAGCAAAAAAAAACGTTTTTTTTAAAGCATTTGTAAAATAATTTACCAAAAAATTAATCTTTTTGAAGACGAAGAAGGTAATAATAGTTAAACTAAGAATTAACTTAGATATCGTAAATGACAAGAGTTTTTGATTAGAGAAAAGTATCGAATTTGTGTTGTCTAAAATAGGAAATAAACTACAATTCAATAGCCAAAGGAATATGTGTTTAAGTCCCTCGCAACAACTTTTGTGTACACTACATTGAGCTGGAAATAGAGTCCAATATCACGGTTGATGCATCTATGCATGGAATAAGCAAAGCAATTTTCTGCAGAGTAGTCCATCGAGTGTCGAATATTATCATTGATGAATTTCTCTTTAACAACATTTGCTGGGCACAAAATTGTTCGAAAATTTTGTCCCAATGAGGATTTCCTTATGTAGTTTGAATGTGTTGATGGTACTATGATAGATATTGATTCACCAACTTTTTGCAATGCATAAGGCTTTTCACTTTTTGTAAAACACTTAGCACTTTTACTTTGCAGGATATTGTTTTTTTTTTTTGTAAAGTGAAAAGTGAAATAGGCCCCAGATCTCATATATTTTTGTTCATTCTACTTTGATCACTCTTGATTATAAACGCCTATCACTTAAATAAAAGAAATCAGTATGTTTTAAAATATGCTTAAAAATATCGACAAAACGAAATTTTAAGAATTTAAGTTTAATTTTCTTTTGGGGGAAGGAAATGCCCATTATCATTGTAAATTTCATTTCTATCGATCTAAGTACTAACATGATGCATGCAAGAATAGCTATGTACATTGTACATATGTATGTATATTTTACCTTGTTAGGAAAAATACAGATATTATTGATGATATCTTGACATGCACTCTACAATATAAAAGAAAAGCCTCTGGCGCTTGTCTGCGTTGCATTATTAAGCCATAAACAAATTTCTTTTTCTTAAAGGCCACCGCCGCTGCCATCACCGCTGTATACATGTATAAGCCGCAACAGTCCAATGATACCTATTCGATTTATTATATGCCTACAAAATCAAAATACAAGCCATTCACTTCGAATTCAAATGTACACAAAGATTTCCATTACATTAATTCTTGAGGAGAACTTGTCTTTTTCTATATCGTTCTATCTATTATCCCAAACAAAAACTCTTCCCAACTAGGTCATGTGTATGTCTTCGGGGAGAAATTAATCAAATTGATGTTTTTATTTTCCCAAATTGTTTTTGTTTTGGACGAGAAGGAAACTTTTTTTCAAGAGAATAGGAAGCCAACAGGTGACGGCACTCGTCCCGTGTCGTCGGGTGTATACTTTTGAGAAATCTTAGATAATTTTGTTGATAGAGGTACATTATGTATAGAGTTATGCATTGCATTATGGGTTCCATTAAAAGTCCATTTAATAACATCCACTTAAAAGCCATCATCACATCTCTGATGAGCAACATGTAATCAAAGAGTGGCAATTAAATCCCATGAAAGTGGAAATTGAAGGATTCCCTTGGTCTGTGTTCATTTTCCCTTTGGATACAAAATTGTAATTTTTTTTCTTGTTGAAACTCCTCCTTTGGCACTTGAGATTTAAACACCCACTCTTTGACCAAAAATGAAATTCCACTAGGGCCTTCACCGTATTTTGCTTTACGACGGAGACGACGACGACTCGACTATGCGGTGTCGTAATTTGCAGGGCACCACATACATAAGTACTTAAGAAATTCAGTCATGATGATGACGCGAGGATATACTATATGAATGCAGCCCCTTATATGAGAATGTAGAAGCACAAGCTTGAAGCATGTGTGATTCAGAAAAGGCTAAATGGACAAAAAGAAATACAAAAATTATGCTTAATCAATAATTCGGTGGTTGCTATAAATAGAGCGGAATGGAAAGTCGCTTGCACTTTTAAGCCTTCGAAATTGGTTTGTTATTTTTTGCTGTGTATGATTAATGGCTTAATTTTTGTTTTTGAAAAATTTCTATAAGAATAATTAATGAAGTAGAAATATTAAATTTTCATATTGAAGGCAATCTTACCATTGGGAAAAATATCCTACATCCGGTTATGATGATGAATGGTCGAAAATAGTATAATTTTGTCTATAACTTTTTAAAACTCACACTAAAAACAGACATAATAGAATTAAAATAAATAAGTAACTAAGCAAAGAAATACGTTTGTTAGCAAACAAGGATATTCTTAATAATAATATAATACACTAGGTATGTATGTATTATAATGAATTGTAGATATATTTTCTTTTATTTCTCGTTTTTCATTTTATACAAAATAATATGTGGTTATGTTGAGATTTTTAACTTGAATGGAATTTGTGTTGACGTTTTCCTTTCTTTCTTGGTTTCTATATATCTAGAGAATTCTTAACCACGTCCACTTGAATTTTTATTGAATGAATATGAAGCAATGTAGGCCCAGGCAGTTATTGTTCCTTCTTTGTAATAAATGTTCAAAAGGATTTGCGTGTCCTGCGCAGTATTCATGTGTAGAGGTATATTTTCCACAGGGTGATGTTTGTTTGTGAATCAAGGATTTATTGATTGAAAGATGAAATTAGTACACATTTTTCGATTGTCACTGAAAATTCAACTGTTTAAAAATATTTTAAGAATCAAGACACAAGCCAGCAATCTGCTACCCTTTAATTCCTCGAATTTAGAGCTCTTTCCGGTAACGTTCGAGTGTCATTTTTGATAAAAATACTGTCTTAGTTAACCTTTAGCCACTATTTTTGCCTTAAAAAATCAAACCTCAAGAATGTCACTGACTCTGCAAGGCAGGCAGGGAAGAGACGGAAGATGCTATTTGGATGTAAGCTGAAAGATGACTTCACTGGGACATTGTTACGAATGATGATAGTCGCTTCAAAATCTCCCATTATGGTTACGTCATCTTTTTTTAATCTCGACGTTACGATTTGTGCCTAGTCTTAGAAACACAAGAAATGAAAACCTGACCGATGCGATGCTTTTGATTGTAGCCGTCCATAATCGAATTTCTCTCATTTTACTGAAGTTACTACACCTTGGCTTGAACCTGGCCTTTTTGAACAAAAAGAAAACTTATTTTTTTCGACACATTTATTACGGTACCTACATTTTTATTTAATTATATTTGTTTAACATACATTATCCTTGCGATCGCACTTACAAAATAAAAATCATACAATCGTGTCAAAAAGATAGTGGAACGTATTTATTTATTATTTTATTCAATTTCACTCGATGGCGAATATGAAACTTTAAAAAAGAGTAAAAACAATAATATCCCATGTAATTTGTACATGTTCAAATCAAAATGCAACTATAAACGTATTTGTTTTGTTTTTGGCAATACCGTTTTAAGCTGATTGTAATATAATTTAAATTTATAAAAAAATCATCAAACAATTTATTAATTTTTGAGAATAAATTAAATATTTAAAAATAATGTGATGGGACAATGATCGCTACCCAAAACTTGTGGTCGTATTGTGCTTTCCACAGCTTTCGAAACTATTCTCTCCGATAAAATAAAATAATCCAAACGCCAGCCGACATTTTTGGCTCGTGCATTTTTCATATACGTCCAAAATGTATACGCACCCTTTTGATCCGGATGAAAATGCCTAAATGTGTCCACATAGCCCGACGCAAGTAATTTTGTCATTTCCTCGCGTTCCTGTGGAGTAAAGCCAGCAGATTTTGTGTTTGTCTTGGGATTGGCCAAGTCGATTTCTTTGTGTGAAACGTTCATATCGCCCGCAATAATCACTGGTTTGACTTTTTCCAATTTTTGCAGATATTCACGAAAGAGTTCTTCCCAACGCATACGTTTGTCCAGATTTACCAACCCTCGTCCAGAATTCTGAACATACACACTAATTAAGTAGAACTTTTCATATTCGGCAGTTATTATGCGACCACTTTCATCATGTTCGGCATTGCCAATTCCGTATTCAACATTGATTGGCATTATTTTCGAGTAGACAGCAACTCCTCCATGGCCACCGGGCATGCACAACCAATAGGGATGATAGCCAGGAATGCGTGCCTCTTCGGGTAATTTATCTGGGGTGCATTTTATCTCCTAAAACAAATAAAAAAAAAAACGGAATTTACGTAAAGAATAGATCTTTTTTTCGGATTAAATTTGAATTTTTTACTTGAAGACACAGAATGTCTGGTTTTTCGTGTTGCAGATAAGAGAGTCCATCTTTTTTGAGCCACGCACGCAAACCGGCTATATTCCAGCTAGATATCTTCATATTAAATTCTTTGTCAATAGTAAAATCACTTGAATTGTATTCAGTTTTTGTTGGATTCAATGGGCCATCGAGCTTTGCAATTTTGGATCCATCGGTCTCGGTTTTAACATCATCATCAGCATCATTATCAATAGCTGCCTCTTCAATTGTTGGTGGTGGTGGTGCTGTTGCTACACGTTTTCGACCACGTCCTGGTTTCTTCTCTGTTTTATCCGTTTCGGTGATAGGTGTTGCTGTTACTGTGGCTGGTGCTGCACGTTTTCGACCACGTCCTGCTTTTGGCGCAGCTATTAGAAGAATTATTTTAATTGATGCCTCTTGTGGGTTCTAGCTAAAGATAATTATTGACTTTTTTAAGTTTAAAGTTTACCTGATTCCGTTGTGGGTTCAGCGGTTCCGTTTCTTTTGAGCTTTGATATCTCTACATCTGGTGAAGTAAATTATATTAAAGAAAAACCAAAACTCCAAAGACAATGAAGGAATGAATGCAGAGGAAGTAATTGAAGCAAAAAGAAAGCTAACATGTTGTTATTTAGAATCAAAGTTAGTACTAGTTTTTTAATCCAAAAACCTCACAAAAAACTCCCAAAAATATCGGTTCTTTTACATCGATTTTATTTTAAGACTGAAGTTAACCCAAAGGTAATCTTCTAAGGAGGGAACTCTTTCAGGATAGGTTCAAAAAGTAATGATGGCAACAAGGGAAACAAAATTAACAATGGTGCGTTTACATATTGATCAAATCAAGGCAACCCCAAATTGTTTTGTGGTAAAGAATATTCAAGTTCCCAATTTTCAAAATTGAATTTTTTGAAAAATGAAGTCAAAAATCATGAGCTCACTTTCCGTAGATAGATGATAGAAATTGCTTTGTGGTTAAATCGTTTGATGTATAATAAGCGATGGGTATGAAAAGTTAATATAAATAGATATTTAGATAAACCGAGCATCGCTAGAACTATTCATTACTTGAGAGATTTCGGTCTTTTCGTTTCAGAAAGTTCCCTTAAATTTAATTCGCTAAAGAATCCCGGGAAAAACAGGAAATACCATTTGATTTTAAAACATAGTGAAAGTGGTTATTTTACATGTTCTACTAAATGTCAGTGTCAAGAATTGCAAGGAACATGTTCTGCATAAAAAATTATAAGAGAGGGCTAGTTATGGTCGGTCCATATTGATGAGCTCCACTTCGGGTTGATTTTTTTAAGAAAAATAGAAAACCTATTGCTCTTCATAGCATCAATAGATTGTCTAATCCATCTTACAATCGTAACTCCACTTTCAGAGATTTAGTGAGAAAAGAAGTTGTGCTTAACACTTGTCCAAATGAGGTCCATTATAGATTATGTGTACGTAAAAACTGACTACATGAGGAATATGGGTTGTTAGTAAGACTGATAGTGGTTAGTAACTATTTTCATATTAATTGTTAATCACTAGTGAATTAATTTATTATGAGAAAGCAATACTTTATACAGCTTTAGATGATGTATGCAAATGATTAAATTCATAGCACCAATTAGAATAATGTCAATGAGGAGCGAAACTACAACTACAACCATGATGTTAGTAAGTTATACCATACTTGTTTTTCTTGTCGAAATAAAACACAATTAGTTTAGGAATACAATAAATAGCCAATGTGATTAATCAAAGTTTACAAAGTTTGATGTGAGAAAATATAAAAAAGTTTGCAATGTGTGACATTTATATAGACAAAAAGAACTTTTAAAATAAATTTTATAATAAATATAATGTTTGAAATAAAACTAAACAAAAAGGTCGACACTTTGAGCCATGGCTTCCTTCTTGTCCGTTTGTGGGCGATTTTTTTTTAAATGGGTTTATATCGCAGCTGAGTGCGGGCGCATCATTATGGGAGCAACTCACCTGCTGCGTCTTGATCTTCTTCATTGATTTCATTATTCATCAATTTATCAACTGCTTTTTCATCGGCGCCGTCGGAGGCTGTTTCTTGTTGGTCTTCTTGTGGTTCATCTTTGGTAGCTTTTTTGCCACCTTTAGGGGCTCTTTTCGATGCAACTTTCTTTGTTGATATGACCTTTTCCTTTTTTGCTGCTGGTCCTGGTTTTCTTCCCCTGGATTTTGGTTGTGCTGCTGGTAATTCTTCGTCTGTAGAAGTGAATTATGTGTTAGAAATTCAATGTATTAAAAACAAAATAATTTACCTATAGCTGAAGCAGAATCAGCTTCTGATTCTTGTTTTTCAGAAGCACTTGGTTCTTCTGGTTCATCTTCAGTTATAATTGGTTCGTGCAGATTGTCTTCTTCAATTGCTGCTAATGGAGGTGTTGGTGCTGGTATAACTTGTTTCCTTGATCCTTTTGATTTGACAACTTTCTTAGGTTTTGGTTCTTCAATTTCAGCTTCTTCCTCTTCGATTTCCGGAACAAATTCATCTTCAGGCAGAATATCATGTTCAGTTGCTTCTTCTTCGGCTTCTTCAGCAGCAATAACTTTGGGTGCTTTTTTCGATGACTTTGTTGGTGCTGTTTTAGTAGTGGCCGCTTTTTTTATTTCTTTTGGTTCTTTCTTTGAACTCTTTGATTTGGAACCTCTTTTAGCCAGAACTGGAGCTGGAATTTCATCTTCGGCTTCTTGGTCTTCTTCAGAAGCTACAGTAGCTTTTTGTTTATGTTTTTTAGTTTCTTTTGGAATTATTTCTGGCTCAGGTTCTTCTACTTTAGGTGCGCCACGTTTTCTACTTGCGGATTTTTTTGTTCCATCTGAGTTTGAAAAAAAAAAAATAATAAATAATTAAATAAATAAATATTCAAACAATACAACTTTTAAGAAACCCTTCTGGTTGTCCTAATAGATCAAAATGGTAAAGAAACGAATTGACGCGCATTCAAAAGGTTATAATAATTAACACAGAAGAGCGATTAGGAAAATCCGATACGCTTTGGAAGTAGAAATCGATGAAACTAGTTTTGATATTACAATGAGTAGGCAATATTTAGTCGGGTGCCACATTTGACATTCATGTAGTGCGGCTAAAGAAATAATCTCTTTACATTGCTACGTCCGAAGTTGGGCTAAAATGTGCACTGGTTTTGAAAATATCAGTTAAATACTGAGAAGAATGAAACTTTGCGGCGGTGCTTAAGAATGTTTTTATTAGGTAACAAGAAAGTGAATATTTCAATGACTACCAAACTTATTGTAAAATTTTAAACACTATAAAATGGTCTGTTATGTAGGTATGGCAGTCACAAGCTGCTTAATTAGCGCTGAAAAACGGGTTTTGGACGTCATAAACTTTTTAGACCTCTGGATTGATAAAATATATTTTTTAACGGATTTGTATAATGAATTTTCAGCGACGCTAGAGCCATTTTGTCGCTCGCCTTCAGTAAGGAAATCAAGTTCTTTGATTTTCATTTAGAAATGTTTATCAAGATCGTTAAGGAACCTTCCGAAGGTTGGTATTCTAGAACTGTTCAGAGTTTCCCTTTTTTCCGGAACTACGGCAATCAAGTTCTCCTATCTGGTAGTGTCCGGTACAAGATCGATACAACGCTTTTTGGTATAGGTATCAAGGCTGATGATACCCGTCTACCCAAGTAACCTGTTTACCCGACTACCTGTGTACAGCAAACAAAATTAAAGCAAAAATAGGTACTGGGTTTGAACCACAACCGTATTTGTTAAAGAAGCAAATTTGAATTAATTAACTTTCATCGAGAAGTTGGAGACATTAATCAAACTCTATAAAATAGAAGACAATACCGCTATTCGTTCCTAAGATGGTTTAGATCGAGAAGTTTAGCAAGTACACAATGAAATTCAAATTAAAATCCCGACACAACGGTTAGGCTTAGGTATAACAAAATGGAACACATGCATTTGTTTTCATAATGCTTTCAATATATAAAACTATTTGTTAAAGCTGCTCGCATTATGGATTAACTAAAGAAGAGATAGTAAAAATTGCTTTAGCCTTTTACCGTTGTCAGGCAAAAGGAAATTTTACCTGCCCGTAGAGAACTACGGCCTGATGACTATTACAACTCTCAACCATTCGTTAATGCGAGTGACTTCAGGGATGAAGGAACCCTACAGTTTTTTTCATGACCATAATTATTCTTGGAGCATTTGTATATTCCTCACAAGAGGCAGTATTTATGAAAAAACCTTAGGTGATTGAATCAGACATCTAGCATGACAGTCCTATGCAGATTGAGCCCGGTGATTGCTCACATCTTAATTCAAGGAGGGCTGATTTTAATTTGTTCCAATGCTTGGATCAACGGTGATAATTTTACCCGATCCTATCGTCCATAATAATGTTTTAATGGTTTTCTTTCCATTTCTTTATTGAAATGATACCACTGGGTTTCAAACATACGTCTGCTTGGGTTGTCAATGTTTATTTCTATACAATCGCCAGACGTAAATGCCCTATTCGAGTTACATAGCAACTATTATGTTTTAGCCGTCACTTTTAGAGAAAAAAGATATATAAAATCGATTTTTTGATGTTGAAGAGATTAAACTGTCATATTCATCAATTGATCTACAACTGGGGTCCCTTCTTCAACAAGTTTCTTCACTTACCCCCACCGCGAACTCACATCATGCGTACTTCAAGTCTTTGGGTGCCGTGGTCTACCCCATTCTTTATACCAAACATACCTAGTCTTGCTGGGTATGGTCCAAATCTACGCGACGGAATTTTGGTTACGATATCTCTTGCTAGGTAGATTGCATACAGTTTAGTACTGTATTCTCAAGAATCATACTTTCTGAACTGAGAATTCACCCGAGTTCCGATTCTTCCTTTTTATGCCGGTTTATTTAGGCATTTTGACCTTTTCTTTCGGAAGTGGTTAAAACTTTGAATAAAATTAAATTCACAAGATTTTCAGTTCGTAAGAGTAGAGCTACCAATTGACACATACAAGCTCAAGCTACTAGGTTTATTTGCAATTTGCAGCCACCCAAACATAAATGGACCCCGGTTATGAATCAGTTATGAATAACATTTAGAATGAAACAATTTTTGAAATTACTGTTGGAGCGCAGTTAACCTTGATGCCGATTTGTTATTCTCATAACAGACGTTGATTGTATTTGATGGGTATTAAAACCTTATTAATTAATTTATCAGTAGTAGCTGCGTCCAACGTCTTCTCTCTGTAGATACCGAAATTAAAAATGAAGTTTCTTGAAGAATTTTACATTTTTGGTTGAGTAATGGGGCTCGATGGCATTACTCATTTTGCGAATACCATTAACTTTTAGACAGAAATTGACAAACGTTTGAGTTCAGTTTGGATTTCCGAAACCTTTGCTTTGAGTTTTATCCATCATTTTTGAAAAATTATAAAAAGAGGATGAATCTTTTCAAATCAGGTTTTTTTTTGTTGTTGTTACAAATGATTTTCTTACTTGTTTGTGTTGTTGGTAAAACAGTAATCGAAACAACAGCTGCAGCTGGATCTTCTGGAATACCATCGCTATCGACTGTCTCTTTTTTGGCGCCTTTAGTCTTCGTTACTCTAGGAGCTTTTTTTGCCACTAAAATTAATAAATATTTAAATGAAATCATGAAATCAGAAAAACAAAAACTAAATCTTTAACTTACCCTCTTCGGTTTCTTCTGCTTTTTCAATATTATCGACTTTTCGCTTGCGGATAGATGCCTTCTTTTCAACAGCAACTATTGGGAAAATACAAAAAAAAATCAATGTCTTTCTCAGCAGCAAAATCATTTTTCGAGCATACCCGCTGGTTTAGCTTCAATAGAAGCGCTATCATTTTCAGATAAATCTTCATCTTTTGTGTCTTCTACAGGAATCTTGACCTTTTCATCCTCTTCAACCAAAGCAACAGCAGCAGCTTTACCTTTGGGTGCCTTCTTCGAACCTACACACAACAAACCGACATACACATTCGACATTTATTTTTCTGCCGAACTCGATAAAATAAGTTTTTTTTACCTTTGGAAGCTTTTGTGGGTTTTGCTGCTTTTTCGGCAATAACTTCAACTGCAGGAACTGAAGGGGTTTCGTCCTCCTCCTTAGTTTCTTTTTTAACGCCTCGCTGCCTGCCTTTTTTTGTTGGTGCAATTGCCGCCGCCACCACCTCACTCGCAGATTCGGCTCCTTGAGAAGCTACATAATAGTGAACATCAAAGACACTATCACTTTTTGTTCCTGTCTTAAAATATAAACAAATCAGTATAGGTTTACTAACCATCTCCATTGGACATCACTGCTTCAGCTTCAGCAGCCACCGCTGGTCCTGCTGCTGCTGCTGCTGCTTTTTTTCCTCTACCTCTAGCGACCATTGTGTGCAAATAGAAAAAGAGAAAAATACAACCAAAAATGTATATTTGCAAAAAGTGCGAGGACAAGGACGAGCTACGAGCGACGAGGACGAACGAGACACACGCAAGAAGTGAAAATCCTTTTCAATTGACTTGAAAAACACAAGATATCGAGAACGAGATCCAATTCCGAGACGCAGATTCTATTCAAATTCAAAGCGACAAAATGATTACATTCGATCTCAATTACTTATTCGGAAAAAAACGGATATAATTATTTTTCTTAATTCTAAAAATTGAATCAAACGTGTGTGAAAAATGGAAATGGAAATGCTTTCAAATCAAAAAACAAGGACAAGAAAAAATCTCCTTCACGTTCACTTCACTTGCTTTTGGATTTGTGATGCTGCTGTATTTGGTTGTTGGTTTTTGGTGGTGAGTGTGGAACTTAAATTTAACAGACACCAACAAAAAAAAATTTCAACTTGCCAAATGCCGGGAAGGAAGCCCGCCGTTAGCTTGTGTTTATATATTTGTCTCGTTCTGTAGCATGGGCAAATAATTGACGGTTTGATTCATTTTACCGGCATTGTTGTGGAACTTATACAAGTTTTTATGTTTTGTTTTTGTGTGGCTATGAGGGATGATGAATGAGTACAGTGCTTTTGGATTGTGATTATTGTTTTAAATGAGAATGAGTGCGTTCAAAGTTTTAAAGCAGGAAATTTGTTTTGTTTGGCAAAAATTTTACATTATCATAGACACTGTAAAGTTACAATGCCTATAAAATTATTATGAGGAGAGCGCCTTCCGATGGCTTTTTTGTTCCTCGAGTTGCACTGCTACTAGAGGGTTTCGGATTGGTATGCGGTTTAGGAAGTGCAGGAGTGCTATGAATAGCACCGCCTATACTTCCTGTAGTTTTGGGTTGCTCACAAGCGCTGGAACTACCAGCGCTAAATGAGCTCCCCTTTACGGTCTCCTGGCTGGAGGCCAAGAGTTCATCCTCCAAGTCTGCGGATGGTTCTGTGTCAGTCAAGTCTAGTTCGTCCATTTTGTATGAGTTAATTGAATGTTGGTCCCACGAGTAGGTCGGAAAAAAAAGAGGTCAGCCCCGGCAGAGCCGATATACCGGGGTAAGGCAGAAAAATAAGACGGACCCTGCCAAGGCATCCGAATGAGCTCGTTAGCGACTGGTTTGCCCCCCAGCCTTTCATTCTTCGGCACGGATTATGTAAAACGCTCACACCACCACTGAAATTAGGGACCTCGTATCTATGGTCAAATTGCAGTGCTAAAGCTTGCTACTATTAAGGAGTAGGAAACTTCAGCAATTGAACCTGACCTTAGCTGACCCCCATCTTGACAACGTACAAGACAACTGTGGTGATCATTACCGCCCGGCACCCACTAGGAGGGTTTGAAACGAGGATTTTTGCCCAGCAGAGTACGATAACTTTGGCGACAAAGTTTAATGACGGATTTGTATATAACAGTTAAAAACAAGCATTTTTTACTATGGTAGGGGGGTCTATCTCCCCCCGTTTAGGCGGTAGAGGCAGTTTAAAAAAATATGTACATTAAATGGAAAGAAATAATTAAAAAATAACGGTAATACTTATAATTAATATTATACCTTTTTTTAAAGCCAACACTTTTGTCTATTAGCTTGTTTTTAAATCAAGTCAAAACTATGCATAGTTTTTGAAAAAAAATTGTTTTAAAGTCAAAATTTGTGCAAAAAAAAGTTAAAAAAAAGGTTTAAAGTGTAATTTTTCAAAACTTTCAGATTATCTACTATTTTTTTTTATAATTCATTGCTCTTATTTGTTTTTGATCAAAAACTGAAAACTAGATGACTTGATGTCTTCTTGTTCTTGAGAAAATTGAAAATTACCAAAAAAAAATATTTTAATTAAATTACTTTTTCCTTGCTTAAGTATTAACGTAGTCTTATTTTGATAGTAATAATCGAATATGGATTAAGATACACCTAGGGTTAATTAATTTTTCTTAAATCCAGCTTATTTAAATGCAAAAGAAACTTTGCATGCACCCCATCTTGCACCCACCGGACCTTGCCCCTCCCCACCTTGCACGCACTCCAACTTGCACCCACCCCAAATCCTATAGTGTTCCCAAGCAGGGGGGTTGCAGGGGGGCAACATGCCCCCCTTACAGATGCCACTGTTGCATACACCCAAACTCGCACACACCTTACTGTTGCATACACCCAAACACGCATTACGCATACGCAAATACCATTATTACTATCAAAATAAGACCACTCAAGCAAAAAAAAAGAATTAAATTAAAATAGTAGTTGTGGTTATTTTCAATTTTATCAAAAACTAAAAGACATAAAATCATCTAGTTTTCAGTTTTTGATCAAAAACAAATAAGAGCAATAAATTCTGAAATAAAAACAATGGTAGATAATCTTGAAGTATTGAAAAATTACACTTTAAACCTTTTTTTTAACTTTTTTACTCAAATTTTGAGTTTAAAATTAAATTTTTTAAAAACTACGCATAGTTTTGACTTGAATTAAAAACTGACTAATAAAACAGAATGTTGGCTTTAAAAAAATGTATAAAACTTAATTGTAAGTATTACCGTTATTTTTTAATTATTTTTTTTTTCCATTTTAAATAATAATTTTTTTAAATTGCCCCTACCGCCTAAACGGGGGGAGATAGACCCCCCTCTCATAGTAAAAAATGCTTATATTAAGACCCTCTACCAAAAACCGTTATTATATTTTGGCGCCAAAGTTATCGTACTCGTGCCCTATGAAGGGTTGGCGGTAGATGTTATTGCTGGTGTTTTCTTTTTTGTAATTAGCTAGCGTCATTATCAAAGAATTCAAGCTGGCCTATAAAAGCCAAAAAGGACCTATTATGGTTACATAACGTTGAAAAGACGTATTTTAAGCTAAGTACATTAAAAGATTGCTAAGAGACCGCATAACAATGTATTGAACCTCATTTTTTTTTTGTTTTTTTTTTTTGGTTTTTATGAAATTCTAAATACAAAAAGGGATCTGTCCATTGCCCAATAAAATAACTCTAAAATACTTAATATATCATATCGCCCAGAAACTTTTTTAGAAGAAAATGCCACAAAGCTCAACATCAATGTCATATTGTCCAATCAATTTAAAAATATCATAACGCCCAAATTACCAATTGACATATCGCCCAAAAGATGTTATGTGTTCCAACATTTGGGCATTCTGACAGTGTTGCAGGGGGACAATATATGTATATAAATATATATATATTTCACTGTTTATACGCCATAATGATGGGTAATAGCACTGTTAACGAGTAAACCATTTGTTTGGGTGTTATGACATTTCTAAATTTGGGCGGTAAGACATTGGGCAGGTTCAGGCGACATAAGAGACTTGAAAGTTAGGCAAGTTTCTAGTATCTGATTAACCAGCTGCCAAAAATTTGCCTTCCAATTAAGGCAACTTCATTGGAAAGTTGGCTGGAAAGTTTGTCAAGAAGAATCTCCCTAACTATCAAGTCAAAGTCTACTTCTGTCAAAATGATAGTTGATAATGTTTTTTCATTCAACTAAAAGCTGAACTTTGTTACGCTATGATTTATTTATTTTCTGCACAATTTCATTTAATGCTTTCCGTAAAAAGGTTCCTTGTAAATTTGGAAAAGAAATAAGTAATATTTCTTTAAAATACAAAACACAAATTATGATGGACTTGTAGCTTGCCTGAGGAGTGTTTTGTAGAAAATAATGATTTTGGTAATTTTTGTACTATAAACTTGAAGTAGAGGTTTGTGAAGTAAAGTTCTCAATTTGAAACTCATGACATTGGGCAGGTTCAGACAACATAAGGGACTTCATTTGCAGTCAACTTCATTCTTTGAACGTAAATTTTGACCAAGGCAACTAGTTAGTTTTTCAAGTGTCATGAATTTAAAATTCAGAACTTTACTTCACAAACCTCTACTTCAAGTTCATAGTACAAAAATTACCAAAATCATTATTTTCTACAAAACACTCCTCAGGCAAGCTGCAAGTCCATCATGATTTTTTATTTTGTATTTTAAAGAAATATTACTTATTTCTTTTCCAAATTTACAAGGAACCTTTTTACAGAAAGCATTAAATGAAGTTGTGCAGAAAATAAATAAATCATTGAGTAATAAAGTTCAGCTTTTAGTTGAATTAAAAAGCATGATCAGTTGTTATTTTGACATAACTTGACTTGGGTTGATAGTTAGGGAGATTTTTCTTGACTAACTTTCCAGTCAACTTTCCAATAAAGTTGCCTTAATTGGAAGGCAATTTTTTGGCAGCTGGCCAATCAGATGCTAGAAACTTGCCTTACTTTCAAGTCCCTTATGTCGGCTGAACCTGCCCATTTTAAAAACTAACTAGTTGCCGTGGTCAAAATTTACGTTTAAAGAATGAAGTTGACTGCAAATGAAGTCCCTTATGTTGTCTGAACCTGCCCATTATAAGTTGGTTTGGGTGATATGACATTTTATTTGGGCTTTGTTAAGTTTTCTTAGTGATGTTATGATGTTTCTCTTTTTGGTCTTTATGTCATTTTATAATTTGGGTTATGTCTTGTGTCTTTGGGTGATAAGACATAAGAAACGATAGAAATCATAATCGTCATAATGCCCAAAATATATGCCACAAAGCCCAATCCCTATGTTATAAAACCCAAACTCAAAATTACAAATTCTTTTGGGCAAAGAGACAACTAACAATTGGGTCGTTCTTTTATTTAAAATTTATTTGGGTGTTACGACATTCGCTTTAGGTTTTTTTGGCGATTGTGACATTTTGGGCTTTGACTTTTTTAATTTCAGCGATGCCGATATGGTTTTGAGCGAAAAGACCAAATCCTAAAAAATATGTCATAATAATTTTTTTTTAATTTTGGTTTTATTTTATTCATAATTTAATTTAATTTTGTATTTTGATGATTATAAATATCATATTTTAAAAATCGTATTTTTCCAAATGTTTTTAATAATTTTTCTCTCTAAATATCTCTTTTTTACATTCATATTTTGAACCGACAGACGGCTTGTATAATGTATGTACATATACATATACATGTCAAGCTTTTAATCTTTTACACTTTTATCTCTTCAAAATTGTTAGTGAAAGATTACATTAAAGAATAAACTTACCAAAATTGCATGTTCCATGAGAGATTTTATATACAGTTCCAGAAAAAAAATACCCCATAGCAAGCATAATGGTTTCTTCTAAATGTTACTAAATGCTAATGAAGTTGCTTGACGAAATTCAAAAGGACCTTACAAAATAATATTGTTGAAAGATTGCAGTTTGGTAAAATATTAAGAAGCCTTTTGAGGAATGTTGGATTTTGTACGAAAAGATGACGGTTTTGGTCTCCGTAAATACGTATGCGACTCCAGCTTAACACTGATTACATGCCTAGGTATTAGTGAAGTGCTTTTAACATCACGGTGTGTTGACCATATACTAAATAAATGGTGTGATGAATAAGCATGTTAACATTAGCACATTCTCCAGGTAAAGAGAAAAACCATACCTTTTCGACTAGCAATGAAGCTTAAGAATGGTTTCGGCTCAATAATATTTCTGGTGTGAATTGTCCTTCCCATTTCAATTGGGAGTGTTAAAGAAATAAAAATATTTGCAGCAGCAAAAGTTATGATTATGATAATCAACTTTCACCTCATCAGTTTTTTTTTTCAATTGTTTTCTCAAAAAAAAAGATATCTCTGAAGTTATTTTTTAAAAAATACTTTTTTTGAAGTTTTTGTTTTTTGAAATTACTACAATCTTAGATATTAATTTACTACACATCTTCTACCGGTAGTATTGCTGTTGATTCCAGGCCTGCGAGGTGGGATTATTCGTTGGAAGCGTTCCCTGATCGAATTGTCCATGAGTAAATGGCGGCACTGGGGCCGGCGGTTGTGGTGGTCCGTATTGCTGTCCGTAATTATAGAATCCCACACTGGCAGCAGTCTGTGCAGCAGCTGCAGATGCTCCGCCTACAACCGAACCTCCAGATACTGCAGGAACTCCAGGTGCTGGAACTGGCCCATAATTCTGCGAAGAACTACTAAAACCTTGCGCTTGAACTCCGTATGAGCTTAGTACACTGCTGTAATATGAAGCATCGGCCACCGTCTCTTGTGGCTGATGATGTGCCTGAGTTATGGGTAGCTTCTTCATCGATTGGTGCAGGGACATTTTTCCAATATGACAGTCCTGAGAATTAACCATATTGTTGCGAGCAATATTGGCTTGAGTGAGATTGGAAGACGTAACTGGTGTCGGTCGGATTTGAGGTCGGTTGGAGAGGATCGTTGAAGTCGGTACTAGGGGGTTGGCAGAACCTTCGGATATCTTTCGCTGCATGGGTAAGTTTTTGAGGGTGTCTATTGTGTTGAGCGATTTCAACGCCAGTGGATCACCGATTCCACCAAGGAGTTGTGTTATGTGGCGATGATTTATGTGCGCTTGTAAATCTCGCTGTAAGAATACAAACAAAAAATTATTAAAATCGTTTCTGGACTAACCCAAGTCGAAAAAGACAAACCTGAGAGAGGTATGTTCGCCTGCATCCGGTGTTTCCATAGCGACTGCCTCCGTGTGTGCACATGAAGACCGTTCCCAAGCCACTCTGTTCGACTCGGACAACTTTGTCCTTGCAACGCGGGCAGATTTTCACGGGCTCGGCTCGGGCGCACTTCAGGCAGAAGATATGTTTGCACGGAATCATCCGACCATAGAGTAAAATTGGCTTGTCACATTGGTCGCAGCAGTGAATCATGGGATTGAGGACTTTTTCCCCTATTAATGAGACTTTGTGATCCCATTTTAGACGCAACATAGGCTCAGGTGGTCCCCGGGAGATGGTTGTAAAGGTGGGAGCTTCAAGCTGCGATATATCCGCTTCCATATCAACTGAAAATCACATCGACAAATGTTAGAATGTTTTGCAGGAAAGAATTTTTTAATTTTGATTTTAACTTACTCGTTGCTGGAATCATTGGTTGAACGTCGTCAACGGCCGCAATGGGTGCGACGACATCTTCAGCCGGCATTGCAATTTGCGCATCAGGTTCGTTTTCTTTATTTACATCTTTAATGTGAGCGGCTCCTGTTGTAGCAGCAGCAGGGTCGTCTGTTTCCATTGCTACTACCGGCTCAATAGTGTCGGCGGCAGCTTTTTTTATTGCATCATTAACTGGAGAAGGCGGAACTGCGGAAGATGATGGAGTTGCAGCTGCAGCTTCCAATGAACGATCGAGCGTTGCCTCATCTTCAGACGATACAACAACAGCTGCTTTTTTACCTCGACCTCGTCCACGGCCACGACCTCGTCCACGAGCTCTGGCACCACGACCGCGTCCACGTCCTCGCTTAGTGGATACATCTTCAGTATCCATTGAAAAACACAATAATTATTTTTTTCACTCTTTTAAGTTTTACTTCTTTTTCTATTCCCAATGATTTCACTTTAATCTTATGCCACTTTAAAGTTAAATTAAATTTATTTATATAGAGCCATATGTTGGATAATTGTTTGTATTTATTGAAACTTAATTATTTTGCTTTATAGAAATTATAAAGCAAAGCAGAGAAAATATTTTTCTTTGGAAATTATTGTGTTGACTTGACAGCAGTCAAACATTTACTTTTTTCTTCGTCAAGATGTAGAAAGAAAAACTTAACGAAATGACTGGTAGCATTCAGTGGATGGTAGAGAATTTGTGTTAGTACATTTAGCAACTGAACGCGTTAAGGGTAAATTAACACTGTACTGCTTTTAAAAAATTTGAACACCAAGAGAATGCACGATATTGAATCGAAAGAATTTTGTCTTCTGTCTCTCACAACAATTGACTTACAAAATAAATCTTCTTTGACAGGTAAATGCTGTGTCTGAGGTAGGTATATTAAAAGTATACAAAACCCTTTAAGCGTGTGCTATTTATAAAAGAGAGGTTGAGTTTTGTTCAACTTAGAACAGAAACTGTCAATTTATGCTTTCTGGACAACCAATCGAAAACAGCACTAATTTGCATACAGATAGTTCTACAGTCATATGCTTAACGTTAAAAAATTTAAAAGAGAAGAGTGAGACACAGTCCAACTGTCAAGAAAACAAGATAACCTACAAATATAATAAAATTAATAATTCTCAAGAGGATTTCACGTTTATAAATTAGAAAATGAACACTATTTGTTTAAAATTCCCAATTTCGTCGTAGGATACATTTGAAATCAATCATTTAAGCTTAGATATTATCTTGCCTAATTATGTCAAATAGAACATGTATAACTATTTCAAATTGTGTTTAATAAAAATAATAGTAATTTAAATTTGAAGGTTTTATATAATATGCTATTAACCACTTATCACTCTGTCTAGCGTTACAACAATTCATAATTTTATTTTAACGATATACCTACCTTCCTAAATTATTATCAAATTAACATAGTTAAGTTGTTATGGAACGAAATCAATTAAATTTCGCTTAGAAAACCATTATGGTCTGTAGTACAGGATCAATTTTTGAGTATTTCTTAATTACTTCTAGGAATTACGTCCGACGAAGTCATCAGGTAGCCTTATTACCTGCTCATTATCGAAAAATGAAGCCAATTCTTAATCCGATGATTTTCTTTTTAAATAAAACAATAAAAACAATTAGGTACGTTTTTCGATTTTTTTGTTTAGAAAGATTTTTCATTTTCTCTTTATTATTTTAAGTTTCTTTTGTTGTTTTATGTGTTTTTCATTTCTCTGTAATCAAATATTGTTTTTGTTTTTTTTTTTCATTATTTTCTGTTTTTTTTTTTTCATTAGTTATTATCATTCATTCATTAAATATTTCAAAATGAATCTCACAAAGAATACAAAAAAAATATAATTACTAAAAAAAAAGAATTAATTATTACTTAATTAACTTAGGAAACCTACAAAATTAGGTCTAAAAGGGGGCGAGTGGCACATAACTGTCTCTCTCTCTCTTTTGTTTGTTTGTTGTTGATATTCTTAGAATAGCAACGTGCCCATGCCACCCATTTCAGATTGCTCCTTAACGAAGATTTCAAAGTATTGATAGATGATTGTTACGGCCAGTAGAATACCAGTTCCTGAGCCGATGGCGCCGAGGAAATCAGCTAACACTGATAGTGCGCCAATGCACAAACCACCGAAGGCAGCCGCTGTGGGAATGTAACGATTCAATTCGTGGATCATTGAGTTCTCACGATGACCGCGCATAACCATGTGCTGTTCTTTCAATTGTTTAGCAACCTAAAAAAAAGAAAACAAAAATTGTCATACATCAAAAAGTAGGTTGGATTTTCGTGCAAAATTCTTACATCCTTGGCAGAGCTTCCAGACACATCAATCCATGTCTTGGAGAAGAACGCACATGATCCCAACATGAATACGATGTACAATATCGCATGAATGGGGTCCTGCAGAATGTGTCCCACACTCTCTGGAGGCGAGAGATAGTAGCACAATCCACCGATGGGATACGACCTAGCTGGGCCGCCACCTCCAACATCAGCCCACACTCCGAGCAAGTTAATAAAGACATTTCCATGGAATTTAACGGCCAACATCTGTGAGATCACGTACAAGTTGGAAACGAGCGCCGATTGCAAGATAATGGGAATGTTCGATGTGTAGAACAATTTAATTGGATAGCTGCTGTATTGACCACGGTAACGTGCTGACTTGATCGGTAGATCGACACGGAATCCTTGGAAGTATATGACTACGGCGAAAACTAGAACGGTTGCCAACAAATTCATCAAATTTGGCAAATTCTGACGGTAGAAAGCTTCCCTCAAAGCACGAACTTTGTCATTCCTGGTGGCCATCAGATGGAACAGAGCAATTACAGCTCCTTCGAATTCGGTACCACGTCCTGTTGTGACCGTTGTCGGTGAGAATGCCTTCCACACGATTGTCTCACAAATATTTGTTGCAATAAACAATGAAATACCCGATCCCAAACCGTAGCCCTTTTGCAAAAGTTCATCCAATAGCAAAACAATCAAACCGGCGGCAAACAATTGAATGATGATCAATAAACATACACCAGCTCCAATTTCTGATGGATCACCATACATTCCGGTCATGACATACACAATAGCCTGACCAATGGTGATGACCATACCGAAAAGTTTTTGCGCTCCATTGAAGAGGGCACGATCTTTGGGTGTATCACCGACTTCAATGATCTTAGCACCGGCCAACAATTGCATAATCAATCCGGATGTGACAATTGGTGAAATACCCAATTCCATGAGGGTACCACGATTTGAAGCCAAAATAACACGAATCCAATAGAAGGGATCCGCTGAGTCTGAGCTCATGATACCGAACAGAGGAATTTGACAGCAGACAAGGAAGATGAAGAGTGTTATAGCGGTCCATAGCACTTTTTCCCTGAATTGGATCTACAATAAAAAATATATATAAATAATAATTTCAAACGGCATCGATTCATATACACTTCTAGAAAATGTTTCATTCTGATTCATGTATCGGAAATTTTTCTAATTTTATACAGAATCTATGTAAATGGATAATTTTAGATGCACATTGTCAAAAATGTTAATTCTTTGTAGAAACTGTTCTTGTTGAAAAAGTTTAAAGTAAAGCAGTATAGCGTGACATTTTTTTTAAAAGAAAATGTCAGCTTTATAATTAATTTTATAGTAATTGGAAGCTTTTTGCATATTCCATTAAAAAATATTTAAAAATGGAAAAACTGCTTTGATTTACGCACAGATTTGTTAATAAAACTTTTAAGGGATCCGATTAAAATAGAATTCTTAATAGAGTTGGTTACTAATTTTCGATTAAATGTAAATATTTGCGACAGTGCAAAGAAAGAAACCTTCACAAAAAACATGCCGATTAATGGATCATTTTTAAAAAATAATACCATTTACATTGGAATCTAATTTATATCTAAATTTCATTCTTTGTTTTATTTTGAACTTGTAACTTAATCCGGATCAAAATTTTGATCGTAATTTGTCGTTCTATTGATTTTCGAAGAAATAACATTTCTTTTTTAGAAAATTCGTCCTTTTTTTCAATAACAAAAAGGAGAATATGAAAACTCTGCCGTCTAGGAATTTAGACGAATTGATGCACATAATATGTTGCAGTTATGAATTATTCACTTAAACATCACGAACCATGTAGTCTAACGAACCAACAGTCTAATAATAATTTCTAATAAATTAGCAATTCTGAATAATGTACCTACTAAGAAATATGTTTGAAGTTGCCAAAACTAATCATAGATGTTTGAATTCGCATGTTATGTTTGTTTGTTCTCATAAGTACATGAAAGGATGATTTGATTTGTATGTGCGTTTTTATTTCTCAATCAATAAGTATATATGTAAGTCCAAATAATTTGGTTGATAATGTTACAGTGGCTCAGGAGTCAGGTCCACAAATACAAAAGAGCCTAGCAATATAAAAGCTAAAGAAAAAGCTGAAGGAAAATTTCATTGATTCACAAAAGAGAAGGATTTTCAATGTGGAAGTTGAGAAATCATGATCAATTCCTTCTTAAATTTTGATATACTCGTATTGAGCCTTAAAGTTTAAATTAAAAAAAGGAATGGAATTAAAAAATCGATTTACTATTAATTTCAATAAATGAAAAGCACTGTTTTGTTAAATGTTAGGGGAGAGTACGATAACTTTGGCGACAAAGTTTAATGACGGATTTGTATAGAACAGTTAAAAACAAGCACCCTCTCCACCTTGCACACACCCCAACTTGCACCCACCCCAAATCCTATAGTGTGCCCAAGCAGGGAGGTTGCAGGGGGCAGCATGCCCCCCCTTACAGATCCCACTGTTGCATACACCCAAATTCGCACACACATTACTGTTGCATACACCCAAACTCGCACTGTTACTATCAAAATAAGACCACTCAAGCAAAAAAAAAAGAATTAAATTAAAATAGTAGTTGTGGTTATTTTTAATTTTCTCAAAAACTAAAAGACATAAAATCATCTAGTTTTCAGTTTTTGATCAAAAACAAATAAAAGCAATAAATTCTGAAATAAAAACAATGGTAGATAATCTTGAAGTATTGAAAAAGTTACACTTTAAACCTTTTTTAACTGTTTTTACTCAAATTTTGAGTTTAAAATTAAATTTTTATTTTCAATTTTCTCAAAAACTAAGACATAAAATCATCTAGTTTTCAGTTTTTGATCAAAAACAAATAAGAGCAATAAATTCTGAAATAAAAACAATGGTAGATAATCTTGAAGTATTGAAAAAGTTACACTTTAAACCTTTTTTTAACTTTTTTTACTCAAATTTTGAGTTTAAAATTAAATTTTTCAAAAACAACGCATAGTTTTGACTTGATTTAAAAACTGGCTAATGGAACAGAATGTTGGCTTTAAAAAAATGTATACAACTTAATTGTAAGTATCACCGTTATTTTTTAATTATTTTTTTCCATTTTAAATAATAACTTTTTTAAATTGCTCCTCCCGCCTAAACGGGGGGAGATAGACCCCCCTCCCATAGTAAAAAATGCTTGTATGAAGACCCTCTACCAAAAACCGTTATTATATCTTGGCGCCAAAGTTATCGTACTCGTGCCAAATGTTATAACAAGATTATTAAATCACTCAGGATTTTTAAAACAATGTTCATCCTTTTAGGCAACATTAATATATTTTTTTATAGGTATGTCAAACAAGAATAAAAAAATAAATCTTGTGATAATGCCCACATATTCTATTGCTTCGGTTAAAAAAAATTATCAATCTAATATTTCATATTAAAAAAGATAAAAATAGGTGCGCATCTTAAAATACTAATAATATTTTAATAAAATTAAATACCTAACATTATTTAATCAAAAAACCCTTTTTTTCCTTCTGAAACAACTTTTGATAAAATGAAGTGAAAAACGGGTCTTTGTTTTTATCCAAATAGAATTTTTTAAATAAATAAAAAACACGAACATATTTTAAATAATGTATTTAAATTAATACGACAATCCAAAACAATGCACTTGCTTCTTATTCTGTATAAGATTAGATTAGATTTTATTCATTCATTGCATAGAGATTAAGGAATATACCTTTCTTATAAATATGCTATGAGAAAATAATTGTTAAACTAAGATGCTTTTTAAATGACTAAGAAGAAGAAAAATAAGTGTAAACGGTATAAATAAAATATATTCTTGTTTAATTATACCTATCTTATATTTGAATTTATGAAAACAAAAGGTGTACCATATTGCTCTGTATGTATTTGTACAGTTGCTGTTTACGAAAACTTCAAATCATAATTATGACGTGGTCTTTCAACATTCAAAGAAATTTGTAGAAAGATAGCATACTCAACATTTAGCAAAGTTATGCTTACTTAAAATAATTAGTTAACAGTTTGCTGAAATTTGGTTAACAAGGTCAAATACCTGCATACCTTTTACCTAGTCTAGTCTTTAAAAGTCTATTGTAAGTACCTATCTCTTGACCTACATACATTCCATTGAATTTTAAACTCTTTTTAAACATACCTTCTCAAGCTTATGAAGCTTTTCATACTCAAAGTGAATGTGTAAGCATTTGATCAATTCAGATCAACCAGTAAAAACTGAATACCTACTTCTTCGTCGATACAAGAAAAAACCCTAACATTCATCAAAATTCCAAGGACTTTTATTCATTAAATCAATTTAAATCGAAGCCGAAAAACTGATCTTTTTTGGTGAAAGTACCTTTAACACCAACGGTGTCTTTTTGTTTTTCCATTCACAAATGAATGACTTTGTGAAAGAGAGAGATAGAAAGTTCCACGAAGTTTCATTTGATGTAGATGTGTGTCTTGTCATCACTTTTCGACTTGAACATGGCAACACTCTAAATGTATGAAACGTAGCAAATAATAGTTTTTCCAGCGAATATATAGACTATAGGTCTCCGGAAAAAACAACAAGATTTCCACTTTTTATGAATGAATACCGAGTTAATTGCTTATTAATAAGCTCACTAGGAAAACAAAGTCTTTAAATTAAAAACAAATAAGTAAATTCTAAAATAACACACTCAATAAATTCGGTGGTCGGCAACGACTCCGCTTCATAGAGATGGTTCTGCAAACAGATTTAATTTATTTCGTTTAATTCTAATTCTACTCGGAGCTCAGACTCACTCCTTTTAGGAGACAGATTGAGATTATGATGTTGGAAATTAAATGTTTTATATTGTTTTCCACTTACCTTTCGCTCGGGTTTGGCGATTTCCGGCAGTATACTGCAGAATGGTTTGATAACCTCAAGGAATTTAACTGCAAGCAAGATGAATCAAATATTAGTATAACATAAAAGTAAGGTTTCTTTTGGTTAAAGGATATTCTCGTGGAAACACTTAAAACAGTTTAAATATGTGTATTTATTCCCAATAAGGTTTTACGATCCCAAATCCATCCAACCAAAAGAAATTGTATACGTAAGCAAGTTGTGTTTATCAGGAGGGCAGGTAGGTAGAAGTGTAGATAGGATAGGAGTAGTATAGAAGTCCATATAGGTACTTCGATTTTTCCATTTTCAATGAAAATTACAAAAAAAAATAATTGTTGAAAATCGGTCTACTTACTTCCCATTTTGTTTTTGTATTATTTTGGGTAATTTAACTTAAAAAATTTAGATTTTTAAGTTTTTCTCCGAACACGCTGAGTTTACTTTCGGACGACACAACTATTTTTACACTACACACTCGCGATCACATTCACTGCACGAAAGAAAAGAAAATCTTTTATGATGAGATTTGGTTTTGGTGGTTTCGGTTTCGGTTTCGCCCCGGTGGTGGTGATTTGGTGAAGATTGAAGAAGCGAAGCAGTTGGAGTTGATTAAAATCCACCGTTCACTTTTTTCCTATTCTTTTTCTTTCTAACCTACTCGTCATCTCCAACTCATCGATGATGTTTGATGTGTCTATCTCTTTCGAATTCGATATGTTTTATTAATTTCCCATAAATAAAATTGGGTTATTTTAATAAATTCCCTTGATTTGATGGATACTTTCGATATATTTGCTTCCAACTGTCAAACCAACACAAGCAAGCACGTGTAAGGTGAGTCGTTGTGTTTGATTGTGTTGGTGTTGGTTTCGTTGAGTTCAGCAATACTTGGACAAATTCGACTGACAACAAGTTACACGTATTCGGTTTTTTGGAAACGTGACATTATTTGGTTCGTTTAGTTTTTAGCATTACCATGTCCATAAATTGTGATCCCATTATAAGGGAATTTTATAAGAAGCTGATTTGTGACACTTATTCAATTGTTGTTTATTGTTTACGTTCATATTATGAAATTTTAAAATGAATTTGAAACTTTTTTTTTTATAAAAATGAATACTAGCGTGAACGTAGTTAAATTCCAAAGCGAAATGTCAAATTTATTATTTTTATATAAACTAGACTTGGTATTTAAAATAAAATATAAATATTCACAAAAATTCAGTGTTAAGAAACTGACTTAACATTAGGCATACGTTTTTGTTTAACACGTTTGTTAGCTTTTCCTAACTTTTTCTTAAATAAAAAAATAAGCTGAAAACTAAAACGTTTGCAAAAAAACGCACTTTTCTTAAAGCTTTTAGAATTTCAAAAGCATAAAACATTTTTTTGACAATTTTTATAAAATCACTAACTAATGTTCCAAGTTGATAACAAGGTGAAATTTACTCAAGAACTAAAACCTGTTGATCATTTCAAGTGTCATGGCTCTTTTGCGGGACCAATGGCCGTGTTATCTCACGCAGTGGCAATGTCAATTGGTCCCCAAGATCATGTGATTTGACACCGTTGGACTTCTTTCTTTAGGGTTGAAAGTTAAAGGTGCACGTCAATAAACCAGCAACAATTCAAGAGCTAAGGGATGAGATAATTCGGCACATTAACGGCATAGAACCTTTATTATGCCTCAGCGTCATCGAAAATTTGACCATCGGATGAAGGTTTGACGCTCGCAGCGGCCATTTTACCGAGATTTTATTCCATACATAATTAAACCATACCAATATTATAATAATAAAAATAAAAAGAAATGACAATAATTTCCTAAATAATTTGTTTTATTCAAAATCAACATCGGCCTAATATTTAATATTTTTTTCGATTTTGACCGACATTTGATCAAAAAAGATAACTAATAATATGTAACTTGGTTTGTTACTTCTACACAATTTTTGCAATCAGCCTTAATATCACAGAGATGTTGGGTCTTACTGATCAAATTCGTAACGTTAGTTTATTATTATGAAATAAAGACACAATAATATGAATAAATTGACTGTGGACAATGACAAAATTTAAAGGCAACTTCTTTTCAATGACCATCGATCCCCGATAGCGCTGCACAAATTTAGAACGTGAGACAGGTAAGAAACTAACAGTCCATGATATATCCTTTTATAATAGTTATTATGGCCTTAGTGGACTTTAGTCGATGGCTATCGACACTACATGGAATTAACAACCCTGATGTGCTGTAAATTGTATAATTTTCTAGGAAAATTTGGTCAAATTTAAACTCCTAGAATTTTAAATATTTTAGTTCCTCTTCTCTTGCAGGACTGCATGTGAATTGAGCATAAAACATTAATGATTTCATAAATACTGGTTTACATAATGATGGGTAGCATAATTGTTATTTTAGTTTTAGACCTGGCAGTACTACAGAAATTATAAATATCCCTTTTAAATTTCCCTCCACCCATCCAACCCAGCCACCCACTCCACTATTCGTCAACAAAGTACTCCTCTCCTCAAATTCCAGTACCATAAGCAAAGTCAGTACCCGAGCTAACATCTTCTTCTTCAACTTTGAGCTCGATGTATTGAAATAAAAGCGATTTTGTTTTAAATGACACATATTATTCAAAATGTATTCTTTGTTGTAGAATCATTATGTATGCAAATGTTAGGCATTTAGCCTTTCGATAGGTATTTTATCACAAAACAAAAATAACCTCAAATTGTTTCCTAAACTTGTACACTATTGACTACATTCGAACAATTTGAATTCTTTCTCACTGCGTCGTCAACCACCACGTCAACGACTACGACCACCCCAGACCTCACCTCATCCTCATTGCATTTAATGCCATACCAGCAGAACCAGCAGCGAGCGAGTGACGTGAGATCTGGAGAAAGTTCAAACTTGGATATCTATACCTACAGAAGATTTTTGTTTTTTTTTTCCTTCGTCAGTATTGCTTCGGAATGGCAAATGCCAAGTATATAATTTTGTTAAGTGGAAAACGAAAGTGTGGCAAGGATTACCTTGCTGAACAATTAAATAAAAGGTTTGATTGAATAAATCATCTTCTCTAAGATAAATAAAAAATCTCGATAGATTTTGACATATATTCAGATTAGGTGAACGTAGTCAAATCATAAGAATCTCGTGTCCAATCAAAACCGAATGGGCAAAGAAACTCAATTTAGATCTCGAAGAATTGCTAAGCGATGGACCGTATAAAGAGAAATACCGAAAAGAAATGATTGAATGGAGCGACAAAGTTCGTGCCGAGGATTATGGCTTCTTTTGCAAAGCTGCTATGGCAAATGGTTGGTATACTTATTCTGAATTAATAATTTATTATATCACTACGCACATGCCGGCCTTTATCATTTATTTTTTGTACATACATATATCAACAGCTGACCGTGAAATTGTTATTGTTAGCGATATCAGGCGTAAGAACGACATAAAATACTTCAGGGAAACATACGGTGATAAGGTATTGACAATACGTATAACTTGTCCAGAAATGATACGAGCTGAACGTGGATGGATCTATCAACTGGGTGTAGATGATGTGCAATCCGAATGTGACCTGGATGATTATGAGCAATGGGACCTGATAATTGAGAATAATGGATCACTTAAAGGGGATCTTTTGGTGGCCTTGATATTTGCAAAGTTTCAATTCGATTAAAGATGTGTGTATACATGTATGTACCTAGCTTCCTATACACCTACCTGAAAACGAAATGACTTTGAGCAGGCAAAATATTTTAGATAGAAATAAGACAAAAATTATGAAACAATAGCAAACAAAAAGACAGAAATAAGATTGAGACAAAATACAATAAAATCAAAAACTATACCTCAAAATTTTGATTAGTGAACCGTGTGACTAAGAAAAAGATTGTTTTGATTTTAAGTGTGTTGAATTTTGGTGGGGTGGGTGCAAGAATTATAATACTAAATATGTAGGTTCTATATGTCATAACACATAAATTCACACAAAATCGAATAAAATCATTTTGTTATTTAAAATAAATTAATAAATAGGAAAATCAAAGAAAGATTCTGTTTCCATTTGAATTTTTTTTCTTTATAGGAATGGTAGGTGTATCGTGTATAATTGTCTGGGAATTCGCCTTTGCGGCGAACGGAGCGAAAACGTCAAAATTTGTCTTTGAATCTAGTACAACAAATTCCCGCGCAGGTGCACCTGTCATTTGTCGCTATCATTGCCATGTCGTTTCAATTCCAATGCAGTTTCCATTCCACTTTTTTCACTATTTATTATTTGAGTATGAGTGCAAGTGATTTTTGCATGGGAAGTAGGGAGGGTGTGTGTGCGTTTGTTTGTGTTTTAAATCATTTTATAAGGTACATTAACATTTGTTTTTCAATTATTTGATTCGATGATTCATGGAAAGATGTCAATGTTAGATGAAATAACAACAAAAAATTGAAGTCAAGCAAGTTCACCGACAGTAGAGTAAAACGCGTACAAGGAAATATTTTGTTAAGGGTATATTACGCAAAAATTAAGTTAAGCTTTAATTTTTTAAATCACAATACATACTTATTTTTGATAGCTTTGGGTTTTCTTTTCCATATTAGGGCGATGTATTAAATTAAATACCCTTTGATATGACAGAAAAAACAACTAAATAACAGATAAAGGTAATTGACCCTTACCAAAGATTAAACATCTCAAATGCACTTTGGTAAGTCAACCTTATGCTATTAGATAGATAATTTTATAACCTTTCATTTAAACAAAAAAAAACGACTAAATAATACATGACATCAATTTTCTACGTTTACCGAAGCCTTAACACTTCAAATGCAGGCAACCATAGGTTATGTGAGGTTTTCTTTGGACAACCCTATATTGTTCGAGCTAGACTTATATTACCTTTTATTTAACACCAACATCAATTTAATAACAGATGACGGTATATTTACTCCGCTTCTTTAAGCCAGGCAACCTTACAATAGGGTCATTATGTAAGTAGACAACCTTAGTTTTTTCATCATTGCCATGGTCTTTCACTTTATACCCGATTCTTGTAAATAAAAAATGAGGGTATTTAAACTCAAAAATGAACATCTTATTATTAACCTAAGCGCAAAATGTTATTTCAATTAATATCTTTGATAACATATTGGTAATTTTCTAATAACGGATGAGAGTAGCTATTTCTTAACGTATGTATCTAATACTGTTAAGTATGAAAGAATAAATTCTTGTTTTTAGAGTATAAGTGGACTACGAACTTAACATCAATTTTGTTCCTATACATGCGAGGAAAAGGAATGCTAAATAGTAACTAATAATCCTTCAACTTAGCCCTTCTTTTGAACTTAAGGATCAGTTTGTCGAAAGTGGGTTAAATGTCTAACAAAATTTAAGCAGTTTCGGATTACTAATCAGTCGCATTAGGTTGTTAGCATAATCTAAAATTAAAGTATCAACTTCTAAAAGATAAATGACGCTTAATAAACACTATAAGCTCAGCAAACGGTTTTACAAGAAGGCAAAACCTTAAATACAATGAGTGGCCAGAACCCTGTTGATAATATACTAAGATAATTTCTACATAAATTGATACAGCATATCAAACGTCTCTAGTTCTTTCCCAGACCAAGGTATAAGTATCCGTGTACCTACCAATTTGTGTAAAGACGGAACAACAAAAATAACTACAAAAATTCATCAACAATGAAAATTCTAACTTAACAGATGCATTCAAACTAATCATAGGGTGCTATATAAAGAATTCCAAATAACAAATGTGTTTCGCTAATTATCTCAATTTCCCCACACGATTTCTCACGAAATTCAATTTCATTTTATGTGAAATCCATTTGTATCTTTTACTCATACAACCACAATAAACACATTCATCCATATTATATCACATATATACACTATTTCCCGTTCTATTTTGTTCCGTATAAAAATTCAAAAGCACTCATCTCATTCAATCGCCAACCAGCGTAGAAAACAGTCGCGGAGTAAATTCGCGAATTACAGTTAAAAGTTGTGATAAACCCAACAGAATACAGAAGACAACAACAAAAAAGTGACAAGAAAAGAAAAACTCAAACGCAGACAACACAGAAAGAAAGAAGAAGACACAACATTGAGAGTGAAAATATTTTTTCACACGGATGTTCAATTGAATAATCATGAAATTTGCTTTAAATAAAAATTCAAATAAAAATTCATTGAAATTTATCAACCAAAGTGCGGAATGCAATATAAAAAACATTACTTTCAATAATAAAAACACACCCGTTGTTGAAACTGCCGTCAATATTAATAATAATTTAATAGAAATTATCCAAGACGAACAACATTTTATAAACTTGAGAAAAATCAATCTTATACCTCCGTCTTGATTGCAACCTTAAAAGTTTGTTTGTTTCGCCTCTCAAATCTCAATCTACAAATATAGTGCAAATTGTATTTTTTTAACTTATATTTAATTTTGATTTAAATTTTTCATTTTCTTATAATTTAAAAAAAGAAATACATATTCAAACGGAAAAGTACCACAAAAATTATCGTAAAAAAAAGTTATACACCACCTAAAAAAGGAAAAAAAAAAAACTCAAAAAATCGAGTCCAAACGACTGCTTTACTGCATTTTCACTCCACTCACTGATAAAAAATATCTGAGAGAGAGAGTAAAAGAGAGTGAAGTAATTAGTGTCATTTCGGTCGTCGAGTCGAGAATTCGAAGTGTGAGTGAATTGGTGACCTACCTCGTGTTCAAGCAAAAATTTACATTAAATTTGTTTTGTTTAATTTTTTCCTTCAAAAGAAGGAGTTAATAAATAAATCTTACGCGATTGCTGAGAAAGGAGTCAAAATAAGTAACAAAAAGAGGTCAAACATGCCGAAAAAGAACCGCAAGGGTGGTAAAGGTGAGTCAAGTAATAAGAAGGACGTTTTATTTTTTGTTTTTCCTTTCGATAGTGATTTGTGAATTCTGAGTCATTTTCAGTATTGTTTTTTTTTCTATTTAAACTTTATACATCACTCAATTGTTTGTGGGCGATATGATGACGTCGCCGTTGTCGAGACGGAGAGTCGTATGTTGCTGCATTTTTGTGACATAAGGTCTGTTTGTTTTTTGAGTATTTTGAATATTACAAAAGTTTGTAAACATCGAAATTAAAAAAGTTGTGAAATCCATAAATTACTGGTTTATTCAATTACGTACCTTGGTATCTGATTCATCAAATACCTTTCAAGCATTATTTGAAATTAATAAGCAAAGAAATAATTAAATACTTCAATTTTGAGTTTCTTTATAATAGTCTCCTAGAACTTACTCGCAGAAAATCTATAAAGTTTCAAGTTATAAAACAGATCTTATTTTATTTTCTTTGCCAACCAGGCAATGCGAATGCACCAAGCATCAACACTTGGCACTTCCCCTTTTTCGCTCTTGATCTTAAAATGTGCATGAGGCTCAGGAGAGAGATTCCCGTTTCCCGCCAAAGAAAAACACGATCCTTTTGAGTGGAAAATGAATGCTGAGATGGCCTTGGTACATTTAATTTCCATACAGGTACTCTGTTGTAGTATATACGCATCGCATATAAAAGTACACATAAATATTACTGATAAACAAATGCACGACAAAGAAACAATAACAACGTCGAGTCGATATTCACACTATATGCACCAATGAGACACGTGTGCACTCTGTAAATGGATGGACTTTGGAATTGTTATTGTAAAATTATTGCAATATTGAAATGGATGACGAAGATGTTTATTTCAACACTTTTTAAATGATTATAGATACCTACCTACCAGGTAGTTATAAGCTTCTAGATAATTAGTTAAACATTTAATTTACATGTATGTATGTAATATCTAAATTTTAATTTTCCCTATTACCTATGCCATGAATTCTTACAAAATATTAAGCCTGGGGATTCATTCCGTAATTTTCAAAACAATGATTGTTTAAAACGATAACCATTAACCATATCGTCAATAAGTTGCTTCACGTACCTAACTTTAAATTAATATATTTAGCTTGAAAAAGATTTTTACCTTTTTCTTTAAATTATTTATTATTTTTTATTGAAATAAAAATTTATTTAATAAATTATGTTTAGTTAATAAATTTTAGTAAAGTTAATAGAAAATTATAATTTCTCTATTATGTTTTCAAAACATATACGTAAATTATCAGCAACACAAAATGGGCTGCAAAATTTATAGATGAGCATCCTTAATTGGTCAATGAGTATAAACCCAATTCTGTCCAAGGGAAGGAAGACAACACTCCATTTTATCCACAGGAGATATAACTTGACTTCCAAAATATTTGTTGTTTCCCAAACTATTTTGTACAATCTGCTTTGTTACAGCTAATCCTAATATTAAAAAGGTACATTATGTAGAACGATAACTGTCTAGCAATTTTTTTAGTTTCCAGTATTTTTTGAAATTCGAAAACGTTGAACAAAAGTATAATTGTTTAAATTATTTTACAAGTAAGAAAAATTACTTATGTACATATTTATGTTTTGTAGGTATATTAAAAAAATGCTTACATATGGGTTGGAATTGGAATAGATAGAGGGTCTGGTTCCTCTCTTAATTTTGTTTTGTAACCGTATTAATTGTATTTTTCTGTTTTCATTTTGAATTTGTAACAAAACTTAATTACGCCAAATCATTTCTACTTCAATTTTCTTAGTTAACATTTGGAAATTAATTACAGACGAAACCTATTAAGCTATCGTGCAAACGCTATCGTTTTCACGATATCACTTTGAAGATTATACTCTAACGTGAAGTGAGATTATCGTCGAAACGCTACCGTCTGGCGATAATCGTTTTACGGAATGACCCCCTTTGGAGTCAAACCATCCATTGTTTATCTAATTTTTTTTTTTAAATAAATGTATGTAATGGTTTCATTGAAAGTCTCACTCCAATGTGTCACATATCGCCATTTTGGGAACAAATGTTAAAGTTTGACAAGTTGCACTATAGAGATGTGGTAAACGGTTTAACAAATACTCTTTTCAATGGAGATAGATAGATTCTTCTATAGAATTCTGGTGAGGCAAACAAAGCTAATAAAAAACAAAAGTGCCTTAGGGTCATTATCGAAGATTTTAGAGAATGTTATATAGTTTTTGTCTTATGGTGTTTTATGCTTGTAACGGAATTTATGGCACGATGTATATATTTCTTGGTACCGAGGGTTTGTACTTGGGTACTTAGCCTACATTACATTACATTACATTTCAGTCTACTCAGCACATAAATGTACAGAGTAGAGAACACAGCACCTTGAGCGACTAGACTATATAAGGTGATAACAACACAAGACATTAATACAAGACAGAAGGACAGAGGTGAGCACGCGGTAGGTTTCGAGACGATCCCCCATCTTTCTACTAACCACGCTCACTGATGCTTGATGATTTCGGTGATCGATGGGAACCGAAGCTTTATCATTATCAGTGACTAGGTCATTGCCTAAGATACTTAGCCTTTTGTTTATAAAACCATTTAGGTAAAGTCATAATCATAAAATGTCTATGCATCTTCAATAGAATAGAACATCTATGAAATTATTCATAAAATTATGTAAGAAATTGAGAGAATCGTAGAGAAAGTATTTTCAAGAATGGAGATGGGCTACAGTTTTTATGACGGATCCAAACGAATTATTCGAGAAGCACCTTTTCACGAAAACAATTAGTCTTGGAGGATTAGTCGAAACCTGGCTATCTCCGGTGAAAAAAAAAACATTTATGACCTTTGGTATGACAGTTCTAGGCACTAACCATCACGCCACGTGTACTAGAATCATGTTGCTTTAAAAACACAGTAAATTTGGGGGTCAAAGAGCTCGACTAAGTTTATATCAGTATAGAGTTCAATAAGAATAGGTTATCAATGTGGATAAATTATAAATTTAGGTGTTAGGTATTACCCAATGCTTCGAATATCATCCGTCCGTACCTTTTGACCATGTAAAATGAAATTATTGAAGTATACCCTATTTCAAAAACTAACAAGAGGCCAATTTTCAACTGAATTTTTACTAGGAACAAAGCGACAGTTCATTATTAGACCTTCAAAGCAAACAGGAAGCAATACCTGCAGTGACAGTATAAGGATACTGGCCAAAACTAGTTCAAAGTCAATTTTTCAGCCAGAAAGCTAATGTTAACTACAGTTTTCTGGGACACATAAAAAAGATGAGGTTAACTGACCGCCCGTTCCGTGTTTTTTTGTACAACTTGCAATTTCGAAGAAATTCGGCTCTAGCCCAAAGTAATTATGGTTACTTATGGGAATCGAATTTTCATTGATGGAAATATCTTGTTATGATCTACATCTTGTAGGTAGTTATGCTATAAAACCTGCGTATTTCTCTTTTGTATTAATAACGGAAGCAATTGAGAGTTATTGTAAATAAAAATTTTCTAGGAAATTTTTCCGATCGATCAATTTTGGCAATATAATTATATTATCGTACTGTTAAAAAAAAAAATTGTCCTATTCAAACGAGGTCATGAGTCCCGAGACACTTTCTGACAAGAAATTAGGTTTCAACGAATACCTTCGAGAATATTCACGTTTCCACGTCTGGAGTAAAAATTGTCCTTTTTTGTCTTATACCTACCGTGACTTTTATTCAATAACAATAATTGTTATGCTATTTGCAGTTTAAATAATTTTTGTTTTGTTATCAATCAAATAGAAAAAAACCTATTTACAATTAAATGCTGATAAACTGTGAATAACAAAATAATTTAGGTACCTACATACCTACATATCTTTTCTTTCTGCACTCTGCACTCCAAAGAAGCAAGATAGATAAAACAAATCACAATAAATCAAGCACGTGAATGTCGAATGAACGTAGAAATCTTTAAAAAGGTCGGGTTTGAAAACTTTTGTTTTCTTTATTTTTCGCAAAAAATGTAATAAGTGAAGAAACAGAAAACGAAAGTATCAAAAATGTTAAAATTCTTTATTGATTGTTTATAAATAATAAAATAAAGAGTTTAAAGGAGAAAAATACACAAGGAACTCGAATTTACTACGACAAAACTTGTACGAGCTAATAAAAATGCTAGTCTATCATTGCAATTGATAAACATAAGCCATGCATTGTGAGGACCTCAATCATTTAGCTGCGATGACGTGATGCGTAGTGCATTGGCTCCATAAGATGCTTGGTCAGGGTTCGAATCACAGAGACGGTAATTAAAATCAACGGACCAAAAACTAAGTACCACAATTAAAGGAAGCCAATGATCAGTTGGCACCCGTGAAACATTTATAATTCCAGCCTTGTGGTAGCACAAACAAGTTTTTGTAGTATTCAAATCAAATTCTACTAATAAAATAATAATTCGTGAAAAAGTGTTTGATTTTTTTTTTACAAATATCGACCACATTATCGCCTATTTTCAAACTTGTCAATTGCTTAACACTTTTCTTATCAGGCTAGGCTTTTATGTTTCCTTTATCTTCCTCGCTTTAAACAGTTGCAAAAAATTCGTTATACCTAAAAACTTGAATTTTAGTTCATATCTGGCACGACCAGTACGAAAAATAGTGAACCTATTCAGATGAGCGGCAGTGTATCAACATTTTGTATAACAATCTTAAAAAGTATATACGAATGAGCATATTACGTATCAACCTATTTTACTTCTTCGGCTTTAAAACTAAAGCATAATGAAAGTAGGTAGTAAGTAACCTAGACAGGTAGTAAGATAAGGTTCAATTTTTCATAAAGGTATTCAAATAACTTTTTAAACATTCATTCACACTCTTCAAGTGAAAAATGTAATTTATGTATAATAAAAGTAACTATATAAATAAGAAAAGAAAATGAAATTAAGTATATAGCCTTCATGTATGATTTCCTTGTTTTCGTTACACGTTTTGTGCTCAAGTATCTTTTGTACCAAACTACTTGTTTACGTATTAAGTTTTTGTTTTCTAAAGATTGTAACAAAATATATTTAATGAAATAAAACAAAAGCAAAATTTTATTGCGATAAAATTCCCTACAAACTATATAATAGTTGATCAAGTACGCTCTCTCTCTCTTTTGCTCTAAATCAATTATTTTGTTTTCCTCGTTTTTGTTTATAACAAATATCTCTCTTCTACTCTAAGAATCGGTAAATGTATCAATAGCCTGCTGCTGTTAACTTCAAGGTCGTTAACAATATCTCTGATAATAAAACTAAAAATCATAGAGAAAGATTAGATAGGTATGTATAGGTAGAAATACGACTTGCAATTTCTTTTTACACAAATATCTACACTTGTGGAAATAAAATATTTGCTGACCGTTTGCTTATAATCATAATTCATAAAACTATAAAAACAAGAGTTAAATAAAATAAATGTCAAAAGAAAAACTAGGAAGAAAGACTCGTTATCGTAAATTCGCTTCACCCATGATGATTATCATCATTGGTACTGTATCTCTAGCTTTTCGGATTATATGTTTCTCATCTTTGATTATTTCAACAAAAATAAAGTTGAAATGTTATATAAAACTTGTTGTCAATAATACAACAAGAAACGCCGCCGATTATACTTTACCCCGTAGCAGACTAAATCAACTTTAAATGTACATACGTGTGTACCTAGTTAGCCTTTTGTTCGACTGATATTTTTTTATTTCTTCTCTCTGAAGTTTGAAGGTTTATATTTAGAAAGTAAAAAAATACATTCAAAATCATACAAACAAAAATGGTTTGTTTTGTTTGTTTTTATTTTGTTGCTTTTTGTTTGAGCAGGTTTATCAACGAAAAAAAAAGTTTAAATACATTGAGTGATCAAAGTTCAGTTGTTAAATTGCGCATCAAAAAATAGGTGGTTTGAATAAGATGATACTAGCAATCTTGATAAGAATTTTGTTTTTAATTTCTTTGAACAGAAATCCCCATTTTATCTTAGATCCAACTGGTTACCTTTAACATAGGTTTGCCCCACTCAAATTCACTTGTTTGTCTACTTGCTGAAGACCGTCATACAAAACCATTAAAAGGAACACAATCTCAAAATTCAACAACATTTTGCCTGTCCTAAATATTTTTAAGTTTAAGTTCAAAACAAAGGCAATGTTGTTTACTCAACATTTTATTGCTCTCGAAAATACCTCATATGTGGGCGATTTGATATTTGCAAAAATAGACTACCCAATGAGTGGTGGGAGGTTAGTGCCATAAAGAGAACATGTCATTTATTCTGTTTTTCTGTTAAATATTGTTTACTCATTGGAAATTAAAACATCTTTTTGTTTTTCTTATACTCGTACATAGACTTGTACGGCTTCCTTTCTTAAAAATGTATCTCATTTATGTCAATAATTACTAATTGTTTAATTGCTTTTTCCTTCTTTCATTCTTTTAGGACGCGGAGGCGATTCCAACTCCGAAGATGAGTCAGTCAATGACAATGCAAGTTTGTATTCTTATGTCTCAGAGAATGCAGCATCCGTTGAGGATTCGGATGATCTATCATCGAATGAACGCTATGAAGAGAAATTCATGCAAGCCTTAGAAAATGCAACTGAGAAATCAGCTCAAACTCGTGCTCAAGCATTGCAGAGCATTTGTGAAATTCTAATGCATCGTTTTATGCCTGATTTTGTTGAAGATCGCAAAGTCACTCTGATCGATTGCATTGAGAAATCAATTCGTCGTGGAAAAGGTGCTGAGCAAGTATGGGGAGCCAAGCTGGCGCCATTGTTAGTTTTGCAATTAGGTGGAGAGGAAGTTGTTTCGAAAGCTTTGAATCAATTTTTGCTTACAACCATGCAAGACAAATCGGTTAGCTTTGATGCTAGGGCGAAATGTTGCACCGCCCTGGGACTATTGAATTTCCTGGGTGGTGATGATATTGGTGATCTTTTGCCAATGATGCAATTCTTTGAAGCTATCTTTAGTGGAAGCTATTTGCGAGGTGATGATAAGACCCCGATTTCAGTGAATGCAGAGGCAGGTACTTTGCACGCTGAGGCTTTGTCTGCATGGGGATTACTTCTCACTTTGATTCCAAGTGGAGATTTTGTCAATATCATGACCACTGGCCAGCAGATGCTACCGTAAGTATAATCTTCTCCTTTTTGTCGATTTTTTTTTCAACACTTGAACTATTTCAGATCCATCAAGAAACTCATGGGGCTATTGCAATCACCTCATTTGGATGTTCGCATGGCAGCCGGCGAGACTATTGCATTAATTTTCGAAAGTGGTCGCTCTCACGATGATGATTTCTTGGAAGAACACATTGTCGATCTCACCGAAGCCGTCAAGCAATTGGCAACTGATTCGCACAAGTATAGGGCAAAGCGAGATCGCAAAGCACAACGTGCAACATTCCGTGATGTCTTAAGATATTTAGAGGTTAGTTGTTAAAATAAGAATAGAAAACAAAATATTTACACATTTTCATCTTACGAGACGCAAACATTTAAAATTTGGCCAAGTGCCAACATACATACATAGTTCTTTTTATTTATTGGTAATTCAATTGAATGCCAGATGCGTTTAAACAAAGTCACTTTTGTCGTTGTATAAAAAAAAAAATCAAGACGCCTGGGCTTAGAAAATCATATACTCTTTCTTTGAAGTCTAAAAATATAGCAAATCTTTTTGTAGAAAAAATATATTTTTTCGGTATTCAAAATTAATCATGATATTAACAACAACTTATCGTCACGATTTCAATCCCCCATTGACTCAACGATACAATTTTATAAAACCCCAACAAGATGAAGAGACAAATAAAATGAAAACTTTTGACTGCAATGTGGAAACTAAAATTACGCCACCAGCATCTGCTGCTCTAGATAAACAATGTGGTGCTGTTGAATGGAATAGTATGGCACCTGTGGGACGATTAATTGAACCACGTCTTATGCCTAGTCCTGGTCAAGAATTCACCAATAATAAAGCTGATGGCTGCAAATATGATCAGCCAAATCGATTTCTTAAAATTCTCCGAACATGTTATCCGGATTTGTATGAAAGGTTAAAGGCAACACCACCGAAGGAATTAAATCGTCATTTGGATATGGAACGATTGAAAACCACTTATCAAATTGACTTTGGCAATGAAAATGAATATCCTGTAGATTTTGCTAATTATTTGGATGATACTGAAGAAAACAAAAATAACCAAAAGAATGAACTTGATGAAGAAGAAGGTACTTGTGGTAAATTCAAAAATGATTTGATGAAAGAACTACATGACAAGACGAACGAAAGCGATGAATTTGATGAATGCCAAAAGAAGTACAAACCAGTGAAATACAATTTTGCTGATAGTTCAAGATTTAGTAGTTCGGGAAATTTTTCACATTGGGCAGCACCACCATTGATTAAGAAACAAACATTTACCGAGTATATGGATACGATAAGCAAAACTGGATGCATAATTAGGAAAAATAACATACACAGTCATACCAAGTGCCAAAACGGAAAGAACTGTAGACATAAGTTGATTCATACTTGCCCACTTTTGAAATGAAATTTAAAGTAAAATTTAAATTGAATGTTTTATTTTTTTATTTTTATTTTTGGGAGGCTTCAATTGAAACAGTAGTTGAATTTTTAATCTGCCGAAATCTTATCATTATTTTTGTTACCATTTTCATTCACGGCATTGCTTTTGAATAGGAATTTAAAAAATTTATAAGTAGTTCTAGTTTTAGTCGTTTTCGTAATCGGCACAAAATTGTAGGTTCCTTTACTTGTATCGTACTAAGCAATTGTTGACCATTGTAAGCCACCACACAAGGCTTAATATATTTTGCGTCATTAAATGTATTAATTTAATTTTTTTAAGTAAGATATTTAAAACAATTAAATATCCCTTCAAAATAAATATTCAACATTTTGTCCTTATATATTTTATCAGGAGGACATATCACCAGAAATTACCATTCGTTTTGGCACAGAATCCCTTGTACTTGATACTTGGGCCGTTCATCATCAATATACAGCATTATGTTCAGTTATGGGTCCCGGCATGACATCTCATTTACAAGAGAATGACTTTATTCGTGAAATTTTCCAACTGGGTTCAAAAGTCACTGGCCTTAATACAATTCCCAAAAGCGTTAAAACATCAAAATTGGAAAGAGTAAGTTCTTGGAAATTTATAAAATCAGTGCAAAAAACTAATGTTGAGCCATTTTCTTTTGTTGTTGTAGCATCTTATGAACGCCGCTGCATTCAAAGCACGTACAATTACCAGAGGAAAAAACCGAGACAAACGTTCAGCTGTTTTTACTTAAATTTTCATTTTGGATTTGAAAGTTTTTTTTTGTTTTTATCTCTTATTTTATATTTTTTTTTCTGTAGATAAAATATTATACATTCTCCTTTTTATTTTTTAACTTTTGAATAGCATACTTGGATATAAAATTATTATGATATTCAACTACTAGCTGATAAAATGTGTATACAGAAACAAAAAACAATTTCTATCGATATCGAGTCATTGAATTATTATAAGTAGATATGAATATAATATACACATACATTATACACATTTGAATTATTCAAAATTATCATTAAAAAAATTGACTTTGAAGTTTTTTATTTTAACTCGACAGAATATACAAAAGAGGTACTTTTTGGTTTTGTTTTAAGTTCTAAAAAAAAATCATTAAAAAAAATATCTAACTACTCTCAACTCAAATTGTCTAGATTAAAATATGAACTAATTCGTTTAGATAACAAAAGAAAACTTATGAGTGCTTAAATTAAAAAAAAAAATAACAAGAACAAATTTACCTAGTAAAAAGCCTAGATATTTAGTCCCAAAAATCATAAATTTAATAAAAACTTATATAATATTAAGAAAAAACAAATAAAATTCATATTTTGCTCCTTAAAACATCAAATATTTTGATTCTTTTTTTATTTACAAAGCTCACCACAGCCAATTTTAGATTTTATTTAAAATAAATATACATTAAACATAAATGTATATGTTAAAATATATACAAACATATATACATAAATACACATCATTCGGCGAGTTACAAAAAAAAAAAAAAATAAAATATTTTTACTCCTTTAAACATTTTGTTGAAAAAAATCCTAGCTATATAAAAAAAATGTTAAATTATTAAAATTAAAAAAAAAAAAAAACAAATGGAAGTAAAACTTAAAAAAAAAAATAAACTCTTAGGCATTTAATGCAAGAATTTTATTATTTTTGTAAAAACAAAATTTGTTGAAGACACAAATGAAAAAAATGTAAATAAACGTATACCACAGATGAAGTCATTAAATTAGAAGAAAAAAAACAAAATCAAAATTATTTTTTGTCCAAAAACAGAGTTGAATAATAAATTTAAATAAATTATTAATAACTAATAAATTAGAGTGTAAGCAATTTAAGAAAAATACATTAATAAATAAAATTAGCTTTAAAGAAGGGCTCTAAAAAATTGGTGTTTTCTTTTACTTGACAATAAATCCTGTTCGAAATAAACCCTAATTTATTGTTGAAAGTGAATATCGATTATTTTTTGAAGACTGTCAAAAAAACTCGATTTTTTAACAGCTTACCGGTTTTAAAATAATGTCACTCCAATAATGCGTCTTATTTTCCGCAGTCGCATAGCGACCGATCAAACCTCACGCTGCTCCGTCGCCTTCACTTTATATGACTGAAAAATCTTTTTGTGAACAATAAGATAATTCTCGTCACTCCAGTATCGAAGATTTTCTTTTTTGACACCTCCATTCATATATAATTCGGGCTCGTAGGAAATTACTATCGCATGTGATTGAAGTTGTTTACCACTTCAAAATAGTTTCTTATTTTCGGTAAAAAAAGGTTTCAACAATACCAATTTGTCATTGAACTCTTATCGATTCACTTGAGGCTATTTGGATTTTCAAATCGTAAGAAATCATAAAATACCTCGGACGAGTCAACTAGATTTCTAGAAAATTAGATATCCTTCGAAACAAATCGACTTGTTAAATTTAATATTCTTGAATATACAGGGTGGGCCGTTAATAAGTGCACTTTTTGTCTCGCTCTAACTCCCGAACGAAATAACCGAGACGCGCGGGGATGGTATCTCCTTGCAGATCGAGATCTAAATTTTTAGTCGCAATGAGTCCGTTCACGGGAGAGCAGCGCGCTTTCTGCGTTCGCGCCTTTTATGAAAACAATCGCTCATACGTGACTGTTCGTCGGCTTTTTCGGGTAAAGTTTGGATTACGCAACATCACCGAGTGTCCAAGTACGAATGTAATCAAAAAATGGATCGTAACATTCGAGGCAACGGGATCAACGCAAAAACTTCGACCTACAGGACGCCCACGTTCCAGGCGGACTGCAGAAACAATTGAAACAAGAAGCTCTACACGGAAACGCGCTGCGGCCCTGGGAGTACCCAGAACGACTTTACGTCGCATTTTACGGGATGATTTGAAGTTATACCCTTACAAAATTCAGATTGTCCAAGATTTGAAAGAATCCGATTTTGTTTCACGGTTCAATTTCGCAACAGAAATGTTACGGAGATTCCCTCACTTCAATAACATTATCTTCTCAGACGAAGCTCATTTTCATGTCAACGGATTTGTTAATCGACAAAATTGTCGATACTGGGGAACAGAAAATCCACGCTTAAAACATGGACGACCGTTACACTCTCCGAAAGTGACCGTTTGGGCCGGAATAGCCAAGTGGGGGATTATAGGGCCGTATTTTTATGAAGATCGATCGGGCGTAATGTTACTGTTAATTCAGACCGTTATGTTTCGATGCTTAGAGATTTTTTAGATCCAAAACTGCAAGAATCGAGTGGTTACACTATTCACACCTGGTTCCAGCAAGATGGCGCTACCTGCCATACAAGTAACGACTCTCTGGAGGTCGTTAGAGAAATGTTTCCTCGAAGGTTGATATCGAGGAGGGGTGATATTGCTTGGCCACCCAGGAGCCCTGACTTAACGCCACCGGATTTCTTTTTATGGGGCTACCTCAAGAGTAAGGTGTACTCTAATAATCCTTCAACGACGGCTGAATTAAAAGCGAACATTGAAGAAGAAATCCGCTTAATCACTCCGCAACTTTTGACAAAAGTGTTCCAAAATCTCAGAGTCAGATTGGAAGAGTGCTGTAGGCGAAATGGACAATATTTGGATGATTTAATTTTTAAAAAATAAAAATTCATTTCGTTTTGTATAATTTAAAATAAATATTTCATTTAAAAGCGCTACAGTTGTATTAATATAATTTATTTTTAAGTGCACTTATTTACGGCCCACCCTGTACATCGCAATTTATTATTGGAACTGCAAGCTTTTAAACTTTAAAGCAACATTTTAAGCCTAGGAAATGGAAACACGCTATTTTTTATGCTTTCCGACAGTTCTGTCAGCCAAATCAAAAAACTGCATTTACAGTTATTAAAAAAAGTTTTGTTTGTGTGGCTATAACTAGTTATTTTGAAAAAAAAAATAGTTTTGTTGCGAAAATAAAACAAAATTATCAACAATGAGCCCAAAACAAAAAGAAACCACCGAATCGGAAAGAAAAATAATTATTTACATGCATATGCATAGCCAAGGCAGGTCATATGCGGAGATTGGACAAATTATGGACAGGAGCCGATACACAGTTTGCAGCGTAGTGCAGCGTTTCAAAGGGGAGTCAAACTTTAAAAGTGCAAAGCATTCTGATCGTTTTCGGGTTTGGAATGCTCGTGAATGCAGCCGGATTGTACGGAAAGTGAAAGTTAACCCCTCAAATTACTATTACATCAACTGAAATAGTTGCTGAAGTCAAACCATAATTTGGGAAATCAGTTCACCCTATGACGATAAGAAGAGTACTCCATAAAGCTGACTACAACGCACGTATTGTTAGGCGTAAGCAAGTCATTTCGCCAGTCAACCAGAAAAAACGGTTGGAATATGCCTTTGAGTACGGAAGCAAGTCAAATGCTTTTTTGGATGATGATGTACTCTTTTGCTGACGAGTGTAAGTTCAATGTTTTCCGTTCTGATGGCCCTACAAAATCATGAAGAAACCCAAATACAGAACTCAAAGAAAAAATAACTCAGCACCTTCAATAAAACACGGTGATGGAGGAGTGGTGGTGCATGTCTGTTGCGGGTGTGGGCGAGCTTGTTTTTATCGACGTAATTATGGACAAGAAAGTTTATATTAACATTTTTAAAGAAAACTTGAAAAAAAATGCCGAAATGTTGAACTTAATAGGCTCGTTCACTTTTCAGCACGACAATGACCCGAAACATACGGCTCATAACGTGCGTATATGGTTGGCATGTCCTATATAAATATGCCAACCATATACGCACGTTATGAGCCGTATGTTTCGGGTCATTGTCGTGCTGAAAAGTGAACGAGCCTATTAAGTTCAACATTTCGGCATTTTTTTTCAATGTTCAACATGTCCTTCCACACCTAACACAATCCCCAGATCTCAATCCAATTAAGCATTTATGGGAAGACTTGGATAGGACGCGTAAAAAAACGTGATTTCTAATAAAGTTCAACTCAAACAAGCAGTGATTGAGGAATGGTATAACATTGGAGAAGAAACGACCAAAAACTTGGTGCATTCTATGCCAAGGCGTTTGGATGCTGTTATAAAGCAAAAGGGCCTGCCAACTAAGTACTAATATTAACTTATTTTTATGCAGATAACTTTTTTAAAACTTGAATAATGAATATGTATATGTTGCCAATAATTTTGTGCTGGAGAAAAAAGATGTTTTCTTATTCATTATTTTTTTCAAATGTTATAAAAAAGTACACTTTTAGACACTTTTTTTAATGTCCATTATTCACAAAATTGTTTATAAAATTTTACCAAATAGTAATGGTAACAATAAAAATATTCAAAAAATAACTTAACTTAAATAATATTTATTTTTAAAACTTAAACGAAAAAGAAAAGCGAGCAAATACGTTTATAAAAGCAAGTGTCATATTAGCTTTTTTAATTATAAAATCAAAGTGCTCACCAAATGTTAGCTTAGACTATTAGACCAATGTCAAAAAGCTAGACAAATTACATAAAAATGACGAGTTAATCGTATATTTATAGACAAGCACATTGTTCTTGCGTGTAAATCACAATGTTGAAAATAGACAAAACTGTAGATCGTCTTGTAAAATATCACAGTCCACTATTAAATTGTTTCATATATAAGAGACAGAATTTAACAGAACGGATGGAAGATCATTAATAAATAATACAAATAATTACGGACCAAAATGGCTACCCTGCGACACACAAGAATTTACTATACAATATTTAGAACGCTCAACTCTAAAAACAATACTACTAAGTCTATCCTTAAGATATAAAGAAATCCATGAAACAAAACGTTCGTTAAGGCCAATTTTCCTTATCTTGCTTAAAAATATTTGATGACTCAATTTATCAAAGCCTTTACTAAAATCAATAAAAACACATCCTACTTGCTGATTTTTTTCAAAAGCATCCAGACAAAATGTCGCAAGCTGCGAAAGATTTTTTACAGTAGATTTCTTCTAAACAAAACCATATTGATTATCACATATTGAATAATCAATTTCGTGATTTGAATTGGCAAATGAATGTTAATTTTAGTTTAAAAAATAACTTTTATATATTTATAAATAATTTTAAAAGAGTTTTGGATTCCTCTGTTCCTCGATCGTTAATCAAACAAAGTTCACATCCTCCTCCTTGGTCAAATGCTAGGTTGCGAAAGTTAAAAAATTATAAAAATAAGATTTTTAAAAGATATCAACTAACAAAAAGTCAGTTAGATTTCTCTTTGTATTCTCGCCTTCGTAAAGAGTATGTATTTTTGTCACAGTTCTGTTTCAGTAGCTATGTTCAGACAGTTGAAAGTAATTTAAAACAAAATCCTAAACTTTTTTGGAACTTCATAAATTTTAAGAAGAAATCTGCGGGTTTTCCAACTAAAATGAGCTATAAGGACACTTCATCCAGTGATCCTAAAGTAATTGTTGATTGGTTCGCCGATAATTTTCAAAGCATTTATAAATCTTCAAATCTACTTGTGGGAAATAACTTTGTTGCTAGTAGTTTATCGCCAATAACTGACTGTTGTTCCATGTATGTTGATGATGATGAGGTGATAACTGCTCTTCGTGAATTAGAGCCATCTACTAGTCCGGATTGTCATGGAGTTTTCTCAATTGTCTTGAAAAGCTGCTCTGAAACTCTAAGTTTACCTTTAAAGTTTTTATTTAACCAATCTTTAGGAAGTGGTGAGTTTTTGGATGATTGGAAAACTTCTTATGTCAATCCCGTTTATAAGTCAGGTAATAAAATGAACATCTTAAACTATCGACCTATAACTAAATCTGCTTTCATTCCCAAATTGCTTGATAAGATTGTAAAAAATCAATTTTATAGAATTATAAAAAATCATATTTCAAATCGTCAACATGGATTTTTTAGTGGCCGATCAACTTTAACTAATTTGTCTTGTTTTTCTAAATTGTGTTTTGACACAGCAGAAAAACAATGCCAAATGGATGTAGTTTATACGGATTTTGTTAAAGCGTTTAGCAGAGTCAATCACCAGGTTTTAATTAAAAAGTTAAAAGCATACGGTTTTGACGGTACTCTACTCAAATGGTTTTCATCTTATGTCAGTACCAGGAAACAAATAGTAAAAATAGGCGATTTTGAATCGTTTCCGATTTTAGTTTTCTCGGGGGTTCCAGAAGGAAGTCATTTGGGTCCTCCCCTTTTTGATCTCTTTATAAATGATGTTCCATCTGTGTTTGGTACATCAGAGTGTCTTATGTTTGCTGATGACTTAAAAATATTTAAAGTTATAAAAAATATAAATGATTGTCTTACCTTTCAAAACGACTTAAATGATTTTGACTTATGGTGCAATAAAAATGACTTATTACTTATCTTACCAAATGCTCAATTTTAACTTTTACTCGTAAGTTAAGTAGTGTTTTGTTTGATTATTCTCTTAGTGGCAAGAAATTGTCCAGGGTAACTGAATCTAATGATTTAGGTATAATTTTTGATAGTAAATTAAGTTTTGAACCGCATGTGATGCATATTGTTTCGAAAGCAAATTCTATGCTTGGTTTTCTAAAACGCAATTCTTTGGATTTTAAAGACCCTTATACTCTTAAAGCCTTGTTTTGTTCGATTGTCCGTCTGTTACTTGAATACAATTGTATTATCTGGAATCCTACAGTAAAAAAATTATCTGATAGAATTGAAAGTGTTCAAAAAAACTTTTTGAGATTTGCATTGAAAAAATTTCAAATGTCTGGTAATTTAAATTTGAATTATAAAAGCAGATGTCTTTTGCTTGGAATGCATACTCTTGAATCGAGGCGTAATATGTATAGTGTAATGTTTATTCGGGATATTTTGTGTAGTGATATAATTTGTGAAGATTTAATATCATATATAAATATTTACACACCTAGCCGGCAACTAAGGATGAGGCATTTTATTTTTGAAATTCCTCATTCTACTAACTATGGACAGCGGGAACCAATAACTCGCTGTTGTAAATTATTTAATATATATCGGGTGATTTTTTTGAGGTTAGGATTTTCATGCATTAGTATTTGACAGATCACGCGGGATTTCAGACATGGTGTTAAAGAGAAAGATGCTCAGTATGCTTTGACATTTCATCATGAATAGACTTACTAACGAGCAACGCTTGCAAATCATTGAATTTTATTACCAAAATCAGTGTTCGGTTCGAAATGTGTTTCGCGCTTTACGCAAATTTTATGCGTTTTTTTTTTTAAAAAAGTTCTCAAGCTCTTAAAAAATCACCCATTATGTATTTATTGTCCTCCATTGAAAAGAGGACATTGTTTAATATAATGGGTGATTTTTTAAGAGCTTGAGAGCTTTAAAAAAAAACGCATAAAATTTGCGTAAAGCGCGAAACACATTTCGAACCGAACACTGATTATGGTAATAAAATTCAATGATTTGCAAGCGTTGCTCGTTAGTAAGTCTATTCATGATGAAATGTCAAAGCATACTGAGCATCTTTCTCTTTGACACCATGTCTGAAATCCCGCGTGATCTGCCAAATACTAATGCATGAAAATCCTAACCTCAAAAAAATCACCCGATATTATGATGATTTAGATACCTTTTTGCCTAGATTACATTTTAAAGCTCTTTTATTAAACATGCTTCAATTGTAATTTATATTGATACAAAAAAAAACTAATACTTAATTTTATAACTAGTTCGTAAGCATAAATCTGTTGATGTAATTATCGTAGATTGAATAAATAAAAAAAAAAAAACATAGAACAGAGGTACAATGAAAAGACAAAGTATCGCAAATAATAGATTCAAACAATTTAGGAATGTCTGAAGGCTTACTTAATGATATTGATTGAAAAGCAAAAACAACTGATACGATATATATGTATATTGCATTTTTTCAAAATTCAATTGTTGTGCCAGAAACAAGAGATGCTGTGCAAATAGCAAATTCTGGTAATGAATTATTGTCATCCAACATATCGGTCTAATTTAACATTATTGTAAGGAATACATACATTTTGAACTGCCTACTCAAAAGTAGCAATGAATCATGGATTTATACCTATGAGCCTGAAACGACTGTATGTTTGTTTTAAGCTGATGAAAAGTTATTCTTGCATGAAGCAATTATACAAAATAGTCGCCTTTTGCTTTATCAAAACCGGACCAGTGGCCGACACGTCGTTGAAGTACCACTTGAGGAATACAAAATGGTAAACAAGTATTTTGTTTGGCGAATTTTTCTATTGGAATGCGGAAACAAATCTTTCTTTGCCACTTAAAGAAATCAGTTAAAACAACCCAATTTAAAAAAAAAAAACATTGAATCTGCTGTAGAGTTCTGATACTGCACAAAATAAAGCAACTACTTTTTACACTAAATAAGCTATTGATGCTTTAAAAAAATCATATTTTGGCGTCTTTCAGGCCGAGTTTAACAAATTTTTCTAAAACTGGAAAAATATGGAAAATACCATAATTTTCTTGGAGAATATTTATAAAAGAAATACATAAAATCATTTAAAATGACATGTTGTAATTGTTAGAAACAGCAGCCTTCATTTGAAAAAAGTTGCAAACATCTCGGAACACAGTAAATTGGTGGACCTTAGTGGGTATCTCGAAAGAATTATTTTTCTTTGAAACAAGTTATCATGAATATCTTTAGATATAATCTTCCCTCCAACGAATATCCAATACAATAACAAACAATTTCTGAAATTTTTCTTCCCTATAACAATTAATAGCCAGAAAAACTTTTTGAACGTCATTTCAATTCCATTTTTTTGTTGTTGCTTGCAAACCGAACAAAATAAGTTAATTAACTTTTAGCAAAACATAAAATATTGAATAAAACACATTTACTTCAATTTCTTATAATATTATGGTATTTTATTTAAATTTGCATTTTTTGTTAGTTTGCTTAATTTGTTTTTGTTTGTTCTCGAAATATTTTCGTTTAAAATTATATTTAATATATTAACACTATCGTACAGTTAATATTGTTATTTATGAATACTTTATTTTTATACAATAAATATATATGTGTATGCATATATCTAAGTAGATATATTTTTAAATAAGATGAAAAATATACATTATCAAAAATTGAACTTAAAGAAAACAAGTAAACTCCACAAAGCAAGAAGTAATAGATAATAAAATAAAAAAATTATTTAAGATCTTCATAAATTTCTTTTAACATTGAATTGAAATGTACACTTTTGTATGGTGTTACTTTTTGTAGTATAGTTATCGTATGATGTATATCTTCGGATATACATAGCTCAAGGGAACACATTAGGCGATTTTCGGATTACTTAGGACATTTTCTTCAGTTTTTTTTATTTTATTTGTTTGCGTATTTGCGTCTGGATTTTATTTTCACTGGATATTATTTTCACCAATCATTTTTAAACTTTTATTAACTGATAAAAAGTTTAAAAAATAAATTTGTCTTTTTTCAATGCAAATACGCAAATTTTTAGCTTTTTGCAAAGAAAAATACATACCAAGAAAATTAAGACCTATTTTATTTAAGAGATAGCAATAGCTTTTATTTTTTTTTGTTTATATTTATGCACATTTATGATTTCGAACAAGAATATTTGAGTTTAGAAATTATTACAAATAAACAAAGAATAAATACGTTGAGATATAGAATAAATAAAAGTGCTACACATAAATTTTAAAACAAAAAAAAAATAGCTTTGTGTTCTTATAAAATAATTAAAAAAAAAATCACTTTCTTACAACTAAATGGATGATTTCAAAAACTATATGAAGTACATATTTTTTATTTGTTGCTTAAATATAATACAGTTTATTCAATTTTGGCAATTTTCTTAATTTAATTCTTCAAAATTAATCAGATCTTTTTGTTTTTTTTATTTTTATTTGCCATAAAATTTAAAATTTTTTTAGTCACAATTTTGCTTGCTAATATCACATTTTTAAAAATGAAATCAAAAGGATTTTTTCTTAAAAGGGACTAGAGGCAGACTAATTTAAAACAGCTTTCTTAATGCGAATTGCAGAGCCATTAGACTTTCAAATAAAATTGCAGAAAACTATTATAAATTGGTTTGTCTCGAGTACCATTCTTTTCTATATTGAAAATAAGTTTAACTTTTGTTTTTTGAATTTTGACTCGAAATAATTAATTTTTATGGAAAATTCGCCATTTATACTTTTTTTTTCTTTTAAAACCTACTTTAAAAATATATATAAAAATAATATTTTATACTTTTTTGTTGTTTTGAAATAAAGTTCGTCTCTTCTTCGTAAATAAATAAAATATCTTACTTTTATTTAATGTGAATTATAATCTCGATTAGTTTTGTTTTCTACGTTTTATTTTGTGATTGCTGCGTTATTTTAGGCCGTAAAATTCTAGTGATTTTTCATTTTAGTTTTTTTCTTTTTTTTTTACTAATTTGGCAATAATTTTGAATTTTATTTCTTAAGCTATGATACCCAAAGAAATCATTCTCAAGAAAACATTAGTCTTTTTTTGATTTGGAATTAAAAATCAAAGGGAAATACTGTCAAATTTCGTAAAATAAAAAAAGATGAAGATTTTTCTGTTTCATTTTTTGACGATATAAACGTTTCTATTTTACGTTATTTGGGCAGTTATTAGTTGGACATATTTCTCTAGTTAAAACTTTAACAAAATAAAGTACGATTTTTTCGAGAGAAAGATTTCCTTGAAATGCAAAGCTTTACATAATTATAATTTCCACGCACACACACACACATAAAACTATTTCTCATAGGTTACATTTGTTTTCTTATGGTAATTGTTCTTTTAATTTTGTTTTGTTAATTGGATTATCTTCATAAAATCGAAGTTTTAAAAATTATAAAATATAATTGTGCCAATTATAAATGTAATACTCTTTTTTTTTTTTACTTTATCAAACGAATGAAATTTAGAATTTAGAGTTAAAAGAAGAAAACTAATTTTGAAATAAGAATTCATATTTTTTTTAAAATCACGGTTTCATTGACTACCAACGTCTTCACAAATCGTATGTAATCTCTCCGTTTCACTATTGGTAACGATATTAATCGAACTTACTTTAGCTCTTTGATAAGCAACGACAGTATTTTCACCCAGACATTTGATACAAACATATCCAATGAGCACAGCTATACCAACAGTTAGAATACGAATTAAAGGATCGACATAGAGCTGAATGACTACCCATGCACATGCCCCAGAGACACACATCAGGGTGACCAAGATAATGGTTTTGGCCCAGTGCTGAATGGTGAATCCTTTTTCCCAATCAAGTCTAAACAAAATATGGAAAGGTTTTTATTTGTTGATTACTTAAGAAATCAAATCAATATGAAGAAAACTTACTTCTTCGCTTTCTCGATCTCATATGGTGATCCACAGACTTTGCAAGATAATATCGCATCTGCGGTACTACTACAACTTTCCACCAACCATCGTTTCAAACATTCATGATGTACTGAACTTACATCGCCGGTGCATTTGCATGGTTGAATAAGTGGTTCTGGTTTATCGGCATCATAGCAAATCCAACATAGATTTTCCAGAATAAACGATTGTCCTTCTTCTAATTCTCTGCCTTTGTTTTCGCTCGATGTTGAAGGAATACTGGGATCAATTTGACGACGAAGTAATTTACGGGGATTTAGAATCCAAAGTTGCTCTGGAGCCATAGAATTCCATAAGCAACAGGGGAACCATAAAGCCACTCCAATTTCAGCAATACGGAAGACAATATCATGCCAATTGCGTGAGTAAACAGGGACTCTTTTAATTAATAAAATAACATATTATTGTAAGATAATTTAATTGGTAAAATCTTATTTATTTATACTTTTTCTTCCAAAAATCACCCAAAGTCTCTGAAGTTAGGAAACCGACAATAACAATCAACATAATTGCCTGACTTAACAGTCCCAATCGTGATTGATGTAATTGTGATGCATTGACTATAGCCTCATTTGGACCTAAGATATTACCACTTGAATCGTAGACAAAACCACCGCGTAACTTAAAGAACACTTCAACGCCATAGATCAGGAAAAATACGACAACTATTAGCAGAAGGGCTGCATAAATGCCATTAAATATGTGTGCGTAGATTTGGCTATTGGGGATGATTAGTGATGAAAATACCTCAACTCCAAACAAACTGTATAGGAAGAAATTAAAAGCAACAAAACCGAGGAAGCTTTTCGATAGAAATTGTGATTTTTCCCAATGAACGTCACGCAGATGGAAAATCTAAAAAGAAAATACACGACCAAATTTATTAATCATAATATTTAAATAAAACGATAAGATTATAGTTTTTTCTGGTACAGAAATTACAAATGCTTGTAGTTGGAATTCGCAATGTCGAGTGAAATTATGCTGAAAATATACTAAAGTAGATTTCTCAATTAAACATACAGATCTTGGATACTGTCTCCAGCAAAATCTGGCATATTATCTCATTCATTTAATCAATCTTTAAAATTTGATGGTTTTTGAATATTCTAGACATTTGGATTCGAGTAGTAACAATTAAAAAAGTAATGAAAATTAAAAAATAAAATTCAATAAATTTTAAACTCACACAAGAAGAAAAACATTTCAACTAATAAATGGAAGTTGTTATTTTCTTGTTACTTATCAACAAAAAAGAAGACAAACTTTTTTTGGAAAAACAAGACTTTTATCGAAATTAATTCTCGCATCAACGAAACAAAAGAAACAAGTCGTCGACCTTAAAAACAAAATAGGAAGAACACAATTTTGCACTTAAGTTAGTGTTCGTCGAGGTGACACAAAAGATACAAAAAGGAAAAACAACAATTTTGTTGATATAATTAAGTTTTTTCGGTTCACTTGCACCAAGTATACTTGCACTCGGCAATAGTATTGACAACACACTGATAATTTGCGCTTGAAAAAAATTAAAATAAGAGGACGTAGTTGAGTGCATTTGAACTTGTAAATGATTTTTATATCATTTGATAGGAATTTATACCAATAACTTTATATCAAAAAGCTTATCTTCTTGATTTATAATAGAAAAGATTTATTTCATAGATAAAATATTTCAATAATATCTCATGATATTAAAGGGCAAGACTATGATAACTGTGGCGCCAAGAAATGATAACGATTTTTTGTAGAACACTTCAATACAAGCATTTTTTACGATGGCAGGGGGTCTATCTCCCCCCGTTTGGACCCCCTCCAATCCTGACAACATAACTCGCACACAGGAATGGTTGAGAGTTCTAAGTCAATAGGCCCTTGTTCACAACGGACTGTTGCGCCACATAATTTATTTACATATTTTACTACATTTTTATGTTTGTATAGATTTTGAAATTTGTTTGGCTTCTCATACAAATAGTTTATATAAGAATTAATCACATTTTTATAATTACTATCAAATGAAAACAACGTAAATACACAAGCAAAACAAACTTTCAATTTTCTCGAAAACTAGAAGACATACAATTCGTGCTCAAAAGGTGAAAGCTCTTAAGTCGACTTAAGTGGTGTAAACTATTTATTCTTTTGTTTTCTCTAAAATTTTTTTTTCTTTTTTACCCTCGTTGATAAATCTTCAAAAACAAGACAGTTATGACCTTTTGTAAAATAGCTTAAGTTTAATTCGTAGGCTTTTGCAAAAGGTAAAACAACTTAAGTAGAGGATGATTTGTTTTAGGCATCAATTTATTTCATTTATCAGATAATAGGCAGAAATGATTTCGTTTAAATATCATAAGTTGTTTTGTATGTTCTATATTAATCAAAAAAGTAAAATTGGTTATGCCAACTTAAGATATTTCACCATAAAACTTTGTATGCATTTACATTTCTTATATTGACTTAAGATGTTTTACCATATCTGTATATAAAATAAAAGAATAAAATTAAACACAATAACGGTTAAACCTTCCTAAGAACATTTTAGGATACGTAAATAAAAAACTGTAAAAGTTGCTTTGGTAAAAGCACTTAGGTCAAAAAAAACATTAATAAATGTATTAAATGCTCTACTTATCAAAATTTAACTTTATTATTTAAATAAAGGCAAAATTACTGAAAACTGTATCTTCATATTCTTCTTAATTTTTTGAAACAAAGATTGCAAGTTAAAAATATACTTTCTGAAAACTATTAAAATAGACTTAAGAGCTTTAACCTTTTGAACACAGAAATTATACAGTTTTCATTTTTTCATTAAGAATCAATAAGACCAACGAATTGTAAAAAAAAATTATACGAGTATGCAATCTCAAAGCATTGACAAATTTGAATTTAAAATTTTGTTTGTTTTTTCCAAATTTTGAGTTTGAAACTATTTGTTTTTTTTTTTTTTTTTAATTATGCATGCTTGATTTATAAACAAGCTAAAAGAAGAAAGAAATGGCTTTGCAAAAAATATAATACTCAATTGTAGGTATTACCGTCCAAACGAGGAAAATAGACTCCCCCGGTTATAGCAAAAAATACTTGTATTAAAGTGTTCTACAAAAAACCGTTATCTTTTCTTGGCGCCAAATTTATTGTACTCTCCCCTATTCAAGAAACGGTTACAGAAAACTAAATTCAAAATTAAATAAGTTAAATAATACTAAAATGTAAATACAAAATACACTCTGGATCAAGTCATCAGGTACATTAAAAACAATTTGTTCGGTATTTATCTCAAATTTGGTAGTGCAGTATTTTATAAGGATCTAAGGCCATGAAATCATGACTTTCAATCACTCCAGTTTGTATGGCAGAAATGGAAGGGGCCATGAATTGTATGCTCAATTGAAACATCTTAACATAAATAATTCAAAACAGATCGGGGGTAGAATCGGCTAAGGTGATTATTGATTAATGACAATCAAAATTAACGAATTTGATCTATGGAAGATTTAAGTCAAATTGATAGCTAAAAAGCTGTCAAAACTAAAATGTTATAGTCATTTTCCAACAAATATGTTGTGTTTGACTAGAGCTGCCAGACGCTAACACAAATGACTGCAACATTTTCTCAGTTACCTTTTTTCGTTAAAAAAAAAAACATTCTTGTGACCAAACCAATTTGATACTTTTATTTAGGTATTTTATAGGAATCACTTTAAAAGTTCATCATGGCAACAATGATTTTTGACAATTCTAATCTGAAATTGTTCAATCGAATTGAATTGATTTAAATCATCTTGCACAAACGGAAAGCTCGGTGATAGTCAATTTGTCTTTTAAAAATGTGATAGTCATTTATCATCTTAGCCGATTCCATCCCAGCTTTAAGCAATTGCCAATTTCTACACTAATATTATAAAGAGGAAAGATTTGTATTTTTGTATGTAACGAATAAACTCAAAAAGTACTGGATCGATTTTAATAATTCTTTTTTCATTAGAAAGCTACATTATCACATAGGCTATATTTAGTACTAGATTACTAAAGAAATCTTTAGAAATTAGCCATAAAATGTCTTTCATCGCATACTCTGCGAAGAGTATTAATGATAGGACAAAAAATGTTTTCTAATTTCGTGATTCATGGTCGTTTTAATTAGCATGCTTATAACTTAAATATCTGTACCTATTTATGTCTACCCGTGCGAAGCCGGGACGGGCCGCTAGTCAGATATAAAAGATTAGAATTAGACCTTTAATTTAGGATTAAAAATAAGATTCAAAATCACCTTAGGGGTGCCCCAAAGCAGTGTATAAAAAAACCTGAACCCATACTAACTTAAAATAACTCTGACTAAGGTTTAGGTGTTAACTGATGAGGTTGTCAAGAAAACTTGAGTCAGCTCTTTAATAAATATAATTATAGTTTTTATATTATGAAGCTACCACTGATGAAAATTGTTGGAATATCAAATAATGCGATGCACATGCGTTTCGAAGGACGGACTGGATAGTTATCGACACACTTAGATGTAGCTCTATTGTAATACCCTGAAGTCTTCAACTTCCTTGAAAATAAAATATAAAAACCTATGATATTGCCTTGTTCTAGCCATTTAAAGGTATTGATAAATTCTAATAGGCCGTTTCCTTAAATGTTTACTAGTTCTTAAAAATTACTGAAGAAGTGACGGGCTAAGAGTTTATTTCAAGTGTGGCATAGTGCTAGACAGTGGCACACGAAGTGGGCTGTATCTTCTTGCTCTTTCAAATAACTACAGCCTTTGCAAATGTCTTCGGTGGTGAGACGCATTTTCTTTTTATGCTAACCTAACAAGTTGTGGCCTGTTATTATGCTCACAAGTAATTGTAGAGATTTTTTGTCTAGCTGCATATTCGAACGGGATCTAGTTTTGTCGAATTTGGGCCATAATTTCATTATCATAGCACAGGTTTCGAGGATTTTCCATCTTTTATTGGTTTATTGAAGTATCTTATTTCCAATGACCTGTTTTAGTTCAGAGGATGAGGTGTTTCCTAGTCTATGTAAAATTTGTCCAGTGCTGTATCTATCCTTTCCAGCTAATCAGCTCTCTCGTTCCCAGGCACATCACTATGACCTGGTACGCACGCAGTAGAGTCTTATGTTATGCTGTGAACTAAAAAACGTTAGTTCTTGGCGACAGTAATTTACAAGACTAAATAGTTTGACTCAAGTAAGTTATTTTGCAATCTTCCATTGCGACTTGAAAAATACTACGGTTTAAAGACTAGTCACTAATTGGTAATTAAAATTACGTTTTTTTTTTTAAGTTCACTCGATATACGAGTATTTGAAATAATAATCAAAAAAACAAAGAAATAATCTTACCTCTGCCCAAAGGCACACAACCAATGAAGAGCATGTCATCAGCAATGGATAATATGCAGACATTAGTGTGGCAGCCCATGTTGGTTGAAGATCACGCTAAAAACAAAAAAATTATTAGTATGAATTTTGTATAGTATAACTTTTATCTATACTTACCGGAGTTGTAAAGTAAGCTCCTCGAATTGATGCCGCCAAAAATACCATAAAATATAAAAATTTCTGTGTTGTTAGACGACATGCTCGTAAAAATGAGGGTTGCTTCAGCCTTTGATATTCGGCAATAATACATATTATCAACTGTATTACCGAAACTACAGCTACAAAATAAAATACTCCCGATATCCCGGCATGATAGGGTAAATTGAATGCGGAACATTCATCGCCAGCATAACGTATTTCACAGAGACATGTGCCATTTAGACAATCGCCCCGACCCGAACATGTGGCTACAGAGTCATCGTTGGGTGGGGCGTTTTTTAATGCACTAGAGGAGCACCTCATTAATGCATGCAAACTGGGGAGCATTCTTCAATAAGGAACCTGTAATTAGAATGAAAAAGGTTACAATTTAAAATTCAAATTCTTGCGATTTCAAAATTTCTACAATTTTGAGTAAAATAACGAATTTGGAAATAAAATTTTGGGAACAAATTTCACGTCACTATATTTTTTAAGCTTGGCAAACTTAACAAAGTTATATTTATATTAAGCTTTAAAAAAAATGGATAACTGGGACACTGAAACAAAAATTTGGAACGCACGTTTGGAGGCAATCCTCCAAGCAGACGGACCATAATGAGACTTGTGAACAATTTTGCCGATAATGGGACAGTCGAAAAAAGACCTTACTATCGGCACCCTTTAGTTTGGATGGAAAAACCAATCACTGCTGTAGCTGCTGCCATAGAAAAACTATTCAAGAGTTTCGACAAAAAGCTTATCTGCTCAAATGGGTATAAGCAAAAAGTTATTGCACTCAACTATGCACAATGATTTGGACTTATTCCCATATAAAATTAAAATGGCCAACAAATTGAACGCAGCAGACTTTCCGATTCGGTTCGAATTTTGCCAAAAGATGCTTCAAATGGTGGAAGAGAACGGAAACATGTTGAACTGTCATTTTATGTCTGACGAGGGACATTTCGATTTGAACGGCAACACAAACAAACAAATTTGTCGAATATTGAGTGCTTTAACCCACAGATACTTTTTTAAAACTAATTAAGTTACTCGTATGTTTAATAAAATTGAATAAGCTTTAACATGAATAAAAAAAATGAATTCCATACACTGAAAAAAGTTATTTGAGTTTCTTAATATAATATTCATCAGCCATCCTGTAGCTTGATTTTAATGAGCCTTTTTGACAAAAATTTATACACTGAAAATTACAGAAAGAACACATTTTGATACTTGTAGACGTTATACCCTTCGATGAAAACATTAAATGGTTAAAAAAGTTGATTCGATGATCATTCATTTTGAAGCACTGATATTCAAAATAGAAAAGAAAAATTAAAATTAATAGAAATAAATGGATATTTGAAGTACCGTGGGAAGGGAGAATTTTTAATTTATTACTATTTATTTTAAGTTAATTGTACTCAAACCAATAATTGAACTCCGATTCCGGTTTTCTGAATCGGATGTACCAATGTATGATTGCACTCGTTCAAGTCAAATGGACTTTCAACAATTTGGAAATTCAAACAGTTCGAAATGACTCGAGCAAATCGAATCACACGTGTCAAAATTTATTTCAAGAGGTATTTGTCTCGGTAGTGTGGTTACACCTTAAGAATATACCTTAAAATCGCGGATGTCATTATAAGCTTGTTTTTCAAGTCAAATAATAAATATTTAAAGCATAAAAGGAAACGATTTTTTTTGCAGAATGCACACGAATTTCTATGATAACCGAATTAGTTTCACTCAAACGACCAACTGCATTTACGAACTATATATGAAGTGATGTCCTAAAAGTTGTATCTTTTTTCACTTTGATTAGACTCATTGAATATAGTGACATCGAATTTTAGATTAAAAATGTCAGTATAAATAAAAATACTACTGGCGGTTCTCTTGAGCTTATAAGAGGAATACATACAAATAGACAATCCTTTTTAGAGACAAAAATATAAAAAAAAACCTAAAGTAATTAAACATCACAAAGCTTTTTGAATAACTCGTAGCTTCAGTTTTTCTAGCTAAAAGCATAGAGGATTTGTGATGGCAGGTTATTGGAATGCACACTAAAAAGGAATGGACTGTTTTGAAAATTAAGTGGAAGCCAGTTAAAAAAATGTATTAATGGAATATTTTCACATTCTTAATAAATAAATTAGGTGGCGCAACAGTCCTTAGAGAAATAGGGCCTAGTGACTTACAACTCTCAACTATTCCTGTGTGCGAGTAAAGATGTCAAGGATGGAGGGGACCTACAGTTTTTTTTTTAAGCCGAATCCGAACGGCTAATTTGCGAAAGCACTTTTCATGATAAGAATTACTCTTGGAGGATTTGTCAATTCCTCGCAAGAGGCAGTACCCGTGAAAACTTTTTTTTTTAAATTAAGGTGGCACAGGCAGGGATTGATTATTTAAGATTTAAAAAAAATACCTGCAAAATAAGTTTATCTTCAAAAATTTAAATGCCATTTGATTTTTCAAAAAATAAATTTAATTTTTTCATTAGAGTGGTATTTTGTTTTAATTTATTTTTTATATAGAAAAAAATTTCAATTTGTATTTAAAAATATATTTGGTATGTAGTTATTTAGAATATATTAAAATACATTTTATATTTGATTTTCGTAAAAATATGTTGGCTCGTTTTCGAAATATAGAATTTCGTAAAAAAAATAACATTTATTTAAAAATCCAAAACAAAAATACTGACATTTTTGATCATCAAATACTATTTAGACAATATGAGAAATTGCACAGAAAACAAATTATTGAAATAGGTTTAAGAGCTCCTGAGAAAATTTAAAAACAAAATAACCGATCTATAGGGAGTACTCTTCTGGAGCAATAGAAATATATTTTTTTTATTGAAAGAAGTTAGGCTAAGAAAAAAAAAAAATTAGAGTACATTTAATAAAAATCTGCCGATTCGTGTTTGAGGAAATTTGAATTTTCGTTTTTTGATCAAAAAATTTGTATGGGGACTACTGGTATTTGTAGTCTTAAAAAACAAAAGAAAAACGCGAATATGCTTAAAATTTTAGTTTCCAAGTTTAAACTTAATCGAAAAAAATCGTTTGGGCTGCAGGGACGAGGACAGACAGACGGACGAAATTGGGGGGACCCATTTTTCTTGACTTCTCTACCATCATAATGTCATGTTTGGTTAAAATCACGAGTTCAAAACTGGCCATGTAGTTCCTAAGTTTTGACATTTCTCGCGTTTCAAGGTCCCTGGAATCTAAATACATTTTTTTTATTGAGATGTCTGTGCCTGAGTGTACGTACGTTAGTACGTTTGTACGTACGTGATAACATGTTTGTAACATAATCTTTACAGTAAATTAAGTCCGATTTTTTTCTTAATTTCTACAACACATTAATCGCTGGATTTTAACTTCCCACAGAAAGTTATTGTAATCAGTCGAATTGACATTTCTCGACGTTCGGGATACCATTTTTGGTCATTCATTTCTCAAGATCAACCAGTAAAGATATCGACTTAAAATAAATTTGTTTATACAGATAATAACATCGAAAGATGCAAAAAGGACTTTTTTAAAATTGAGTGGGTGTTTTTTTTTTTGGTATAGAAATTAAAAAAAGTGAACATTGTGGTCGACCCCGAACATCTTAAGAACTTATAAAATAATGCCAGCGATTTCAATTAAATTTTATATTTTATAATGTGAAAACTAACGGTCCTTTTTTTTAAATCACAAAACTGAACAAAAATATTTTACAAACACAAAATAATATTACCTCCAGAATAATTTTATGCAACGAAGAATAATGTTTTTGACGTGAAATTTTGAGAAAAATCGAAGTAACGTTTTTTTTACAAAGAATAAAAACTTAACTTGGCAAAAATTAACGACATTACCTTAAAACTTATTCTATCTTATACAAAATATTGTTTTTAACATTCTTTAAAATTTTTAGAAAAATCCAACAGTCAGTTTTTTTTTCTTTAATAATATTTCGAGAATAGATAAAAGTATTGATTTTAAAATTATTTAATTCTATGAAAATCTAATTGGTATTTTCTTTTAATAAATAAAAACTTACAAAAAAAAGATGCTTAAATTGTTAAAAATTGGTTTTCGACTAAAAATGTCGGGAACAAAAACATATATTGAAATCAAACTTATTTTATCATGTGAAAAAAAAAATTGTTGGTAACTTTTAGTTAATTTTTTAGAACAAAATTTCTTACAAAACACGAAAATCTAAGAAATCAACAAAAAACTGATAAGAAATGGTTTTCAACTTTTTTTGTGTTACACAAAATGTTATTAATATTTTGTTAAAAAAATATGATATCAAAGTTGAGTTGTTTTCGGTCAACATCTTCGGAACCTTAAATGAATTAAGGTTCAAGATTTTATTTGTTGTAAGGTGTCACTTCATTTTTATAAAAATTTAACAAAATATTGAAAACAACGTTTTTTATGGAATAAAATAAGTTCGAAATAAATATATGTATGTAAGAATGTCTTTGTTTTCAAGATATTTGAGTCTAAAGTACATTTTTAATAATTCTTTTTTTTTCTTAGGTTTTTAGGTTTATTAGTTTTGGTTAAAGGTTTTAATTTTTTTTTGTAAAAACAATTGTCAATTGGATTTTTATACAAAATTTACCACACAATAAAATGTCAGTTTAATATCTGAAGTAATTTTATCAATGCAAAACCCCATAGATAAAGTTGTCAAAACGTTTAAAATGTTGACGTCTATGTATATATGTATTTAATAAAACATAGAACGCAATAAATTCTATCTTATTGCCTAGTAAAAATAGAGATCACAAAAGTAAATTTATGCGACCTGGTTGTGGACTTTATTTCTACCTTATTCGTAACCCTAACCTACTTTCGAGTAAATGGTCATCAATTTATTCTAGTAAGAGTTAAATTTTATAAAAAAAAAAAACTGCAAACACTTAGAAATCTATCAAATTCACCCTTCATAATCGCAAGGGAACGAAAAGAAAAATGAAACTTATTGACTCGCGCGGCGTTGTGTCCGGCTTCAAGAGAAAATATATGTATCAATTAATTACTAAAAAGCACATTTCAATTTACATAAATACTTTTACTCTTAATTGTCATTGTCAGTTGTGATGTGTTACAATAATAAATATAAAATTCAATAAATTATGTTCTGTTTTGAATCGAACAAACCAAAACAAAACAAAAAAGTCAAATACTAGTACGAATCAATAGTATATTTTCTATCGCCCTCCGAACGCTACCATGACTTGTCTTTGTTGTCATTGCTGTCTGTCATCTATGTGTGACAATTTACACTCATCTTTAGGATTACTTTGCATGTACAACTTAAAAATTGAAATTGATTCAATTTGTAATTCAATTAGATTTTGCTTTGTTTCGAAAAATAAAAACCTGTCTCTCACTGATATGATGATGGGATGCATTATATATCGTATTGACTTAGCTCGATGCTAGTTTCTATTTCATTGTTGTTGAAAAAAACCATGAAAGCCTATAGCAGAAAATAGCACACAGCCTTTAACGGGTAGAGAATCATGTTTGCATTTCAATTTGAATTATAATAATGAGTAGGTACCTAGCCTAATAAACAGTGCTGTGTAAAAAATAAGTTTAACAGACAAGTAACTTATTTGTGTCACTTAAATGACATTTAGAGCTATCATTGGTTTCATCATTGAAAACAATCATTGAAAATTTGTTGATGGGTCGTTTAAGGCGCCAGTTATAGCTATCATTAAAATCGATCCGGAAAAATTTTTGAATCGATATTTGACGGTGTTTCCCTTTGATTAGAAATGAAAATTGTATACTCATCGATCGGAAATCACACAAATATTTTTTTTTAGAAAAATTGTAAATACGCATTTATTTTTCTCTAAAAATGTATTTTTCTATTTTCCGGACGGAAATTCATTTTCCGGAACAGCTGATAAATTTATGTTCAAAAGTGAAACCAATCGTTCCACTGATTTGTGCTCCAATTTCACACAATTCCAATGACAGATTTCTGTCAGGAAAAATTTTTCGGTGGATTTCAAGCAGGAAATTTTTTTCAATGACAGACATTTTTAAGGATAGCTATAAACGACCTGTCAAGAAAATTCGTATTTTTGTTTTCAATGATGAAAACAAATGATAGCTATAACTGGCGCCTAAATCGGCCATTGCAAATTTCTGATTTTTTCTGACAGATTACTATCTGTCATTGGAATTGCATAAAATTGAAACACAAATCATTGAAACGATTTGTTTCATTTTTTGACAAAATAGAACCAGCTGCGTATAAAAATAAAAATAAAAAAATGCATTTTTAGCAAAAAAATAATCATACAATGAATTTGTTCTAAATTCGAAAACATTGAAACATTTTTCGGAATTAATTTCAATAAAGCTACTAACTTAATAATTAATGATAAGGATTTAATTTATTTTTTTTGATTCAAATCTGGCAACTTGGTTTTCATAAAAACTATTTTGAGACGGCTCATTTTGAAGTCTTATCATCTCAATCACATTTGACAGGAAGAGAATAAAACATTTTTATTTTATTTAAATGATTATGAGCGAGATAAAGATTAAATTTCAAAATAAGTCTCAAAAAGATTTAAATGTTTTATTATATGGGGTTTTCCATGGGTAAAATAAATCAATTTATTCTTGATCTAGATCTGCCAAAACACAAATTTCCCCTGTTTTTGTATTCCATGGAGCAAAATAAATTGATTTATTTTTGATTTAAGATCAAATCTGCATATCAGTATTTTTCGGCAAATTTACCACTCCTTGCAACAATACTACTACAATGTTTAAAAAACGTTTGGATGTTTAGATGGGAATTTGACAGCTCTACCGCTCTCGTTAACACTTACACGGAGTTACACTTTTACGATGACAAAAAAAAAACTATTCCAATCGTGTTCAATGTTTAAGGGAAATCTGAATTTACCCATGGAAAATGAATGTGACAGTTTGTCTAAATGAGTTTAGGAGAAAAATAGTTGCTCAACATTTTTGCACATCATCATTTAAATAACATGTGATTTGAAGTGGGTGGTATTTATGACAAGCGTAGATACATAAATAAATAGTCGATTGAAATGAATTGCAATATGGTCAGGCATGAAATATTTGCAATAACTGTTCGTATTTAAATTAATATATTTTCAACTCAATGTTAATTTCAATCATAAATAATTTCTTATTTTTCTTTAGAGTTTTCATTTCAAAAGAATGCAGCGCATCGTTAGCTTTTTTCGAATTTTGTGTGTGTGAAAAAAATATTGTTTTATATTTTACATAATTGGCGATGGTGGCGCCAGACATAGATGTGTTTAAGTTAATAGAAGTTCAAACTGGCATTGACACCGTTAGGTTGTAAAATAGCCATTTTAGTAAGGCTTGTTGTTTTTTTTTCACATTGGATTAATGTTTAATTCAGTGAATACGCCTACCGGAGACTACGGGAGAAAATTACAACAAGTTTAAGTTCAAAATCATTGTCAATTTATGACAGTTGGTAAGCGGTTTCTTAATTTGAATCGCAAAAGAGATTGAAGTGAAACACACCTTATTTTTGAATGAAATTAATGCAATATCTAGATGAGAACACATCTATGTCAATTGCAATGTTAATTAAAAAATATAATTTATGTTTGTTCAGTTGCTTATAGATAGATCTGATGTTTGTCAGAGGTGTTAATTAAAACTCCATACACACGGAAGTGCATTAATCAACCCCTATAACAACACTAACACAATAAGACGCATATCTAAACTTATTTAAGAAAGAAAAACAGAGTACGTACCCAGAGAAAAACTTGAAACGCAATAGCATATATGTAGTTATTGACAGATAAATTGCCTGCTAGTTATAATTACAAAGGCGCCTCTATAATATTTTCATATGTACCGTAAAGAGTAAACGTTCTCACCTTTTGTCAGTTTGATAATTATGTACATATAAACAAATTGGATGTTATTATAGATGTTTGTCTTTATCATTTAAATTTTATCTTATCTTGCTTGGAACTTAATTAATTCATTATCAAAGATTTTTAATTTATTTACAATGAGATATTTTTTTACTGTAATTGTTTTACTGTCCACATTTCTATGGCTAAATGGCTTCATCTACTTATACAAGACGCCATAACATTGAACTTATGTAAGTCAAATATTAAATGTCTTGATCGAAATTGAAATAATGTGGAAATTAATCCGAGATCCAAAAAAGAACTAAATTTTATTAAAAAAGTCGCGCCTTGTTTCCCTGTTTTGGAGAAAATATAGCTACGACATATTTGAGGCCCAATAATATTGTGTATTAGGTTTTCATAACTTTAGAAAGTTCTGAGTTTTGAAAATTGTGAAATCAAAACTAAAGCTCTCTCTAAGATGAATTCATTCATTAGTCCTGATGTTTTTGATACTGAATATCTTTTATGTGTTGGATTTTTTCCAGCCGATTTCCAGATGTAGTTTATTAATAAACTTTTTCTTCAATTCGGTTTATTTAAAATTATTTATTTTAACAAAAATATACATAAGTTCATTTTCTACTGCAGTAGGTACTAATCAATGGGCGATACAAGTACAAAAATAGCTTTTTTATTTTGCATAAATAGTTGAAACAACATCTCAAAAATATGCCTGTACATTTTTAAAATAAAATTTGCGTTATTTATAAGTTAAAACACGTTTAAGTGATCCGTTTTAACTGTATAGCTACTCTAAATTCTGAAACTAAAATTTCTGATTTTAGAAAGTTGTACAAAAATTAAAAATATCGCCGATCGATGTTTCTCGCCGTGAAAGTCTAAAAAGATTATTCACTACGGTCGGTGTACATGGCGATATTTTGACCTAAAAAGTGGTTATAAATCAATTTTCTCAACTTTGCCTTCCAGGATTTCGTCCCATAACAGGTAGATAACCAGGGGAGTCATTCCGTAATTTTCGAAACGATAATCGTCAAAACGATTATCATTAACGATATCGTCAATAACTTCCTTCACGTAACTTTATCACTATTGTCTCGTCAATCGTTTTCAGTATAAGATCGTTCAGTATATTTTAAATACTCTTATACTATGACTGAAATGTCAAAATGAACTCAATGTTCAATAACTTGAAAATGTTATTAAACTTGGTTTTTCTCTTTGGGAAATTTTGAAAATTTGCAAAAAGTGTATTGTTAATAAACATGCCAACTATTTTGTGATGTTTATTGTTATTGTTACTTTTTGTGTTTTTATTTGTTGCCGCCGACGATAAAACTATAATATTAAAATGTTTGTTTCATGTCTGATATTTTTGTAAATCAGCTGCAATAATAAATAAAAATAAACACAATTCTGTCAAAGAAAAGGACGATAAGACTCCATTTTATTCACAATGAACATAACTTGGCTTCAAAAATATTTTTTGTTTAACTACTTTGGATTAGTGATTTGTACAAGAGCAATAAATTTTAATATTGAAGGTACCTACATATGTATGTAGAACGACAACCGTCTTGCGAATTTATTGTTTCCAATATCATTATAAAGTCCTCTATTGCAATTCCAAAACTACAATTGTTTTATTTATTTAACAACAATTAAGAGAGATTACTAATGTTTTGTATATACAAAAAATGCTTACATATAGGTTAGAATACATAGAAGATCCGATTCATCTCTTAATTTTCTTCGTAACCGAATTAATTGTTTTTTTTTTTTTAGTTTTTATTTTAATTTTGTAACAAAACTAAACTACACCAAAACTTTTTTACTTCAATTTGCTTAGTTATCAATGGAAATTAATAGCAGACGATACCTACTTAGCTATCGTGCAAACGCTATCGTTTTGACGATATCACTTTGACAATTATCGTCTTACGTGAAGTGAGACTATTGTCGAAACGCTATCGTCTAACGGTTATCGTTTTACGGAATGACCCCCCAGACTACTCTTTAGTAAAGTCTATCTATAAATTGGTCACCCCGGTTCGCGATCGCGACACCATAAGTTGCAACTATATATTTTTAAACTGCAGGGCATGTAGAACAATCTTCTATTTCAATAGAAAAAAGAGCTTTGAAACAAAAACTCATCAAAAACGACCCTTAATAAAATGTTTTAAATTATTTCAGACGGCTCTAATTTTACCTTGTCTATGGCCAGAAAACTGCTTCATGAATTAGTAAGACGAAAAACTTGAAGATTTGGATACAAAACTTATGGATATAAAAAAGTGTCCCACAGAGAAAAAAGATGAACTCATTATTATCAAGGCGTTCAAATCAAATTATAAACGAAGATGGCAACAGAATCGCATATTTTTGCTAAGAATGAAGAGTGGTTTCGCGAAGAAATAATACTACCTTCTGACATACTTTCCGGAAGGTGCAAGGGTCAAATAATTCGGGAAACAAATGATTGAACAAAACGTCGAAAAACATCGGAACATCGAAAGAGTGTTTGGATGAACTGACATTCGGGGCACAGATGAGTCAAAGAGCAGTGGTAAATATTGATTTAGCCAAACAGGGCTACCAAGTTCCGGAAACCAGCTGCGATTGGCAGTAAAATTCTAAAAACGAAGCAACACACACCTAAAAACGATTCGAAGATATTCGTCGAAGGCAATTTAACTGCAATCAATGTCAATATTACACACAGGAGATGAGGTTTTTAGAATTTCTTAAAACGGAAGTGTATAAGGGACGCGTTACAGAAAAAAGTGACCATGAGAAATTTCAAGCGACCAAGAGACATTAACAGAAAGAGTTCAACGATAAATTACTGGTGGAAATTCCAAAAGCTGGGTTTCGCAACATCAATGACGGCAACACATCTCGGAGATTTTTTGATAGACAAGTAGAAGCAGCTTCCATTACAAGCGTGTTTTTTTTTTAATTTTTGGATTTAGAAGGGTCGCAGGCATTAAATATTGGTTACCTACATTAAGAAAATTCCCGGTTTTAAACAACTCATTAAAAAATCTAAGAAAAAAGTGTTCTCAATATTCTAATCGGAAGGTAAGTGAATAAGCTAAATAATTGGGTTTTACTGTACCAAGAAAAAAATGATTTTTCCTTTCAAATAACTTTTAACTCATTTGATACCTATTTGATGTGAAAAATGGCCAAAGTACCGCACTGTGCCGCGGCCATTTTCTGGGAAAAAATCTGATAGTTGTGTTTTAATATATGAGGAAACTTATTTTTCATAACAATTCATTTATTCTTTCGCTTTTAAATAATCTTCTAAAAAACGGTCAAAATTCAAGCTGTCTCCCTTAAACAAAGAGCAATCTAGAAATATCAGAAAGATTTCTTTATTAACTGTTTAAGGCCCATAAAGTTAAGTTTTATTAGGAAAATAGTTCAAACTCATATAATATTAGAACGGAAACATTGAAAAATAAAATGATTTTAGTAAAGTGCCTTTAACTAAGATAGCATCACATTAAATAATTTCATATCCAGTTATTTAAAATTTTGCGTCCATAAAAATAAGTTAAAAAAATTAAAATTTAACGCGTTTGTAAACAATGAATGAGTTACTTCTTCTTATGAACAAATATTGGCAAATTTTCTGAAATATTATTCTTGTGGTTTTAAACATTTCTTAGTTGTTTTGATTTTTTTTGAAAACCATTATATTTTAATCAACTTAAAGCAATGATAATGTTTGATTCACTATAGGCTATAGTTCTGCACGAGCTGTCACACTGTTATTTGGGGTATAAAGCGTGTTCAGATTTCATCAATCTCAATTTCAAGAATAAGATTTCTCATCAAAATTTCTTTGTTTTATTGTCAAAAACACGAAACATAAAAAAATTTGAATTCGCTTGTTTCATTATTTTGGAAAAAGCTAAATTTCTGAGATCTTATTTTCCAGACTTCAATTGTTATAAATTAATTAAATGTTCCCGATTGAATTTAAAATTCTGAAATTATCTTCCCTGAAGTATAATTTCCCACACAGCACTGGTCAGAAGCTCATTTTCAAGATCTTTTTCCGACGATATCAACAAAAATTATGCACAAAATTGTTTTTTTAAATTAATTTTGGTATAAACAAAAAATTGAGTTGGCATAGTTTCAATAATACGTAACACGCGAACATTGAGAATAATTTTCAATTAATTTTGTTTCTGTCTTGTTTTTGAAAAAAAAACAACTTTACAAGAAAAAATTCAAAAACACAACTGATAAGCAGGTGATTGTACTGATCGTACACCATATTTATCTTTTGTTTATTACAAACAAAATTAAACAACAAAATAATTAAATTTTACAACTTTATATGAGTACACATGGAGACATGGAGAGATACCTACTTCATGTTGATAAGATGATTATAGTTAGTTAAACCAGGTTGATTGTCTACGGGAAGTCCACTTTTTTCAACGTGGTCTTCCTTTGTGTTCTTTATTTTTGCAAATTGTTTCGAGAAAGTTTTTTTTTTGTTTAATTAATTTATTAAATATTTGTTCAGTTTTTGTTTTTGTTTTACAGTTTAATCGAATTAAAACCAGAATAGTCCAGATTTGGCACACCCGACCCGTTCGTTGTCCGTACGAACGATAGAACTAACAATAATACGATCGCGCGAAAATGTGAAGACTGTTTGCTTAGAAGACGCACCACCAGCTCTCAGTCTCAGCACGAAATTAAAAAAAAAAACGAATATGTACGTTTTTGTTTGCCTTCCCGCTTAGGTATATGGAGGATTTCTAATGTGAATTATGTGTGTGCAAAAATTGTATATTATATATATGTATCTATAATAAAGCAGACATATTTGTAGAGGTATAATTTCTTTACAAATTTGGAGTTCGAAAACGTTAAAACAAATAAACAAACAAAACTAAAATATTTTCCAGGGGAAACAAATCGGACGAGTCTAAATCGGCGAACTACGACGACGAATGTCGACGAACGCGCGGCTGCGAGTACTCGACGGAAGTTCTATTCAAAATATAAAATGGTGCCTCGCCACGGCTGCTGGCCAACCAGAGTATATTTGGAGTGGAGTATTGTATTTCGATTTCGACGCATCTATGTACCAGACCTATGCTGGCCGTGTTTAATTTGGTTTCTTTATTTTTTGTTTGCATTTAATTGAGCAAGTACTTAGAGCAATAATAATAATTGTGAATTTACATTAAAAGCAACAACAACACAATATACACACAATTTATCGTTAAATAACACTACACTATACACTACTGGTCTGACTGACAAAATTGAATAGGTATACCCCAAGGAGATTATTTGCACTGAGATAACGCGAATTAACTCATCGATAGACGACCAACGACATAAGGCTACTTAACTTAGGCCGGCCAGTCACAATTTGTGTTGTGAATCAAAAATCCAAAACAAAAAATTATAAAAACAATCCGAATCCGAACAAAAACTCCATCATATCGTCTCAAATGAAGTTTAGGGAGTCCATATAACTGCCACTTGTTTCGTAGAACAAGGTTTTTTTAATTTTTATTTTTCGAGTTGCATATACCTTGTTGGTTCAGTCTTAAACCCGAATGAGAGCCTTACCATCAACACAAACAAACAAGTCACCAACTTTATTTTTAATCTTGCTCTCGGAGGCAGGGTCGAATTTATTTTTTTACAATGACTTCAGCTTTAAGGCGTACAATACAAAGTGTGTGTTTTTTTTTTTTTAATCTGAGTAGAGCCTGGAAAGTTAGATGGAAACTTTGATCAGAACCTTGTCAGAAATTATCTATAGTTGAAATCTGATTCTGAGTTAAAAACTCAAATGTTCATTATGTAAAATCTAACAATAGCTTTTAAAAAACTAGATTAAATTTTCTGGATAATAAATTTCGAAATTTAAAATTTGAAAATTTGAGTTCAGTAAAATCCCAAAGGCCTGAATTCCGTAATCTTAAAAACATGATTTTCATGAAATTCCATAAACTTTAGTTAGGAAGAGATAAAAAACATTTTTAACCAAAGAATAGCTTTTCGAACTTTTGTTCGATAAAAGGTGAAAGGTGACATAATTAGCAGGTTTAGACGATATAAAGTACTTCAAAGTATGGCAAATTTGTATGTATTATCTGATTAGCTGTCAAAAAATTGCCTTCCAATTATGACAACTTTATTGGGAAGTTACTCAAGAAAAATCTTCCTATCATCTAAGTTTACTTATGTCAAAATGACAGCTGATCATGTTTTTTCATTTAACTGAAAGCTAAACTTTATTACTATGGGATTTATTTCTTTTCTGCACAATTTCATTTTATGTTTTGTGTATTGTCAAATTGGAAAAGAAGTAAGTAATATTTCTTTAAAATGCAAAATACAAATCGTGACGAAGTTGTAGCTTGCCTGATAAGTGTTTTGTAGACAATAACGTTTTTAAAAGTTTTGGCACGATGAACTGAAGTTTGAAGTTAGTAGAGTATTATTATTATTATTATTATTATTATTATTATTTATTAATTTCCACATAAATGATACAAATTAATACTTAAAACTAAACAGCACTAGCCGACAAGGCTTTTGGCTGGTAATGGAAAGAAAAAAACTAGCAAGTGCTTCTTTTTTTTTGACATTTTTTCACTTTAATATACGTGTTGTTTCATTTGAGTTTGATGAATAGAATAATATAAGATTTTTCTGACGTCTAGTTTAATTTAAAATGATAAAAGACGTGACAGGAATTACTTCTGGAGGATTTGTCAATTCCTCCTTTGAAAAAAAAAAACTTTATATTGCACAGGCAGGGATTGAACCCAAGACCTCTGGCATGACAGCCCTACGCACTGACCATCACGAAACAGGTACCACATCCCTGACAACATTACTCGCACACAGGAATGGTTAAAACTTATAAGCCACTAGGCCCTAGTTCTCAACGGACTGTTGCGCCACTTAATTTATTTATTTTTAACAGATCTCGATAAAGACCTTTCACATCATTTTATTTACACGATTGGTTGTTTCAGATTTCTTTCACGTTAAATTGAAAAGATATCTGATTATTTTGCATATTTACGTTTTTGAGGCAACTCATAATTTTATCGGTTTTTTTCTTTTAAGAAATAAATATGAGTACCTGCTTTTAACAATCAAATGGGTCTGCTAGAAAAGAGTTGGATTTAAACACCGGCATTGTTTTTGCCACGTTTGTCTTTAAAAACCGTGAGCTGTCAATATTCTGATGTAATTTCACAACGTTTGTTGGCAGAAATTGCTTGTCTGTCAAATTTTGAAGAGTGGGGATGAAATTCTCTCAGAGATGAGAATTTCTCAGGAGGAAAAATTATTTTACTCTCTCTCTCCTGCCAAAGACTACCAAATTTGTCTAGTGTGGAACAGCATTGTTGACACTTTGGCAATTTTGATCAAAGTTGGGAACAGACCTATTGAATGTCTTTTGAAAGATTTTGTCAAAGTCAATGTAAAAAGTTGCTTTTTGTTATAGAAAGGTTAAACTTCAAACTGACATAAGAAATTTTGAAGTATTACGACATACATTTTTTTTGAGTAGTAATCGTAAGAATTAAATAAAAATGTTTGACATTTGTTTCACTTGTGGAGTTCTGTCATTTTCCATAAGTTAGTTTGTTGTAATTCGACTTTATTAATAGGAAATAGATTTTTAACTTTGTGATTGCTATGTTCGATTAAATTGCATTTTTTTTTGGAAACTGGTAATCAGGCCCCTGTGTTTTTATTTTATATGTATAAAACAAAACCTGAAGCTAACTAAAATGCGGCTCTGTTTCCCGTTAAATGACAAAAGCGATTGAAGTAAACAAATATGGTTCTAAAAAGTAGGTAGATACATAGATATTATATAAATGAAATATAATAACACAAAATAAGACATTTATCGTGAGCAATTCCAACGAAAGGGGATTTGTCTGGGGCTGGGGTCTTAGGGAGGGAGTTTTGTGTTTATTTATTTTTTTGCACATATAGTACATATGTATGTACGAGTTTTATGCGCGAAATATAAGATTGAAATATTATATTTATATAATTATTAAGAGAGTGGTCGATTGAAATGTGAATTATATGTAGGTATATTGTATGATGATGATGATGATGCGAAACGAGTACCAAAACAACAAATGCTTTAATTACTTTAAATTTGTAAGTTTGGATAGCAAAATACAAGCATATACTCGACCATGATAGTTCCAAACAAAGTGGTGAAGTTTTAAATTTCATTTGCAGTTTTTTTGCATTTATTTTATTACTTTGTGAAGAACCATCATATAAACCTTTTTTTTTATTTGTTTCTACTTATTTAATTTAAATCTTGAGCATTTTAATTTCTTACTTTGCGATTAACTTGGTAGCAAAAAAAAAAAAACAAACTAAAAGATTCAACCCAATAACCATATTAATATGCAAACTTAACGACTCGCCGCAATAAAAATAAAACTTGTCCGAAGCCGGTCCCAGTAAAATAACGAGAACATATGATGTACAGTGTATTGGGAGTTGCTTTGTTATTAATATAAAATTTTGTTGACGATGATAATGAGATATACATTTTTAACTTCAAGGTAAAAATGTTAAAATAGTTCATTTACACCATAAATTAAATAATTTATGAAAGCCAAAAATATACATATTTCCTTTTTCTTCCAACTTTTTTAACAAAAGGTAGTTTGAAAGTTTTTCGGGACAAGAAGAAAATTTGTCGGGAAATTGGATTTTTGTTTGAATGAGATAAAGGATTTCTGAAAAATATAGAGGGAATAGAAATTTCCCTGGAAATTCCCGAGTTTAGAGTTTACAAATGATGAAAAGTTCCTTTCTATGAACAAAAATTCCAAAGACTTAGCTTGATGATAATGTGAACAAAATTTTCCTTCTGAATATTTTCCATCAAATAAAAACAAATAATATTGGAGTTTTATCAATTTCAATAGTGTGCCATTAAAGTGTCAGTTACTTTCGATGAACTAAATAGACCTTAAAAGAAATTATCTTTTGTAACCATGACCAATAGTAGAAAATGACATCATGTTGTTTGGCGAATACTTCGCTAAAAAGTATGAAAATCCAACTTTTTTTCCATTCGATTTAGTGAATCAAAAAAATTGGCAACATTTGAGATGAACAACGTTAAATAGTTTAGTCCAAGAATAAAATGTTTGATTTTAAACCATGGAGTTAAGAAAACAATTCTTTTTTCAAACAATACAACATTCTACTTTGCTTATTAGGATGAGCGAAATGTTTTTTGTTTGGGAGTTTTTTTGTTGGTAAGCAAAAATTGTCCAACGGTCAATTTAGACAACTTTAAGTTGGTAACACTATCTCATCCGACGGCCATTTTGTTAGCTGTCAAGTGATTTATTTAATTATGGCTGTTAATCACAATTTTCAAAAGCAATTTAGCGATAAAGCTTACTTTTGGATGAATGGATGCGTCAATAAAAATTCTTCTGATTTTTGGTCCCGTCTGAATAGATGGAGAATTTAGGAGAAGATACATATAACGACGAACTGTACGGGCTGTACAGCGACACTGACCTAGTTAACAGAATTAAAGTCCAAAACGACTTAGATGGCTGGGTCATGTAGAGCGATTGGACATCAACGCTCCAGCCCGGAAGGTCTTCGAATCCAATCCCGAGGGACGGCGCAGTAGAGGAAGACAGTGACTCAGGTGGCGCACGCAGGTGGGTGAAGTCCTCAACCAACTTGGCGTGCGAAACTGGAGACAGCTAGCTATAGACCGAGCTGGCTGGAGACGCATGTTGGTTGAGGCCCAGGTCCGCCTGGACTGTAGCGCCACCTTAAGTAAGTAAAGTAAGGATGCGTCAATAAACGAAATTGACGAATTTGGAGTGTTGATAATGTTCAAATGTACGTGGTTTGAGACACCGTTACATCCAAGAAAACCTGACTCCTTGATGGTGCTTTTTAGAGCAATGCTGACAATAACAACCATGATGTGCAGGAGCTGTTGTTTCAACAAGACGGGGGGTGGGGCAACATGTCCCACAAACGTTTGGCAAAGGCATAATTTTCAGTTACGGATACTTCAATTGGCCTCCAAGACCGTGCGATTTCACGCCGTGCGTCGGTCGTTTTACTTTTTTCTGTGGGGATATGTAAAGACGCTTGTCTAAGTCGAAAAGCTTGAAACAACAGCCACAAATGTGGGGAAAAGTCTTAGAAAATTCGACATCTTGATTAGATTATGACCGAGTCCGCCGTAGCGGTCATATGCCCGACATCAAAATATGTGCATAACCTAAACTGACAATTTGAACAATTCAATTCTTGATTTCCAAAGTGTTTTTGCTTACGGCCAATTTCTTGAGAAAGTTTAGTCTTTAAAACTCGGTTTATTGCTAAATTACAACTCGATTGAGCTCTAACTCATTTCTTCATTAAGTTCCGAAGCGTTAGAACTCTGATTTAAATCTCAATCTGAGATAAAACTTTGATTTAATAGCAAATCCCAAATTTTGGGGTCTAGGATATTATAGAAATCGGTTCAGGAATGGTTTTACTGCATCCAAAGGTCTAATTTTTAGATTCATTCCGGTTTTGGATTAAATTCCAGACTACAAGGACATCTAATGTGCAATAATAAAATATTTTTAGGGAAATATATAAACATGGAAGTTTTGCTAAAAGTCATAAATATTATCTGCATTATGTAAAATAATGTTTATGCTGACAGTTTTATAAAGTGTTAGTTACAAATGGATTTAAACCTATTAAACTATTTACTTTTCGTGTGCTTCATTTAACACGCAAAGGGAAGACACTATATATAAAGGGTGATTTTTTAGCTATTATCTTTTTGGCAAAATTGGTTTAAACAGCTGACGCACGTTTCGTGTTTTGTTTCATTGCCAAACATCTTCAGTTTGGTCTATAATTTAACCATGAATCGTCTTACAAACGAACAACGCTTGCAAATTATTGAATTTTATTATCAAAATGCTTGCTCTGTTAAGACAGTTCATCACACGCTTCTTCCATTTTATGGTCAGTTTAATCGACCTACTGAAGCGGCTTTTCGGGCTATTGTGACTAAATTTCGCACCAAATTTACCTTGTTGGACATTAAATCACCAACACGCTTACGTAGAGTGCGAACTGAAGAAAATATCGCAGCTGTATCGGCCAGTGTTAATGATGAGCATCAATTATCGATTCGTCGCCGTTCGCAGCAATTGGGCCTCTGTTACTCAACAACGTGGAAAATTTTGCGGAAGGATTTAGGTGTGATGCCTTTCAAAATACAGCTGGTGCAAGAATTGAAGCCGAACGACCTACTGCAACGTACAATTTTTGGTGAATGGGCTCTTGAAAAGTTGGCCGAAGATCCACTTTTTTACCGAAAAATTGTGTTCAGCGACGAAGCTCATTTTTGTTCCAATGGGTACGTAAATAAGCAGAATTGTCGATTTTGGAGTGAGTATCAGCCAGATGCATTGCAAAAGCTAATAATGCATCCAGATAAAGTCACAGTTTGGTGCGGTTTATGGGCTGGTGGCATCATTGGACCGTACTTCTTTAAAGATGATGCGCGAATCGTAACGTAACTGTGAATGGTGAGCGCTACCGTCAGATGATATCCAACTTTTTTTTGCCCAAAATGCAAGAACTTGACTTGCATGACATGTGGTTTCAACAAGACGGTGCCACATGCCACACAGCACGCGCAACAATGGTCTTATTGAGAGGCGAGTTCGGTGAACATTTTATTTCACGTTCGGGACCGGTCAATTGGCCGCCTAGATTGTGCGATTTATCGCCTTTAGACTATTTTTTGTGGGGCTATGTTAAAGATAATGTCTGTACAGACAAGCCTGCTTCAATTGACGCATTGGAAGACATCATTGAAGAATTTATTCGTGAGATACCAGCCGAAATGTTAGAAAGAGTATGCCAAAATTGGACTAAGCGGATAGACCATTTGAGGCGCAGTCAAGGTTAACATTTGCATGGAATGATCTTCAAACATTAAATTATATGGACCGTACTATCGATTCAATTAAAGATTTCATGCATTTTTCTGAATTGTATGTGTTTTTTTTTTTTTACTTTTTTATAGCTTTTAAAAAATCACCATTTATTAGCTTTTACAATGACCACGAGTAGAAATAGATATAAGAGCTATTTAAACTATGTCGAGAAATAACATCTATTCTAAAATAATCAGTATTCCTATGGACAACATGATCAGATAAAAGTGTAGATCATGACATTGACATTATGTATATCTGAAGAAATATTTTTAAAAAAAGTAAACTTTTATGAATTTTGTTTGCATTTTTCATCTAGACAATAATCTTTTGGCTGAATCTACTTAACACACGATTTCGTGAAGCTTTGCAATATAATAGTTTCTATCATTTAAATTGAATGTATGATATAATATTATAGAGATTGAAGGACTTTAATATTTAAAGTAATGGTTCGAGTTTTCAAGAAAGAGTGAAAAAAAAAAGACACTGAAACCTATTTCTCTTATGATCTTTATGTAAAGTTGTTCAGTGTAACGCGAATGTGTTTACTATCAAAAAAGGTTAATTAAAAAAAATTAATCTTAAAAGAAATCTTTAAAAACCCCAAAAACACAATTTTTATTTAGAAAAAAACTAAATCCTAAAATAAAACGAAAACTGACAGATGTTTTTAATTTTGTTCGTAAAATGTCAGAATTTTAAGTCAGAACTAGCTATAAACCCTGTAGCTACAAAATTAGCAAAAAAAAACACGTTAGAACTTAGTTCCATTCAACTAAAATCTAAAATTCCTAGAACTCAAAAATGACTTCAAACCGAGTTCTACAGATATGATTAGATGTGAAGAAATGCTCGAGTTCAAAATATATTTAAAATGAAGTTCCAAGAATTACTAGATCGAGTTTTTTATTTATTTTAGAACTTTGTCAAGAAATTGACCGTTAGTTTTTTGTCGCTGTTTTGACATATAAAACCGTCTACATTGGAAAACTCCACAGTATATTATCATTTTTAAAGGTCTAGTTTCTGGGCACATTTATCATGGTTCATATACAATTTTTGTTCAGTCTCCTTTTCCTAAAAATTCAATTCAAAATAAAATAATTAATTTCGTCCAACAAAAGGCAAAAATCTTCTTTCAGTTGATCTTGATTATTTGATCATTTTAAATGTGGAAAAAACACTTATCAAAACAAGTGCAAAAACAAAAACTTATGGAATTTATTATGCAACTTTTATTCCATTAACCAATTTGTGACTGCAAAAACCAATTTAAATAATCAAATTGCCAAAAAAATGTCGATCAACTGCTTAAATTTTAATTTTTATTTTTTGGATTAAAGGTTTTAAACAATTCAAGTACACATGTACCTGCAAACCAAAAAAACATTTACCTATATTTTTATATTTTTTGGTGCAGCTGTACTTGAGGTGAAGGTTAAATACCTTTATTTAAAAATAAAACCTGTAGAATAAGAATACACAAGCAAATAAAGTATCCAAGTCAAAATTTGCACCAAAATTCATGACTTGAATATTAATTTAAAAACAAAACTCACATATCTGCTAAATCATTTTATACAAACAACAACAAAAGAAAAAATATCTCTTCTTTGTCAAATTAATTCAATCATTCTATATTTTTCTTTTCATCAATTATTCCGCTTTTGTTATAAATATTTGCTTTGAAATTGGCATTAATATTCATATTGAAAAGTAAAAAGTAAGAAAATAATATTTTTAATCAAACAAGAAAACATTCATAATACGAGTGTTGTTTATAATGTATTATGACAGCTACATACATATATAGAAGAAAATATAATTAGTCACTGTTTGTTTGCTCAAAGAAGGATTGAATTCACTTTTTATGATAAATTAATTGCTTTCATGCGCCGACTTTCTCAAACTTTAATCAACGTATATTAAATGATTTAACTTTGAGAGTACAGGATATCTGTCATTATGTAGAATTTTCGTTGCAGACAGAGCACTGTTTGAGTAATTTTCAAGATATTTTTAACGCATTTGTAAATTGTACAACATTTAACCGACCGATTAAGATTCCCTTCGACACGCGAACGGTTTAATATTAAAACAAAATTGTTCGAACGATTATGATCAGCGTTAGCGCTTCTCAAAAAAAGTGGAAGTAGATTTGAGGAAAAAAGCGAAGTAGATTGAGAAAAATTGAAGTATGTAGATGTCAAAAATCAAAAATGTTAATGTAACATTTCTTAAATTAATCGAAATCGCAAAGATTGGGCTCGTGCTCCTCAGATGAAATGACTTTAAGATGTTTTGATTGCAAAGGACGAGTTCTACAAGAAATAGTTATTGAATTCATAATACAATTTCAGTACAGGACAACTTGAAAATAAAAAACTTCACTATAGTAGGTACAACTGAATGCATATGACGATATAACATAACAAATAGAAAAGAAATAAAATGCAGGACTTGGTCGCATGAACTCGCTCATGTATCCAAAAAGTCTGTTCAAAACTATTTTCTGTATTTTAAAATTTAAAATGCACCTGCAAAAAATTGTGTATACATTTTTTTCATTTTAGCTTTAAAATATTTTTGGTATCCAGTTTTTTAGATATTGTTATTAGACGTCTTTCATTTCAATTTTGTAAAACAACGATGACCCATTTTCAAGATATCTAATTTCGAAAAAAAAAAAGTATTTTAAAAATCAAAAACAAAAACAATTAAATTTTTGGTCATCAAATGTTATTGAGACAGTATAAGAGCTTTTGCAGAAAAAAAAAATTAAGTTCTTGAGAAAACTTAAAAACAAAATAAAGGTTGTGTGGGGGGGACCCTTCTGAGCAATACAAAAATATTTTCTTATATTCAAAGAAGCCAAACATTTTAGCGAAAATTTAAAAAGAAATATATCGGTTTGTTTTGGAAAAATTCGAATTATCGATTTTTGACCGTACAAATTTCTACTGGGACTACTGTTATTTTTAGTTTAAAAAAATCAGGAACCAGACTTCTTTACCATCGTAATGTCATGTTTGATTAAAATCTCGAGTTCCAAAATTTGTTTACGAATGCAAAGCTTGCCATATACTCGTAGTTAATTTATGCCGCAAGTAAAAATGACAAAAGGCTTAATTTTTATTTTTTTTTCTCTTGTATTTTTTATTTTGAGACAACATACAAGAGTGATAAAGAGAAAAAAGAAGTAGATTCAGTCTATTTTTATTAGAATTAAAGTAGGCAGAAACGCAGACCTTAAAATGAAGCAGATTTCAATATTTTGGTGATGGTGCGAAGTAGGAAGTAGATTTGAATATTTTTTGAAAAAAAGAAGTGGATCTACTTCAAGTAAAGTGGTAACGCTGATTATGATATTATCATGCATGGCGGTGATTCATTGATATCGGATTTTGAGTTCCCCAAATTAGACAATCTTGCTGTTTGGAGTATAATTGTTTATATTTTTTAAATGTCATTTGGCAAAAAATGTATTATTTTTTTATTTTAAATCAAACAGATCTGAATTTTTCGGGAAAAACACAAACTTTTTTGATAACCAACACCAATACAAATTGTATCTGGCAGTTTTACAAATGATACTCTTGACTTAACTTGTCAATATGTTCCATGTTCAAATGGTAAACATGTGCATTGTGCATTCAATACACAAGCCCACTTCTGTCTAAAAACTCCTACTCTTACCTCCCCGAGGTGAACATCGGGTGCCTAGCTCTTGCCCGTGGAGTTTAAATCAAGGACCTGGTCCTTCTGGTTGAAGGTCGTGCGTCAGGGTGAGTTCCTAACCACGTATAAAAAGCGAAGCACCAATAATAATATGTTATGTCCCTTAATAGACCACGTGCAGCCAAACAAGTAGCAGTGGCTACAAAGAGCAGTGGCTACATTGCCAAGATGTAATCAGAGAAGCAGCAGTTTTCAGGCAAATGCAACCAGAAGAAGAGAGAGAGGAACACCGACTTCTTAGAAGGAAAAAAAGAGAGCATGAGAAGCAGAAACCTCGAACTAATGACTGCAAAGACGAAAGTGTAAACATTATTGTAGAACCGCGGTCAATGCGGATCCATTCAATATAGACGACAAAAGCCAACAATCCCGTCTTCCCGATTTAGAAGAAGTAAAAATTGCCATATCTAAGCTTAAGTCTAACAAAGCCGCTGGAGCAGATGACTTTAAAGCCGAGTTTTTCAAAGCAGTTGGAGATAATTTGGTTAGGAGCATGCTCTAATTTATCTGTAAAATATGGTCGGAAGAAAGCTTGCCCGATTAATGGAACCTCATAGTATTGTTTGCCCGATACTGAAAAAAGGAGACCCTCTAAACTGCACCAACTATAGAGGAATCAGTCTACTTAACATCGAAAAATCTTCTCTCCCGTAATATGTGAACGTCTAAAGCCCATCGTCAACAACCTGATAGGTCCTTATCAGTGTGGTTTTAGACCGGGAAAGTCGATCAAATATTAACGTTACGGCAGTTCCTGTCCTCATGTGACGGCATCTAAAGGGACCAGCTGTATAGAGCCATCCCTGCCAAACTCGTCCGTTTGTGCAGGATGACTATGGAGAATTCACGCTGATCCATAAAGGTTGGAAACAACTTAACAGAACCTTTCGATGTCAAAAAAGGCTTAAGACAAGGTGATGCACTGTAATGCTATTTCTTAAACATCGTCCTTGAAAGAATAGTGCAGACCTCCCAGGTCAACACTAGAGGCACTATCTCTCAAAAGTCTGTCCAATTACTGGCATATGTTGGTGACATTGACATAATCGGAATAACTCAGCGTGATGTCAATTGGGCTTTTGTGAGCATTGAGTCAGAGGCGGCAAAAATGGGTTTAGCGGTTAATGAGGGAAAACAAAGTTCATGCCGTCATCAAGAAAGAACCTACAAAACTAACGTCTCCGTCAAAACGTCACCATCGACAGACGTAAATTTGAGGTATAAAACCTTTTCATCCCAGCCCTGCTATACGGTGCAGAAGCATGGACTATGACAAAAGCAGATGAAACCACCTTGGGTCCTTTTGAAAGAAAAGTTCTTGGCGTGATCTACGGTCCCGTATGCATAAAATGTGAGTGGAGGAGAAGATGAAACGGCAAGCTGTACGGGCTGTACACTGTACAGCGACGACGTAGACTTAGCCAGAAGGATAAAAGTCCAATGACTGATATGGCTGGGTCATGTAGATCGCATGGAAACCAATGCCCCGGTCCGGAATCCTCGAATCCACGTTTACAGTACAGCGCAGTAGAGGAAGACCGCGGATCAGGTGGCGCACACAAGTGGAAAGTGACCTCACCGAACTTGGAATGTGCTACTAGAGACACCGAGCTAGATAGAGAAGTTTGTTGGGTGAGGCCCTAGTTCACACTGTAGCGCCATCTTAAGTAAAGTAAGTTAATAACTGTTTAAGCGACGATTTGCTTGTATTTTTAAATTTCATTTCACAAACAATTTTTTCATTTTTGATTTTAAATCAAACAGATCTAAATTTTTCGGGAAAACACAACTTTTTTTTTGACAACTATCACCAACAAAATTTATTTATATCTGTCTTTTTTTTAAATGTTACTTTTGGCTTCTATAATTTACTTTACTTGGCAATTTGCTGACAACTTAACAACAACAAAATTAGTTCGGCAAAATTTGGTATAAAATAAAAATAAATATATTTTTTTTATTGTTTTTGACACATTTAAATAAATAAAAACATCTATTCCACCAATGGAAAACCCATTAAATTAAAGGTTTCTTTTTACAAATGCTGTCAAACTCACGGCTGTATATAGCTCTGGAATTTTGTATCAATACAAAATTTATCTTTTACTGCACATTTTCAAAAAATAAATTTCTTACAATTTCTTACAAATCCGAGTGAGGGATGTCGATTTATTGTTGTCCCTGTAAACCCAACTAAAATAATATGTATAAACGAAATGTTGTTTCTTGACATTTTAAAAATAAATAAACTTGCTACCTAAGTTTCTATAAATTAAAAAGTAAAAACACTTAAATGCAAACTTTGAACTCTAAAACTAAAAACATAACTTGTTTAACTCCACAAGCAAAAAACTCATCATGCAATTAACAATAAATTAAAGTTTTTAGCATAAGCCAAAAAGTTATTTGTTTTCATTTAATGGGAAAAAGTATTAAGTATTTTATTTGTATTTATTTCAAAACAAACGACCAGTACTAATTCAAAGTTAATTGTTTTATTTTATTTTTTTTTTGGAGAAGGGAGGGGTTGACGGGCTTCTAAATCAAAACAAGAAAGTAGGTTACAACTTAACTACATATTTTTCAAAACAAACATCTTAATGTGCCTATAGGTGGATGGTACTCACATAAGAATACAGAAGAGCAATCACTTTTTTGTTTTTAATACAAACAAAATGTTCTATGTTCGCATAATTATTGTTTTATATTGGATATTCATTGTTGTTATTGTTTCATCGATTTAATGCTCAAGTTGTTGATTAATGTTCCAATTGCTTTGAAATATTAAGGTTTTTTTGTCTTTATTTCAGAAAACTGAAGATATATTATGAAGAACCTAGATTTAAAGAAAAAGAAGAAAAAACAAATACAAAGTTGTTAATTTAAGTTGACATTTTTTTGTTTAAACGGAAAGTATTTCTAAATTAACTTTTTTTCAATGCAACAATTGGAAAAAGATGCCCAAGAAAGGAAGCTTTACCAAGTTGTAGATGTGTTGTCCAAAAAGTATTAAGCCACATAAGAGACATCCAGCAAATATGAATAACAAATAAGTATTAATAATTTCCGTTTGAAGGCCAAAGCTTCAATACTCATTTGTTTTAAACTGTCATCAGGTGAAACCCAACACACACTGCGCATCAAAATTTCTAAAAAATCACTTTAAAATTGTCTACACTCAAGAATTCCCTGCATTGAGGACGAAACGAATTGAGATGAAGCTGATACAATTTAATTTTATGTTGCCATTGGCAAAATTCCAAAGAAAAATCATTCGATTTTAAAAGCCCTACGAAAAAAGGTTTCAAGGATTCCTATTTTCATGAGATATCAATTTTGTTTCTAGTCTACCTACCTCTTCTAATTTTATATTGATGTTTCCACGTGCTTCTTTTTTATTCCTAAATTATTTCCCATGTTAACATTATATAGAAACTCTACTGCATTATAAATTAGCCAAGAAATACATAAATCAAAATACGTTACCCAAAATCAATAAGAAAAAAAAAGTTAAGTAAATCTTTTTACTTTTATTGTTAAACAACAGAGGCGCATTTTATTGATAACTACAATTAAGGCCGTTGCTACCAGTGGTACAAAGACTTAAGATTTTAATGTAAAATTGCTTTCCCATGAGCAATTCTACAAGCGTGCGTTTAATACATACATAATTAAGAACAGAATTTGTATATTTCTGAATTTTTAGAGCCGATGATTGGTCAGCGGGTGGTAAAAGTTAAGTTTAAATTTTTAGTAATAATTAAGTTATTCCGTTTTTATTCACATTGGGCAGGTTCAGATGAAAAGTTTCTAGTATCTGATTTGACAAAAAAAATCCTTCCAATTAAGGCAACTTCTCCCTAACTATCAAGTCAAGTCTATTTACGTCAAAATGAATGAAAAAAAAAACATGATCAACGGCCAGATCATTTTTTTTTTCATTCAACTTAAAGTTGAACTTTATTACTCTTTTGTTTATTTACAGTCCGTAACATTTGGATAGCCTCACCTTTTGTTTTTTTTGCAGCTAACTTTTTTGATGCTTTTTTGATGAGAACATAACGAAATACATATTAGATCTAAAGGTAAGAGAGTTTTCTTGAGATTAAGAGAGTTTTTACCAATCTCTTAACATTGACGGTTTTTTTTAGCTAATATTGTTTGCAGTCAATAAACATACTACAAGACTATATTAGAAATAGCACTACCTCAGTTCCAGGATACTTTTGGACCGATTCCGATTATTTTCCAGCAGGACAACACACCTATCCACACTGCTGTTGTAATTAAAACATGGTTGCAAGACCAAAATATTCAACAATTATCCTGGCCACCCTACTCTCAAGATTTAAACATAATCGAAAATGTTTGGGGGTGGTTAACACGCAAAGTTTATGAAGGTGGTAAGCAGTACGCAAATAAAGAGGAGCTTATTGAAGGCATTAAAGTGGCCTGGGCATACATTTCTTTAGATCTTCTAAAATCCTTGTATGATTCCCTAAAAGATCGCGTTTTTGACGTCATTCAAAATAAGGGTGGCTGTACAATGTACTAAAATGATGTTATTAACTACATAAAATAAATAAAAAACTGTTTTCTTAAAAAAAATTAATTTGTTTTCATTTTGACCAAAATAAACATGGTGAGGCTATTCTAATGTGACAAAAAAATATACATTTTTGCGACTATAAACAAAACCACCTCACAAAATTCCGGCAGATTTTAAAAATCACTTGAATTTTTTTTTATCTCAAGAGCTTAGTCTTACCTTATCATTAAATACACATTTCGATATATACACATCAAAGAAGTGCCAAAAAAATCTAATTGAAAAATAAATTATGTGTGAGGCTATTCAAATGTTACGGATTGTATTTTCTGCACAATTTCATTTGATGATTTGTCTTAAGGGTTCCTCATAAAATTGGAGAAGAAACAAGAAATAATTCTTTCTTTAAATAAAAATCTGCAGTACCAGAAGGTATAATACCAGCCAAACTCCAAAAAGCCTGTTATAATTGCATTTTCAACAGCTGTCTATATCTGGCCCATTTTCGTTCGGTATGGAGGGAAGTGAAAGTTGTTTTTATAATCAAATCAGGATATTGCTCGCAAGTCAAGCCTAAAGATCTAAGACCTATAAGTCTATCATAATTCTTTCTCAAGACCTTAGAAAGATTGATTGATATCAATTTAAGAGCAAGCATTGATACAAGATTTCTGTTTATGTCTTAACATGCCTACTGTTAGGGCAAACGGCGGCGCGCGTGAAACACCTTAGTACGCACCATCGAATACTCCCTCCATCATAAAAAGTACACTATGATTGCTTTTTTTGACATCGAAAGCGCTTTTAACAACGTGGACACATCTAAACTTACATCTGCACTGACATCTCTGAACGTAGAGGGTTCGCTTGGGGAGTTAATTTATTTAATGCTGACTATTAAAATAATTGACTCAAAACTGGGTGACTATTCTGCTAGAAGATTTGATAGAAGTGTCAGAGACACCGCAAGGTGGTGTTTCTTCTGGAACCCGGTGGTAAATAAAATCCTAACTGGTCTGGATGCGGAGGGTTTCAGAGTGATTGCCTGTGCGGATTACGTTGCTATAGCGATTTCAGGAAAGCATCTCAAAATCCTAACGAAATCTTACAAAACGATATAGATAAACTCATACTTTGGGTTCACCAGTGTGCAATTGGTGTCAACCCAAACATAACCAATTTAGTCATATTTTTAAGAAAATACAAAACCCCGTATATTGGCCCTCCCAATATCAAAGGTATCCAATTTAAGTTCTCAGACTAGTCTAAGTATCTGGGTCTTATTTTAGACAAACAACTAAATTGGAAACGTAATATACAAGAAAGAGTCAAAAAAGCTATTGTAGCTCTCTTCTCTTGCAAAAAAGCTATTGGTAATAAATAAATAAATACCCCGAATAACGCATTGGTTATACACATCGGTGTATACGGCAGAAACTTCCAGATTTTTCTGGGAGGATAGGGCATACCTGGAAGACGAAAGAATCCACTTTTACGCAGATTAATCAAAAACAAATGACAAGGTTGAATGAGGTGTGCACTCCGAACGGCTAAAACTAAGACTCTCTCTTCCGCATTCCTAATGTATGGATGGGAAGAGTAGGAAACAGTTCTTCACCCCTTCTGTACATGCCCTGCTCTAGCTCAAAAACGCAAGACCTACCTAGGATAATTCTTCTATAACGATGTAAACGATCTCAGGACTCAAATTGTTTTTCTTGAGCCCAGAAGTAAGCCCCGAGGTTCATGTGGTTCTCCAATGGGCCAATAAATAAACAAAACAAAATACAAAACGTGATGGACTTATATTTTGCCTGAACAGTTTTTGTGTTTTTGGTAGTTTTTGTACGATGAACTGAAGGTAGAGTTTAGTGAAGTTAAAGTTCTGATTTTGAAAGTTATGACACTTAAAAAACTAACTAGTTGCCTTGGTCAAATATACGTTCAAAAAATGTCGTTGACTGCAAATGAAGTCCCTTATGTTGTCTGAACCTGCTCATTAATACACATTTAATATGAGTCCTTTCATCTGTCAAAAAATGCATTTCAATCACAAATGTTGTGTATACACTTTGGCAACCTCAAGAAAAAACAATTGCATGAAAATATGAGCCCTTATTATTTACATTTAGTATTTGCACATAATTATCTTATTGCTGTTCATTTAGTTCCATAAAACTACAATTGACTAGAAGCAAGCTTTCCTAAAAAATTCTCACTGAAATCTAAATCCTTAAACTAAAAAGCTTCGGTTAGTTGACAGGTGCCAGCAAGATATCTAGTACGGCACTGTGTAAATATATATGCAATAAATAATATTTATTACCCAAACGAATGAATGAATTTGTTTTTTTTTTCCCGTTTGTTTTTGTTTTTATATTTTTGAATATTGTATTACGATTACTCATTTGGTTTGAAAATCCAAGTTCATTTGAACTTTGGAATTCGTATACATTACTGTGTGCCTTCAGAAAGTGGAAAATTGAACTTTCACTTTCATTTCATATTACAGCGTAATAGTGTCTGCAGTTATTTCAAGTTCATGTGTCCTTAGGAACAATTCCCCAAGTTGAACTGAACTCAAATACAAAAAGTGTTTTATTGCAAATTTAATACCCCCACTTAAGCTATTGCTATATGCAAGAATATCATTCATTTTATGAAAGTGAACTCTCGGCGTGCGTTCAAAAAATGAATAAATAAAGAATTATAATCTGCATTATTATTTAATTCATTTTAATAAATTAAACATTAACTAGATACTCATGTGATGTGGTTAAATATGTCAATGAATTCATTTGAATCCATAAAAAGTGATAGTACTCTAGTACCTACCTACCTAACTCCCCGAGAATATAACGACACTTAAATATTTATTGTAATTGTAAGGAACATTAAAATAAATAGTCTTTGAGTTTTTTTTTTAATATAGGCAATAAGTAGTGTGTATGGGCGTATTGTTGACTTGTTGACAAACACTACAGTTATTTTATCTGTTTTCCATTTCTTCCTTCCTCTTCTTTTTTATTTTGTATGTCGAACAATTTCAGTGTTTACATTTTATTGTTACAATTAAAAAAAGGTAATATGATAAAAAACGAAAAACAATTGGTCGGTTTTAAGCGTTTAACATTTTAATTAGTTCCTTCCGTGGTACTTTTTAATTTCCTGTAACTTAATAGCATTTTTGTTTGATTGTCTTCAGAAAAGAAGGTGATTAAAATTAAAATACAGAATGGAACAATTTTTAACGTTTGAAGAAGTACCCGCGACTTTATGGTTAGTGTGTAATACTGTCATGCCAGAGGTCTTCGGTTCAATCTATGCCTGTGCTACCTAGTTTTTTTTTGCACGGGTACTGCCTCTTGCGAGGAATTGACAAATCCTCCAAGAGTAGTTCTTGTCATGAAAAGTGCTTTTTCAAATTAGACGTTAAAATTCGGTATAGAAATTAAAGGCCCGCTCCATCCCTGATTTGACTCGCACACAGGAATGGTCGAGAGTTGTAAGTCACTAGGCCTAGGAGTTTTTAAGGAAAACGAAGCGCACCCTGAGGTTTCGGGGTTCCTGGCTTATGCCATCTTTTTAGCTTCTGCCGCACTTATTTCGCTGGAGAAAATGTTTAAGAAATCAAAATATGATTTTGAAAAGTTCTTCACTTGCCTCTTTCCATGAATTGATATTTATTTATCAATAAACTATCAACTTATATTGAATCCAAAACAACAAAAAACTTCTTCGAATACTTCTGGTCTGTTCTTTCACAAATTTTGACGACAGTATCAATAAATATGACGCTGACAAATTTTTACTCAGCAAAAAAAAAAATAAACGACCATGGTTTTCATTGTAAAATATATAAAGCTGTGTAACAGCCAAATTTAATATTACAGCTTATTTGATCAAGCTAGTTTTATAAGCGTTAACGGTAGAAGGTAAAGCTTTTTAAGATACACATTTTTAAAATAATTTTCTTTATTGTTTTTGAGATGTCATAAACCAATTTAAAAAAGAGACTGGGGGTGCGAACCACACTGATAACTTCCCACCCGGTCTGTGTGCATGAAAATCGTTTGGAAGACAAAGGGAGAAGTGCGTCCAATAAAATATTCAATCCAGCAGATGAACGCAAGATAATTCGAAAAGTGCAGCAAAACCCAATGTTATCAGCTCCAAAGTTTGGTAAGTCGTGCAGTGCCCAAACAGTATGCCGCGTGCTTCAGAATCATGACCTTAATGGTCGAGTAGCTCGAAAAGCCGTTTGTAAATAAGAAAAATAAACAAAGTCTTCTTAGCTTCGCAGAGAACCATCTTTCTGAGGACTCTTACTTCTGAAACTCTCGTTATTTTCTCAGACTAGTCCAAATTAATATTTTTGGTTCTGATGGGATTTCTTACGAGTGGTGTAAGCCTAATACAGATCTCATAAAATAAAATATTAACCCTAGTGTGAAGTACGCCGCACAGTGGGGCACCTTGTATGGGAGAGCGGACAAAACTCTATAAAATCTAAACTAATAAAACGATTTTGATGAAATTTTCAGGAATGATAGCCGATAGCAAGACAAATCTGCACCAGAAAATTCCGCCCATTTCCACGCCCACTAAAAGAGAAAATGGCTTTTTTCGGAGAACATATATGAAAACAAAGATTTGTTTACCAAATTTAAAGATATTACGAATAATAAATAGCGAAAAAAGCATTTTAAAAGCATTGTAAATTACTAAAAATTCAGTTTTAATATGCTTAAAAGTGAACGGTTTTGTGAAAAAAAATGTTTAGGTTTATTATGTTTGCAATTCCAAGGATAACACATTGCATTTATAGTGATATAGATAGTTGGTGTTTTCAAAGCTTATCGTTTGATTTATTTTAAATTTATTATAAAATAAATGCAAATAATAAATAAAAAATAAAAAAAATAATTCAAGTAAATAAAATAAAAAAAAAATCATTTAATCTTAATAAGCTATCTAATCTTAAATAAACAGAGGATGCATCGATGCACATCTTCACTTAGATTATTACATCTCTAATGCGATATCTTCAAAAAATCATGTCTCAGTTCTTTCACTCGACTTTGAGAAAGCCTTTGACCGAATCGGTTTACATGTAGTTCTTAATAAGTTAAAAACATGGAACGTTGGAAAGAAAATCTTTGGCTATGTTAGATCATTTTTAACAAATAGAAAATTCTTCACAAGAGTTAACGATTTTTTTTCTAACGCATACTCGTTGGATAATGGTATCCCACAAGGATCTCCATTATCTGTAGTATTATTTACAATTGCTTTTGATCATATTTCAATCATGTTAAGTAACTACAAACTTCTTGACAGCTGTTTGTACGCAGACGACATTTATATATTAAGTAAAACAAATAATTTAAGCATATGTAAAGACCAATTCAATAACGCTGTAAATGATATTTTAGAATGGTCTTCTGCTTCAGGAGCAAAACTATCATTACAAAAATGTAGAATACTTCATATTTGCAGAAAACTCAATTGCCCTGAGCTTAGCCTAAGTATAAATAATGTTCAGATTGCAAATGTTAAAACACTAAGTATCCTAGGATTAACGTTTAATAATAAGTTTAATTGGAAAGACCATTGTTTAAACCTAAAAAAATCCCTAGCTGCGAGGCTCGCTATAATTAAGTATTTATCAAGTAATAAAAGTCATGTACATATCAATACATTGTCATACATAACAAAAATGATAGTTTTAAGTAAAATTGATTATGGTATATATATTTATGGCAATTCACCAAAAACTACCCTGAAATATTTGAAATCACCATATGACCAGGCAGCCAGGAGAAGTATTTGCGCTTTCCCTACTTCACCTATAAAAAATATACTTGCGGAAGCAGGACTACCAACAATCGAGGAACGTCATAGAGAATTGATATCAAAGTTAGTTGTGAAGTTAATATTTTCAAAAAACTCAGTTATTGACAAAGACATCCATCAATCCATTAGACATAAATCTAAGAAACGTATCCAATCCTCAATAAGCAAAATCATAGATAAAGCTCATGAAATGGAACTCCAGTTTAAAAAACCAAGAAAGATACTGGTAACTTACCCGCCATGGCATATAAAACCTGATTCCATCCTGATGAATTTGGCCCACTACAATAAGTCAAATACCAGCAACGCAGTTTACCGCTCTTTGTTCTCCGATATCTCATCTGAACTCAAAAAAGACGGTTGGGAATTCATCTTTACAGATGGTTCCAAATCACTAAGCCATACGTCGTTTGCCGTCACATCAGAAAATGGTTTTATTCTGCGCATTGGTTCCTTACCGGAATCCACATCAATTTTCACGGCAGAAGCATTTGCAATTCTACATGCACTAAAGATAACTATGGAAAACAGTGGCAAATTTATTATATGCTCAGACAGTATATCTGTCTTAAAAGCTATAAACAATCCAAACAACAACTCTGACCTAATTTCCTCCATAAGAAACAAGATTGCAACGATGCCAAAGAAAATAAAACTGATGTGGACCCCTGGTCATGTAAATATCCGTGGCAATGAGGAAGCCGACAAAGCAGCAAATTCGGCGAAAAAAGCGCCAGTATTTCAATTCAATGCATTCACTAAACAAGACCTTAAAACTCGGATTAATAAAAACTTAAAAACTTTGCAACAAACTGAATGGAGCCTTTACCACCATCATTATAAAAAAGTAAACCCAACGAAATCTCCACCTAAATACCCTACGAACCTACCAAAACGCAAAATCACAAACTTTGTACGCCTCAGACTCGGTCACACCTCAACAACCCACCAACACCTACTCACCAGAAACAGCCACCCGATGTGTGCAACATGCAACACAACTTTGAATATCTCACACATCCTCGAAAATTGCCAAATCTCAAAACCAATTATGGACTCCGTTTTTAAAAATCTATCAATTTATGAAATACTAAAAAATCCTAATTCTAAGAACATCGAAAATGTAAATAAATTTATTGAAACTCTAAGATTAACTCTATAAATATTATTAAAATAAAGAGCCAATAGTCTCCGCAGCTAGGCTCTTACCTTTTGTATTAGCTTGTAATTTAAATTACGTGTTAATAAATAATAATAATAATAATAAATTAGATTCAAATTAGTTCAAATAAACTTATTTTGATATATGCAAATCTATGAAGTTTCAATGGAAGGTATTTCTGATGGGCATTTATTTCTTAAATCCCTGGTACCATTAAAACTTGTTCAACGAGAAAATGAAGAACGAATTTGGAAAAATATTCGACCATCCTCAACCCATCATTCACCAGCTCTTCAATTTTCCTTTTCGAAAGAAACTCCGGAAGAAGTTAGAAAAAAAAAGATCGTGTAGAAGCTGAAATTCTGAATCTTTGAGAAACTGAAATTCAGTGCAATGGATTCTTCATTAAAATAAAACATGTAATGTATTTTGAAATGATAGAAGAAAACGCTTCATGGAGTATAACCTGCACTTATCATACAACACCATACCCCACTGACTGCGGAAATAAAAAAGGAAACTAAAACCCATATACCAAATCGTTTCGAGAAAAATAGGGAAATACTTATTGACATTGTCTAACAAAGAACTGGGACTGCAAACTCTGGGAACACCTCAAGACGTTTTTTTGAAAATCATTCAGTTACTGCTAAAATAACCAAAATAGATGAAAGCTTATGGCGTATGATAAAAATAACGGTTTGAATTTGACAATTTAAAGTATCTACATATTAGCCGTGTTTTATTATTTTCAAAACAAAAACAACAAGCGATATTGCTTTCTATTGAGAACTTTTTTTATGAACCAAAAATTAGTTCGTATTCTGGTCCATAGATGGCTTTGAGGATAGGTAAAGAGAAAGAGACGGAATGCAAAATAATCACAAGCTTAATAAATAGGGATGTATATAAAACTCTGTTTACCACATTGTCTTATTTTTTTCCGATGACCTATGTATATCATATTGTTAGTATCATAAAACCCCTTTTACGAGACTCTTATACTTTCAATTTCAGAAAATCGGAGTACTTTCTACGAAACTTGTTGATATAATTCTATTTACTCAGTGCTGGGTTGATTAAGGGTTTTTTCACATAAGCGTATTTTACTGGTTTACCGTATAAGATCGTCAGAACTGGTTAAAAGGCAAAAATATGAAATTTCATAATCAAAACTATTAATTTATTGTTATTTTTTTATATGACTTCCCAACCTAAAATTGCTCTAAAAACCGCATCCGGACGTATCCGGATGAGATTTTTACTGGAAAATGTTGCTGAGACCCTACACTATCTATTGAAAATAGTTTGCCAACAGAGGCAAACAGAGGAAGTAGTTAAAACCTTATGCGAACTAAAAAAATCAAAGAAATAGAGTGTTTCTTCGTCAAAAAATATTTTATCTAATTTTTTTTCAATAAAATAACATACGGTATTGTTTTTCTATTTATTTCAAACATGTTAGCACAAAAAATTGTTTAAAACTTTCAAATTTCACAATATACTGATCATTTAAGGAATACCAATATTTTACCATTTTCACGATATTTGAACTTTGAGCGAAAATCTACTGGTCTACAATTTTTTTTTTGAAAAACGGTTTTCATTTCCTGATTCTACAACCAATTAACTGTAAGAAACACTTTCTGTTTAAAAAAAATCCTACTTTCAGAAAAATAGGTTTTGTCCGCGTTTTCCCCACTGTGCGCCGGCGGCAGCGTAATAGTTTCGTCCCGTATGTCCGTTGCAGGAGTTGGTAATGTAGAATTTATCGATGAAATCCAAAGCGCGAAGAAGCTAGACGTACACAATTATTTTATACTACCAAGCAAACGATCCGAAGCATAAAGCAGGTATTGTACAGTCCTGGTTGACATGGAACTGCCCCTATTTAATAAAGCCGCCCAATAAATGTTTATTTTGAAGTTATTAATTCTTTTTGTTAAAATTCGATCAAATAAGTTTTAACATTAAATTTTGCTGTATTCTTAAAAAATTCGGGCTTACTTTTGTAAAATGCATAAAGTGGCATAGTTATAGAATACATGTTAAGTGCGTTGGTTAATAAACAATGCCAGCATTCATTAGTAATCCCATTACAAATTATTTTCAATTTTTCATTATCATCTGGAGATTTTCTTCATATGTGGAAATTTTCATATGTATCTCCTATCTATAAGTTTGGTTGCAAAAATTTGATAGAAAACTATAGAGATATTTGTAAAGTATCTGCAATTCCGAAATCCGAAACTGTTTGAACTTATAGTCAAAGATCATTTGTATTTTAATATTAAAGAATTAATTTGTGATGACTAACATGGATTTACACCTGGAAGATCAACTTCTACTAATCTAAAGGTGCGTGTCCATTTGAGAGTAAACGTGCTGCGAGTCGCTCTCAAGCTGCTCTCGAGAGCGATCTCGCAAGTGGACATAGTCTGGAGAGTAGCTCGCGGAGAGTTGACTAATTACTCTCGACATTCGATCTTTTTGAAAGTCACTCGCAAGTGGACACATGTGTTTACCACTATCCGAGATAAGCTCTCGGAATACCAACACAGTTCGTATTTTGCGAGTAGCTGTCGAGAGTAAACATGGCAAAGCAGTGGAAACTATGTCTTTTTTTCATATAAATTTGATTTGAAAATACATTTTTACCTTCCCATATGAAGTTATTGTAATGGGTCCGATTAGTCAAATTGAAAATTTTGTCATTTCTCGACGTTTCAAGATCCCTAGAGTCAAAATAAAAGATTTTTAGAAAGATGCCTGTGCGTGCGTGTGTACGTACGTTCGTACGTCCTTACGTCCGTACGTTCGCGACGTTTTTTTCGTCGTCCATAGCTCAAGAACTAGTAAAGATATCGATTCAAATAAATATACAAATAATAATGCAGAAAGATGCAGAAAGGGATCTCAAGAAAATTGAGTGGGTGGTTTTTTTACCATAGCAGTTTAAATAAAAGGTGAAAATGTTGGTTAACCCCAAATATCTCACGAACCAAAAACGCTATAGAGAATTGAATTAAATATTATATTATATATTGTAACGTTATACCAAACAAGTATATTTTATGAAAAAATCCAATTAACGGTTTTTTTATAAATCAAAAAAAAAACTGAAAAAAATTTGTCACCTCGAAAAGTGTACGAATAAAAAATGATTTTATCTCCAAAACAATTTTGTGCAAGGAAGAATAACGTTTTTAACATATTTTTTTAACAAATTTTGAGAAAAATCGAATTGACAGTTTGTTTTATAAAAAATAAAAACCTAAAAAAAACATTACTCAAAGTTGTTACAAATTGAATTTTGACTCAAATAACTTTGCAAAAATTTGAGGTTATGGCTTCCAACTTATTTTATTTTATAAGAAATATTGTTTTCAACATTCAGTTAAATTTTGAGAAAAATCTAAATGACAGTTTTTTTTACAAAAAATAAAAACCTAAAAAAAAAAAAAAACAATACTAAAACTTGGTAAAAATTTACTTTCGACTCAAATATGTAGCTTTTCAAAAATTAAAAACATTGTCTTCAAACTTTTTTTATTTCACAGAAAATATTGTTTTCGATATTCTGTAGTTTTTTTTTTTTTAATAAAAATCCATATTTTCAAAAAAAAAAAATCTACAAAAAATAGTACGCAAATTTGGTAAAAATTGATGTTCGGTTCTCGATATCTCGTGAACAATAGAAGATATTGACTTTAAATTAGATTCATTCATCCAATTTGTATTTATTTATTTAAAAAAAAAATTTTTTTAACAAATGCTACTAAAATTGGTAAACAAATTTTTTCGACTAAAAATCTCGTTTACAAAAACAGATTTTGAAATCAAATTATTTCATCAAATGCAAAATGTTGTTGGTAATTTTTAAATCTTTTAGAATAATTCAACTAACAATTTTTTTAACAAAACACGAAAACCTACAGACCTTTTAAGCAAGGCAAATCGACAGACGGGATGGGAAGTTATCAGTGTGGATAAAATAAATGTCCAACTGATAATATGCTAGCAGAAGAAATCTATCAAGTGGACACGATTATGAGAGTACTCTCAGCAAGAAAACTCTCAATATTCTAGCAGAGAGCTCGCGATAGCAAAACTTCTAAAATTTGGCTCGCAAATGGACAGTCTCCTGAGAGTTGCTCTCGAGATTTAACTAGCAGAAGTACTCTCAAATGGACACGCACCTTAAGGGTCCGGCCACGCAATGAGCGACGAGCGACTGAGCGACCGAGCGACGAGTGGCTGAGCGACGCAAAAAAATTAGAACACATGAGATCGTATGGAGGCGGCCACATAAACCCTAAGCGACTGAGCGATTTATTAAGCGACAGAGCGACGTCGCTCTGTAATCAAATCTGTTTTAATTTTTCAATCGATCGCTGAGCGACGTAGAAAAAAGATGTGTACAATAAACACTGAAAGTTTAATTTCAGCTGTCCAAAAGCTGTTCGATTTTTCTCAAAATTTTACCAAATGTTGAAAACGTTATTCTTCGTTATACAAAAATGTTTTGGAGATAAAATCATTTTTTGTTCGTAAAATTTTCGAGGTGATACATTTTTTTTCAGTTTTTTTTTTTTGATTTAAAAAAAAAAACCGTTTATTGAAATATTTTCCAAAAATGTATTGGTTTGGTATCACGTTACAATAAATAATACAAAATTGATTTCGAGGGTAAACCAAAATGTTCACCTTTTTTTAAATTGCTATGGTAAGAAAACCACCCACGCAATTTTCTTGAGAGCCCTTTCTGCATTATTTTCTGTATAACAAAATTTATTTGAAGTCGATATCTCTATTATTTCTTGAGCTATGGACGACGAAAAAAACGTCGCGAACCTACCGACGTACAAACGCACATACACACACAGACATCTCTCTTAAAATCTTTTATTTAGACTCTGGGGACTTTGAAACGAAAAATGTCACCGATAAAGGGTGGGAAAAAGTTGGACAAATTTGTAATTGTTTTGTTAAGTTTTTATTTATTTAATCTTTAATTACAAATAGTGTTTTTTGTTCAAAAGATGGTACTGACATACGACAATATTGCAAAATCGATCTGGAAATCTGCGAAGATTCAGACAAAAATGATGAAATTCACCATAATTTTCCCTTTCACGATTTATGGGGTGTACACCAAATCTACGGAACCTCGATCTTATTACAGATCTATTTTTTCCAACTAATCGCTCAGCGACGTGTCGTTTAGTAAATGGCCACCCATCGCTCAGATTAGTCGCTCGGCGACTCGTCGCTCGGTCGCTCAGTCGCTCAGTCGCTCAGTCGCTCAGTCGCTCGTCGCTCATTGCGTGGCCGGACCCTAATGCTATATTCTAAATTTACTACCGGTCTTTTGAGTCTTCAAGTTGACACTATATTTACGGATTTTGCCAAGGCTTTCGATCGCATTTGTCATCAATCTATTGGCATTCATGGTAAAATGATTATGCTGCTATCTAACAGATAGAACACCATGCGTTAAGCTCGGAAGCAATTGTTCTAGGAATATAAGAGTTCTTTCTGCTGTGCCACAAGGAAATCATCTTGGGCCTATTTTGTGTAATATTTTTATTGATGAAATTCCTCTTTTAGTAAAAAATGCTTCTCGTCTAATTTATGCCTACGATATCGCTTTGAAGTTTTGTGTAGCAACATCAACAATATCGCGTATTATATCCCGATATCGGGAACAAGGAGACATCAATCAACAACTTCCAGATTAGATCGTGAGATCATAAGACAGGTTAAAGTTAATCCCCTTAAAACTGCAGTGGAAGTTACTCAGTACATGAATGAACATTTTGATGTTAACGTAGGGGTACAGACAGTTAGGCGACGATTAGTGGAGTCAAAACTGTATGCAAGACGACCAGCTAGAAAACCATACATCAGTTCCATCAATAGGAAGAAACGGATAGATTTTGCAAAGTGCCATATGCATTGGACAAGTGAACAATGGACAAAAGTTTTATGGAGTGATGAGAGCAAGTTCAACTTGTTCTCGTCAGATGACATTAGGTATGTGCGAAGGCCCCCGGGACAAAGGTACAACCCTAGATATCAAGTTCCGTCAATTAAACATGGAGGAGGATCAGTAATGGTGTGGGGTAAGCAATTTAAAATATTCATGAAATCAAATTTGTAGTTGGGCTTTTTAAAAGACTCATTTTCTCGTCAAGGCGTGGGCCCGATTTGTCAAGTAAGCGGCCGGATGAATGCCCAAATGTATAAGGGCATTTTGGAAGACCATATGCTTCCACATTTGCGGTCGAATATGCCTGAAAACAGCTTATTTCAACACGACAACGGCCCAAAACACACCAGCCGGTTGGTAAGAAACTTCTTAGAAGAGAAGAGGGTTCATGTTTTGAACTGGCCAGCACAATCTCCCGACCCGATCCCATAGAGAATTTATGGGATCATGTAGATTGGGAGATAAGAAAGCGAAATCATTCAAATTGTACCGAGTTGATGGAACAAATAAGGACTGAATGGGAACAAATACCTGCGAGCTATTTGGTGTCGTTGATTGACTGAATGCCTAATAGGTTGCGCGCCGTTTTTGCCAACAAAATATTAAAATATTTAAGTACTACAACATTTCTTCAAAAAAGATAAATAAATCCGTTATTTTTAAAGTTTTCCACGAATTTGCATTTTTTTGCTTGGCTTAAAATCCAAGTTTAGGAACATTTTTTACAATAACTATTTTCTTGGAGTAGGATTGGGTAAATATCAAATCTGTTTAAAAAATTTAATTCAAGCAAAAGAGGAAATCTTTGTTACGGTATGGCTTCTTATCCAATTGTCATGCAGTTTTTTTTTAAATGAAAGGGGATATCACGGAGCAGGTTTTAGGCATAAATAAAGTCCGATAATGTTAGTCAATAATTACTTATCTATACATACAAAGCTCACTAGCTAAAGTGCTTAAAGAAACGACGTTTATTGTGTGGGTCGAATCAACTATGGTAAATAAAGGTGGGCCTGAAGCTCTGGATCGTACACTTAGATATTTTAGAGCTGATGAACGTCCAATGGGAGGTGTTGTGATACTGTTCGGTGGTGATTTTCGGAAAGATTGCCAGTTGTGCCAAGAGGTACAAAAAGTGATGAAATAAATGCTTTCCTAAAATCGTCGTTTCTGTGGGCTTCTGTCAAACTTTTATAAGATTGACCACAAATATGCGCGTACATTTGGATGGTGATAATAATGCAACACAATTTTCAAGAACTCTTTTGGATATAGGAAATGGAAATATTTTAAATAATGATGGTGAAGTACTAATAGAACCAAGATTTGCAACTAACGTCACTGGACAAGACGAATTAATAGCTAATGTTTACTCGCAAATCGCCCAAATTTCAGAGAAAACGGATGATTGGTTACGCGAACGAGCGATTTTAGCACCTTAAAACGATTCTGTTACAAGTATAAATAATTAAATTCTTTCAATGGGCAGGTTCAGCCGACATAAGGGACTTGAAAGTAAGGCAAGTTTCTTGCATCTGATTGGCCAGCTGCCCAAAAATTGCCTTCCAATTAAGGCAACTTTATTGGAAAGTTGACTGGAAAGTTAGGCAAGAAAAATCTCCCTTACTATCTAGTCAAGTCAACTTATGTCAAAATGACAATTGATCATATTTTTTAATTCAACTAAAAGCTGAACTTTATTACTCAATGATTTATTTATTTTCTGCACAACTTCATTTAATGCTTTCTGTAAAAAGGTTCCTTGTAAATTTGGAAAAGAAATAAGTAATATTTCTTTAAAACACAAAATACAAATTATGATGGACTTGTAGCTTGCCTGAGGAGTGTTTTTTAGAAAATAATGATTTTGGTAATTTTTGTACTATAAACTTGAAGTAGAGGTTTGTGAAGTAAAGTTCTGAATCTTAAATTCATGACACTTGAAAAACTAACTAGTTGCCTTGGTCAAAATTTACGTTCAAAGAATGAAGTTGACTGCAAATGAAGTCCCTTATGTTGTCTGAACCTGCCCAATGTTTCAGGCCCATCAACAAACTTATCTTTCTATTGATAAATCTGACTGATCAAGATAATGCTATTGATATTCCAATTGAATTTTTGAATTCTTTAAATCCATCAGGATTGCCTCCGCATAAACTGGACTTGACAATTGGGGCACCAATAATACTTATGAGGAATTTAAATGCACCAAAATTATGCAATGGTACTAGATTACGGATAGTAACTATGCAGAGGAACGTGATTAAAGCTAAAATTCTTTCCGGCTCAGCCCAAGGTCAAGTTGTTTTCATTTCCAGAATACCGATGATTACTAATGAATACCCGTTTGTATTTAAACGAGTACAATTTCCTATAAAGCTTTGTTTTGCGTATATCAATAAGGCACAGAACAAAAAAAATTGTTTACAAAGAAGTATTATAACCGTAATAGAAATATGTACAGAGATAATACATAAATTAATAAATAAAAAAGGTACAATATAAGAAAATTGTAGTTTTTTCATCCTCATTTTTTTTATATAAAATAGTTGAATACCTCCCGGGTGAAGCCGGGTAAACCAGCTAGTAGATTATAAATCTTAAATTCTTTATTTGTTAAATAAAGTGTTAAGTCCTAATAAATTAATTTTGTAAATTTTGTTAGTAGTCTGTAAAACTTAATAGTCTGTAGACGAATAAATAAAAAGTTGTAATATGTAATTTTAATGTCGACGATAACTTATTTGAATTTGGCGTTAGAGGTGTATAAATATTATTAGATTTGCTGAATCAATTAGGCTGTTACCCACTACAGTCCACTTGAGCTCGTCGGAACTAATGAATAGTTTATCGTGAGGGCTAATGCTTCCAAAAACGAAAATGGTTATTCAACCTTTTTTTCAAACTGGTATCGGGACTGAGTTAAACAAAGCAAAAACAATCTATCTTTTACCTTTATAGGAAAACGCTTCAATTTTTCTAGGACTATGCAAGAATATAGAAAAACCGTCTTTTATGAATCATCTTGTAAATACTACGAGTATTTAATAACCTATTAATAATCACTTATCTAAAACGTTCCTCAATAATACAAATTAATCATTTTTGGCATTATTAAATCTGTACAAATATGTTTTATATTTTACTGTCAGGACTTAAGTATTTAAGTATCTACTTAACTTTAGATTTTAATTCAAAATAGAAAAATTATTTTGTTACTACCTTAGTGTCATCGATAAGAAATGTTTAAAACTAGAAAAACTACCGTGAAAACTAACAATTTATTTTTTTTACGTCAATCACTCTACTCGATGACTTAATTGTTGAGATAATAATCGTAATAATAATCTAACCCATCATTATTTTTCAAAATGTTGACTAATAAATATTTATCATAGGGATATTCTCTTAACATGCTTTTATTTTATAGAGATTTGATTTACAGTGGCTCCATCTTGATGAGCAAAACTTTCATTCGTTCTAAATGAATTGTTTGTATTTAGTTTATAGGTTTTAGATGCAAGGACAAATTGTAACCATGACCTTTAAAGAAAATATACAAAATGAGTTATGAACGTACATAAGGTAGGTGTATTTATATATACAATAAACAGCAATTTCAAGTACTTCGAGACAAATCCCCCAAACATTTGGGACAAGTAAATTAATTTGCTTAATTTGAGCAATGACGCAAAGTGATGACTGATGATAATAAAATATCTCACACCCCAAAAAGTAAAACTATAAAAAGAAAAGCACAACACTGAGGAGTACTTCACATGTAACGCTATGATGACAATTTAAATACCATAAAAATGTCACCGCGTAACAACCTTGAACAGAAATATATTTTAGTATACAAAAAAAGTTTGTTTCTAAGGACAAACAAATATACATACTTTCAAAGTAAACAACATTGAATACTTTTCTTTGGATTGAAGTGTAATGTATATATTGCCTATGACTCAATCATGCAAAAAGGTAAGAACCATCATATTAGTTGTTTCTTGAATGAAACATCCGTTTTTTGGATAAGACAGGACAGAAAAATACAATTTCTGAGATGTAGCAAAAAGCCTCGATTCGAACCATCTTATTAAGTACCGAGAGGCTTTGTGCCTTGATGAGATCGAGATCAGCTTATTTGTACTCGCATTGCTAAAGTGTTCATTTTATGCGATCTGACCATTGTGAGTCTTTAATTTTCAGTTATGATTTGAGCGATTTTCATATTTCCAGAGGGTTCCGTCTTGTTCCGGTAGGCTTCTCTAATTTCCCGAACATCTATCGAAAATGAAGATGGACTTTTTTCTTCCAATGTTGTAGGGATTCCCAAAAAATCAAGAAGCATAGATAGGATCTCATTGCATCTCTTTAGTAGGGATTTTTTAAATCGATTCATATAATCCAGATGATGACATTATGATAAAAGACTGGGGCAGAAGTTTTCAAAAGGCCTTTGATTTTTGTCGGTGTCTTTCAAGCTGAATTATTCGAAGTAGTCAAACCAAACTCCAAAAAAAAAAGGCTTCATACAGCTCTCTTAAAAATATAGAACCATGTTGCATTTTGTACTTATCCTACAAATTGCGTTCTTGAAATCCACGAAAAATGTTTCTGAAAGAAATCTGTCATTGGAATTGTGTGAACTTGGAACACAAGTCAGTTAAACGATTCGTTGAATTTTGAACATAAAAATATCAGCTGTAAAGGAAAATGAATTTCCGTTGGAAAAGTAGAAAAACACATTTTACAAAAATTCTTTGTGTGATTTCCGATCGATCAGTTTTTAATATTTATTTCTAATCAAAGGGAAATACAGTTAAATATGCATTCAAAAAATGTTCCGGATTAATTTAATGACAGATATAACTGAACCCTTACCAACAAATTAATTATTAATTAAATTAATTTCTGAGAGACAAATACAGAAATATGTACATTAGAGAACTAGTTGAATGTTTCAATAAAATTATATCAAATGCAAAAAGTATGTTCCCCAAGATGAAAAAGAGGCAGAAAATTGAATTTAACTTCTATCGATGAAGGGCGCATAACGAGATTAGTAAACAAAAATCAATCTATCCATCTGAGGCCACTTCGACAGTAAGGAAAAAGCTAACAAAGACTAATTTACCTGCGAGAAGTCTACTAACAAAAAAACAGATCATTTGCAACAGATCATTTGCAATTTGCAACCAACTAATACAACAATCGACCGATGGATCCGAAATTGTTATATTCGGGGCTCCTGATACCAGAACTTTTGTCAGCAATTTTGAAGTCAGACTACATCATTAAGACAATTAAGCATATCGACGGCGAAAAAATAAACACATGGGGATGCTTTTCAGATAATGAAACTGGTCCTATATTTTGGATTATTGCTTCTTTTAGCAGGATAATCGCCATAACGATACGACCAATTTAGCAACTGATTTTTGGGCAGATGTAAAAAAGTCGTATTTGAAGCCAAGGCTTCAGTAAACATTTTTCGTGGATTTTAATCAGGAAATTTTGTTCAATGACAGAAATTTGTAATGATTGCTGCCAAAAGAATTCCAATGATTGGTTTCCATGATGAAAACTAATGAAAGCTATAACTGGCCCCTTAAAACTACATCATGTGGTTGGGGCTATTTTTTTTTTCAGAGCTGTATTTAAGCTGTAGCTATCTTATCATGTCATCCTTCTTAAAATTATTTTTGGTGCCAAGAGTCCAATTTCGGTGGACACGTTTCAACCAGCTACATGGATTAATAATAACATATAACACATAACACATAAATTAATTAATAACAGACCACCTACAGACAATGAATCAGCTAATAGAAAAGTGCAACGAATTTAAACAACCTGTTTATTTTCTTTTTATTGACTTTAGTAAAGCTTTTGACTCCGTTGAACATGAAATGATATGGTCCGCCCTAAGAAATCAAAACATAAACCCAGATTTAATAAAAACAGTTAAAAACATATACAAAAATAACACAGCACGAATAAAAACAGAGAAAATTGGACGAAAATTTAACATAACAAGAGGAGTCAGACAAGGAGATCCACTTTCACCACCTCTATTTAATGCTGTCCTGGAAGACATTTTTCAAAAAATTAACTGGAAGAACTATGGAATAAGGATATGTATGTGGACAGGTCCTTAACAATTTAAGATTTGCAGACGATATAGTTCTTATTTCTACAAAATCTTTACATATTCAAAAAATGTTGACGGAACTAACTAGCTTGTGCAGAAAATATGGACTACAAATAAACAAATCAAAAACTAAAGTCATGACAAATCACACTAAAGATGATATAACTTTGGACAGAGAAAAAATCGAGTACGTAGAAGATTATATATGTATTTGGGACAAATAAAATCATTCAAAGACCAAGAGAATAAAGAAATAAACAGACGCATCACGAACAGCTGGAGAAAATTCTGGAGCCTAAAAGAAATCTTACAATTGGACCAAAGTGCAGACACAAGGAAAAATATCTTCGACTCTGCTATTCTGCCGATTCTAACTTATGGACTAAAAACAATGAGCTTGGCTACAAAAACACTTGACCAGCTTAGAATATGCCAAACCAAAATAGAAAGGAAAATTCTAAACATACGACCGCGAGATAGGATTAGAAATGAAGATATTCGCACAAGAACTGGAATTATAGACGTCATAAATAGAACAAGAAGACTGAAGTGGAGTTGGGCAGGACATTTATCTAGACTTCCGGATCAAAGATGGACAAAACTGACGACGAAATGGAAACCAGATAACAAGAGACCAGCAGGACGACCCAATAAAAGATGGAGTGACGATTTATCCCATTTAACAACAAATTGGTACAACGAGGCCAAAAATAGAGATACATGGGCAGCCCTGGGGGAGGCTTATGCCAATATTCGACCGACATAATAAACTTTTTGATTTCAATTCATTTGTTAAACTTTAATTTATTATATTTTAATTGCAATTCAATTTTAACTTAAAAGTATATATGTATGTAATGTTAGTTGTAATTTTATGTTACGTAAAATCTAAATTAAAATTAAATGTAATAGGTATCAATTAATGTATATTAAATGGAAAAAAAATAATTAAAAAATAACGGTAATACTTACAATTAAGTATTATACCTTTTTTTAAAGCCAACATTTTTGTCTATTAGCTTGTTTTTAAATCAAGTCAAAACTATTCATAGTTTTTGAAAAAAAATTGTTTTAAACTAAAAATGTACATATGCAAAAAAAATAAAAAAAAAAGGTTTAAAGTGTAGTTTTTCAAAACTTTCAAATTATCTACTGTTTTTTTTTTAGAATTCATTGCTCTTATTTATTTTTGATCAAAAACTGAAAACTATATGACTTTATGTCTTCTAGTTCTTGAGAAAATTGAAAATTACCAAAAAAAATATTTTAATTAAATTACTTTTTCCTTGCTTAAGTATTAACGTAGTCTTATTTTGATAGTAATAATCGAATATGGATTAAGATACACCTAGGGTAAATTAATTTGTCTTAAATCCAGCTTATTTAAATGCAAAAGAAACTTTGCATGCACCCCATCTTGCACCCACCGAACCTTGCCCCCTCCCCACCTTGCACGCACTCCAACTTGCACCCACCTCAAATCCTATAGTGTTCCCAAGCAGGGGGGTTGCAGGGGGGCAGCATTCCCCCCCCCCCTTACAGATCCCACTGTTGCATACACCCAAACTCGCACACACCTTACTGTTGCATACACCCAAACTCGCACCTACCATTGTTACTATCAAAATAAGACCACTCAAGCAAAAAAAAAAATTAAATTAAAATAGTAGTTGTGGTTATTTTCAATTTTCTCAAAAACTAATAGACATAAGATCATCTAGTTTTCAGTTTTTGATCAAAAACAAATAAGAGCAATAAATTCTGAAATAAAAACAATGGTAGATAATCTTGAAGTATTGAAAAATTACACTTTAAACCTTTTTTTTAACTTTTTTTACTCAAATTTTGAGTTTAAAATTAAATTTTTTAAAAACTACGCATAGTTTTGACTTGAATTAAAAACTGACTAATAAAACAGAATGTTGGCTTTAAAAAAATGTATAAAACTTAATTGTAAGTATTACCGTTATTTTTTAATTATTTTATTTCCATTTTAAATAATAATTTTTTTAAATTGCCCCTACCGCTTAAACGGGGGGAGATAGACCCCCCTCCTATAGTAAAAAATGCTTGTATTAAGCCCCTCTACCAAAAACCGTTATTATATCTTGGCGCCAAAGTTATCGTACTCGTGCCGATTAATTCTTTGAATCAAACATTTATAGATTTGTTGGAGTATTATCATTCTTGATTTTCAGTGGAATATGATATTCGATGCTTTAGATTATAGCCTAACTAGAAGCCTAAATCCTCAGTGCCATCATTTTGATTAAATTTTAGGTCCCTCGTCGTTTCGCATCAAAAGCGAAAATTTCAATTACTTAATAAAATTCTTGTTTTATTTAAATCTTTACAAAAGAACTGCATCTACATATGAATGTAAGATTGACGCAATCCATATGTCAACCTAGAACACATGACCTAGATCCTTGAAGTCTTATCTCCATCAGGGAAAGTAGATAGGCAGGCAACTAAACACCAATACAAATATGATTTTCCTATCATGCATATTTGCTTCCTTTTTTAAATGTAACAAAAACTATTTGAATCGGTTCGTTAAGAGATGATTGACAGAATGATAACTCTTATAAGAGCGTCATGCTAAAATTACTCATTCCCATCTAATCGTCCTGATGCGAATCTCACATTCCGATAGGGCATAAAAACATACTATACCTACCCACGACAGAAAGAAATATGCCTATCCAATTTGTGAATTATTCAGAACCTCGACTCAGAGCAGTAATGTGTAATCACAGAGCCTGCTCGTAATTTGCAATCAAAACTACAAATTGTTACACAATAATTCTCGTGAGCTAGAGAACGATGAACTTAAAAAAAAAAGAAACATTCAATGAACAACATAACAAAAAGGAAAAAATACAACCAGCACAAAAAGGAGGGAATAACAATGAATAAACAGAACTTATTTTTACTACAAGTACAAAGTACCGAGTACAAGTGACGTTCGTTCTGGCTCGGGCTCGGCACTGAGTTACGACACGACATAAGGTAGCAAAAAGGTACCCAATTTTAGAAACAGGAATTGAAATTCATTCGATTAGCCTTCATTCTCAAGGTTTTTTTTTTCTTTTTTTTTTTGTACCTTAGGTGTGTTCCGAATTATCTATATCTACTCGCTGGGCCCCCAGCTGGCTGCATTTAAAGGTATCTTTCACCCAGCATGTCGTTGCCATTCCAATGCAGTTTCATAGTAAACAACGGCATCAGGCAGAAGCAAAAGCAGAACAAGGAGCAGCGGAAGAGAACGAATATAAAAACAACAAATGACACGCTTCCCCACTTCAGTACATTTTAAGTGCACTTGCACCGACAATTTTACTCTACACAGCCACAGAAAAACAGCAAGGTGCTCTTTTAGTTAATTCATTCATGACGAACTTTTTGCAACCAACAAGAAAGAAGAAAAAACAACAAAAAAGCTGCTTAGAGAAAACAAAAAGAAGAAACTTTGGAAATAATTAACAACGTTTGTTTTTTAAATAATTGTTTACATTGGAAAAACAAATAAATACATTTTATTTATAGAAATTGTAACGAAGTTTAATGAATTTATTTTTAATTGTTTGTTTGCTTACCTGCGTCGCTACGATTATAGTTTATACGATTCTTTTTTGCAAGATAATAAATTGTTTCTTATTGGGTTTTGATAATTGTCACTTGTTTTTCGTGTTTCTTGTACTTATTTTGTATGTAGGTACAAAGAAAAAGTTGATTTTACAGAACTCGTTTTTATTCCTTTCTATTTTTTACTTATTTATATTTTTTAAAGGTAGAGAAACGACACACATCATTCACTTTGAATACAAATTTTATTTTGACACGAATAATTATTTATGGAAGAATTTGTTTAAAGATTAAACTCATTTATAGCGGATGGATCATTTTAAACTTTTTTATAATTATTATATAAAATAGAGAGATGGATAAAACACAGAAAAGACTTAAATCGAAGCGGACTAGACGACTTTACGACTTACGATACGACGACTTTGTTCGGCCATATTTTCTCTGTTACAAGATTCTTTTTCGCTGTTCTTGGTTTTTCTTTTATTTTTGAAAGGTAAATGTCAAAATACAGCGAAAAAGGGTTGTTTTTGTTGTTGTTGTTGACGTTTGAAAAGGGTTAAATCACAATGGAATGCAATGAGATGGGTATTTTAGTTCTAGTACTTTGACAAAAGTGGTGCAATCACAATTTCGAGCTTGTATGTTCCTTTTTTGTTTTAAGGTCGAGTTCGCAGTTGGTACGAAACGGAGATCGTCATGGAAATTATTCATTTTTAAACTTTAGTTAAGTTAGAGCTTCAAGAAAATGAAGTTTTTTCGTAAGCAAGTCATTTAAAAAAAAATTAATGTAGTTGAATATTAAATACCGCGTTTACAAGGAGAATTGAATCCGAATTGATACAGGATTAAGCGCCGTATAGACCTGGGTCGGATCGAAATAGGATTACTCGATCCAATCGCACAGAACGAGGTGAATCGAATCGAAAATTTGTTTGTAAACCTGAATCGGGGAATCGAGGTATTGGTGTGTGAGGTTTTGCTTGTATGCGTGCGATAAGTTTTTTCCCTCTTGTTTGTTCTAAGCTGAATTTAATTTGTGTTGAGAGCATTGTTATAAAATTTGAAATTTATTTGAAAGTTATTCACGTAGCAGTACGCACACAAATAAAACCAAAATGTCATTTTGATTCCATTTCAATTCGATTCCTCGATTCAGTGCCGCCATATACCTGGATCGAAATCTCAATTCGATTCGATTCGATTCCTCGATCTCCTCTTGTAAAAGCTACCCATACACGACAGACCTAAAGAGCCAAATAGTATGGAAACTGAAATGGCTCGGATTGGCTCTGCCGATCCATTTGGATTTTCAGCAATTCAACAATCAATCTCATGAATTTGATGGGAAAAGTGGAATGGTATGAAAAGTAATTTTTAACTCAATACATTAAACAAAAGAAAGTGCAAATTTTAAATTCCACGGAGGAAAAATATCAAAGTAAAACATTAATGTAAGTGTTCTAACACTGAATGAAATAATTTTTTTTTAAGAAAAATTAGAACTATAGTAATAATTTATTTCGTTTAATGAATACCCTTATTATATGATCAAAATTTAGCACGGAAAAGTGCAAATGAATGACGTTCATGGCTTTTGATTGGGATGATTTTGTTGGCTTTCTTTTAAAGGCTTATTGAAATTACAATTTTAATGTCATATTTAATATGTAGTTTTTGTTTTGTTGAGTAAAAGCATACTAAATTCTGTAAGTTTTAATTTTGACAACCTGAAAAATACATAAACTTCAATTTGTGTACTGTAGAAAAATGTCCAAAGATTGGACATGTGAAAATTAGCGGGGACAAAATCTATCGATTTTTTTTTACGTTGGGCAAAATAGAATGATTCTTTTTTAGATTTTGTAGATTTTTTGATCTAGATTTGTCAAAATTTTCCCTGTTTTTTCATTCCATTGGGCAAAATAAATTGATTTATTTTCGATTCGGCAGATTGACTTCTGTTTCACCAATACTAATACAATTTCTAAAAAAATGTTTATCTGGGAATTTGACAGCTTTACCGCACCTGTTAACACATACACTAAGTTACACTAATACAATTACAACCAAAAACATTTCCAATCGTGTTCCATGCACCACAAAAAAAATCAATTTTTTTTTTGTTAACTACAAATTTTCAAATAGTTAATAATCAAGGTCTGATCAAACAGAACGTGGTCTGGCGGAATGGGAAACAATTTTGGCTGTCGCGTTCCCTGTCTTCTATTAATTTATACACTGTTGTTCAAACAGAACGCGATTAAGGCCAGCGGCCACAAACAAAACGCGACGACGCGACGGTCAAATTAAAGTTGAAAGTTTTTACAAAGAACGCGACGGTCAAACGTTAAAACAGAAAGAAAAAAACACAAGGAAAGGAGACAAAAATGTCTCATTTTCTCTGCTTCTGCTCCCTATTCACGAAAAACTTAAATTTTTCACAAACATTTGTTGGGTAAGTTTGCTAAACTATTTTTTGTCACAGTTAATTACAAAAGTTAGGAAAAAAAGAGTTGCCTTGACTTTTAATGCTGGGTCAATATTACCCCGAAAGTTGACCGCATTCTGTTTGAAGTATCAACGCAGTAGGCAGCGGTTGCCTCCTTTGAGTTAAACGTTAAATTTTTCATTGATAATGAGAGCTTTAAAAGATCTTTGTTTTAAATGTTTTAACTGCTCTTTTTTTAAATCAATTTATTTTCTAAACTGATCTACAGTGTTGTAAATAATACAAAATTGACGGGAAGCTACTTTTATGGCGTTGTTTGATTAATTATTATTCATTTTTAATATTTTAATGCCTAGGGACTGCACGTAAGACTTTTCTTTTTGTTCTGTTATAATCGACCCTTCTGGCCGACTACTTTAAAACCAGTATATTTCTTTTGTTTTTATCCTATTCTAATCAAAAGCATATGTCCGTTTTTATATGTCTTAAATTTAGTTAAGATGGAAAATTAAGAGGTTAACTAGAAAAGAGAAGCATTTTAGAGTCGGCCATGTATGTTTAAGACAAAGTAGAACAATATTCATGATATTTCAGGAAAAATGAATGAATCTAATCCTGTTTTTCATACATATTCGAAAGTAGCCTTAAATCTGTGAAAAAATATGAATGGGCCACTTAAACTATAGTCTTAAGACCGGCGGATATCCGACAATTTATAGATTTACCCGGCTTATACCAGGAAACACCAATTAGTCGGATATTGTCTATTTCGGGGACAAAATCAAATTCTCTAAAATTTTGATTTTCACTATTTAATTTTCACTTTGGAAGTTTAGATTCAAAATTAGTCCAGCTTTCAGTTTTGAAATGTCAGTCTCAACTTTCGATATTTTATTAATTCAAATTCTATTCGATACGTTTTAAAAACTTGAAAAATAGATTATCCCATTTGGTAAGATCAACACGTTGAAGCATCATATTGTCGTCTTTCGGGATGCAAATTTCCTTCATCGGGGCTGCTCGAAAATGTTAGCCAATCCTCCCAGATGTAGTTAACCCGAAATTTTATTTTTTTAATAACTTATATTTTTGACAACTGATGTCAAGAGGAAACAACTAGATTGAATAAATAATAATTAAATAAAATCCCAAGTTTGTCTCATTAACTTCTATTTTGAGCAGTTGAGAAATCCAAAGTTGATTAACTCTAGAGTTTAAAATCGAAGGTTGAAAGCGTCAAATTTGAGTGAATAAAAACAAATTCACAAGTTGAAGAAAAAAATCCTCAAGTTAAGTTTAACTTTGAGCAAAGAACAAGTTTTTCAAATTATTTGTTTTTCGTGGAAAATCAACTGTTAGAAGCAATCATTTTAAAATTTCCAAGTAAGTATTTAAATTAAATTTCATAACCAAAACGCAAACAACTGAATGTTATGACAGTGTTAAACTAAAAATAATAAGTGGCTGACTACTGACTTCATCACCTGCATTGTTAGGCAATGCAAAAATCGTAAATTCTTTTGAATATTTTCTCAGCGAATTAAGCTTTTCTTTTAAATTTTCCAATTGGGAAAAATCAAATATAAAAATTGATTTAGTTGAGAAATCTAATTCTTTATTGTGAATGAATCCATTAACTATACTCTTGTCTTATGAATAGTCCAAGGGTCCTTTTAATTCTCCAATACTTATCCTTTTTTCTTGAAAATTGAATAGTCCAAGGGTCCTTTTAATTCTCCAATACTTATCCTTTTTTCTTGAAAATTCTCAATCTTATCTTATTCATTGGAATTCACATTGGTAAATAAAATTAAAACAATTTAATATTTTTTTTTAAAAAATTAAAGAAATCAAGTTTTATTTCTAAGTTCTAAGGATTTAGGATTACACACTCTTTCATGTAAAATTCCCGCCTTAATAGCTCCTGCAAAACAGAAATAAATTGAAACAAATTAGAATCAATCGTCCATGAATATTCCTGCCCCTACAAAACAACTCACTTAGTAATAAGACCGTCTTTCTTTGCCAAGCGGTAGATGCAATCGTCAGATTCTCCCATGCGTCTGATATCACCGCAAATGGCGTACACCTTGGATCCAACACCCATCCTGCCGGTTGCGGGATCAACATCGACGATGTTCAACTGCACAGAAGCATGATCTTTAGCGTGAATGATTCTGTTACTGGCAGAGCTATAGAAATATAAAAATAATTACAAATTAATTTTTTAAATTTTAATCCGATTTGTTCATTCACCGAAGCACAAAACCAACCAACAAAAAAAAAACACGTGGAACTTACCATTTTCGTGGGCAGTACAAATCAACAGATTCTCCGGCGTCGTTTTCCATTTTTTGTGATCTGCGAAAATAATGGGAATATAATTTTGTTAGATTTTGGGCACATTTTGTATTAATTTTACATTAAATTCTTACTTTTTATTGGAAATTTATAAACCAGTGACAATCGTCAATGATGGCAAAAAGAAAAGAAGGAAAAGTTGGTAGCATTGATTTGTGTGTTAAGTTGGATGTGGTTGGAACTTGAAATTGAACGAATGAATGGGATGCGCTTGGAAAGTGAGACTTAAGGGTGAGTGGGTATCTTTTTGACCGTTTTATCTAAATATTATAATGTTGAACACGATCAATTAGCTGATAGAAACAAGCAAATTTATAACTACATATAAACTAAAAGTTGTAAAATTCCTTTTTTATTATTTTATAACTATCAGCTGACACTTTATAACTATTTTTGACACTTGCAACATCTGAAAAGAACCATTTATGATTTAAAATACAAAAATAAACATTTCATTATTTTTATTTCAAATTTAATCATGTTATCAAAATAAATTTAAAGTTTGTAATTTATTAAATGTTAATGCGGAGGCGTCATAATTTTGATTGTCAAAATTCAACATCAATTTTGTGTCTATAGTTTTGTAGGACTTGTCAATTGTTTTATCCCATCACTCATAACCTTCAACATACATTTCTTCATCGGCACTTTCAAAATGATCAGCAATAGCAATGGCACCAATATTTGGAAACATTCTCTGGCGACGATCTTCCATTAATGATTCTCTATTCTGATGAATGTAATCACGGATATTTGGTAGACCACTAACAGCATTTGCAGTCAAAGCCGATCGAACAACATTTAAATTTGTTGCCTCCATCCTACGGAAATAAACAATAAAAAGAAATAAGAATATAGTTTAATATATGATTTCGAAAAGGCAGTAATATGACATTTTTTGATATTGTATAGAAATGTCAGGTTCGTTTTGCATCATTAAGAGATTTTGCTCAAATCAGTCAGTTCAGACTGTCAAAATAGCTATACTGGAGGATTTCGTAGATAAAATTTCCCTTAGTGCCTTTCAAAATTTGGGAACTTTCATAAGGAACATATTTTGTATTTGTTTTTATTGAGATATCGATAAATTGATGACTATGTTTTTCATTAGATTAAAAAAAATTTCAAGAGAAGTTTTACTCACGATAGGGATAGCCTCCTCATAATACCTTAGTAGAAATTTCTATGTAAACGTACCATTCATCAGTTTCAGCCACATAACATTCTGTATGTGGTATTGTAGCAATACCATTAAAGCCTCCAATTGCAAAAATCATGTCATCAATAATTTCCAAACCAAAATTACTTCGAGCATGAGACATTTCCTGTATGAACGTCCAAGTTTCCGTTTCTGGATCATATTTTTCACCCGTCGATAAACGAGCCAATCCATTAAAACCTCCAATTACGTAAATATGATTACGATACGCAACACTAGACACACCTGAACGACGATGATTCATATTCGGAATCGGTGTCCATGATTCGTTTGTTGGGTCATAGAATTCCGCAGTCGATAGACATTCTTGTCCATTGAAACCCCCTTTGAGAAAACAAAGTAGACAAACTTAATTTTTGAAAAGAAGACACGTCGTGAAACGACATATCACATTTACCAGTTGCATAAATTCTGCCATCTAATGTACACGCATTTGCATCAGATCTTTGCCCATTCATTGGCGTTATCATGGACCATTGATTAGATTTGGGATCATAACGTTCAACAGTATTCAAGCGATTAATTCCATCATATCCTCCTATTGCGTAGATTTGTCCATTTAGTACAGCAACGCTGACATAACAACGGTGACTATGCATTGGAGCTATCTTCGGAAAAAATAAATATGTTGTCTCAAATAATAAGATTGATCTTTCTTTTGTTTACAAACCTCTTTCCAAGTTTTCTTAACTGCATCAAAAACACGACATGTATTAAAGTATTCGACTCCATTATAACCACCAATGCAATAGATTTTAAAGCCTAAAACAGCCGTACCATGATATGCTCTTGGTCCAGCTGGATCTTCAGCTGAAATATTAACCCATCGATCAGCACGAGTGTCATATGTTTCGACTGCTGATTTTGGAGTACCTCCGTTCCAACCACCAATCGCGAACATTACTTCGTGGGGTAATCGAGGAATGGCAATTAATGGTGTGGCAAGCTTAAAATAATATCAAAATTAATTCTTCTCTAATTAATTGGGTATAAATTTTAATACCTCCTTATCATTTGGTCTCATCATGTCTAACTCGTATAAAAATGAGAGTGTTTCCAAAATAAGAGGTCTGGCTTCGACACATTTCACAACATATGGATGGTCTTTAACTTCATCCATAAAGAACTATCAAAAATTTATGTTAGAGTTGTTAGTTGTTTGAGTCCAAATATATTAACCTATTTGGGATTTTCATGGGTAAAATAAATACATTTATTTTTTAATCTCGATCTGTCAAAACATATTTTCCCCTTTTTTCCATGGGACAGAATAAATTGATTTATTTTCGATTTCAGATCAAATCTGCAGATCTGTATTTTTTGGCAGACTCACCCCTCTTTCCACTAATACTAATACAATTATAAAAAAATGTTTCACTGATAATTTGACAGCTCTACCACACTTGTTAACAATACCAATCGTGTTCCATGCGCCACAAAAAAAATCAATTTTTCAAGGAAATCTGAATTAAATTACCCATGGAAAACCCTGTATGCAAGTATTCAGAATACTTGCATTTCCTCACTTTTCAATGAGACAAATAAGAGAATTTCCATTGACCAATAAAAATCAATTTTTTTTATAGTGGGCCTGGGCAGGTTCAGACAACATTAGGGACTTCATTTGCAGTCACTGCATTATTTGAACGTAAATTTTGACCAAGGCAACTAAAGGAGAAAACATGATCAATTGTCATTTTGATATATGTACATAAGTAGACTTGACTTGATAGTTAAGGAGATTTTTCTTGACTAAAATAATTGGAAGGTAATTTTTTGACAGCTGGCCAATCAGATACTAGAAACTTGCCTTGCTTTCAAGTCCAAGAAACAAATGGACACAATTCTAGTGATTTCTAGTGGACAGGTTTAGACGACATACGGGCCTTGAAGGTAAACAAGTTTCTAGTGTCTGATTGACCACTTACCAAAGAAAGGCCTTGGTCTTATTTCGCGCTCACAGAATGCAGTTGAAATGTTGCAACGTTTTTCTAGAAACCCACTTCTGTTTATCGACTTCTACTCTTACCTCCCCGCTATGAACATTGGGTGCATAGTATCTCAACTGAAGATTGGGTTCTAACCCCAGTGGAAAGTTGATGGGGGTAGCAAACAAGAGAGGGGGGTAAGGTGTTTCCTCTAAGGCACCTATTCTTATCCAGACGTCAAAGGAGGAATTCCCGCGATGAAAGTAACGGTGGTGTTTAAAGTTCCAGTTAGGTTGAATTTCTTGGTGAACACCTTAAAGGGGTTCTACCACATATCCGGAGCCTAGGACTATAAGTATCTGGCCCTCCAGGTTGGGGCTTGTGCCCTCGGGATGACTTCGCTATCATGTAACAATATTTAGTTGTGAAGCACCAACAAGCTTTGGATACGGACGGATTTACTGATGACGCAAGGCAGATATTACCGCCATCCAAAGAAGTACGATGGGATGGACCGGGCAAACGCAAAAATAAAAGACTGCGATGTATACAACGGCGACTGCTATCGAAAACAAAGGCAGCGACTATTTGGGTGTGGATTTGTTGTTGGAACTAGGCTCAGGCAAAAAGTCAACAGTGTGAGCGAGCGGATCACGACAATCCGCGTCAAGGCTAAATTTGCCAACATAAGCCTCATATGCGTGTATGGCCCAACAGAGGAGAAAGATGAAGACACCAAAGACATATTCTTCGAGCTCTTGGAGAAGACGTATGAGCAGTGGCCTTGCTATGACATTAAAATTATCTTAGGAGATCTTACCACCAAGCTATCAAGTGAAGACATCTTTGGTAGTACAGCCTGTACGACAACGAGTTCAGGCTAATCGATTTCGCTGCGTGCAAAGCAAAAAAAAAACCACTTCTCCAAATTATATAACGGCGATGACGAATCGAATTCCGCTGTAAGGGAAATAAAACCACTCAACCTAGGCGGTACAGAGACAGAACAGCAATTATTTCGCCTACTCGACCTCGACGAAGTGAAGAAGATAGGTATATCGAAATTGAAGTCCAACAAAGCTGCTGGAGCAGACGGCATCGCTGCACCAACTCATCAGCAAAATATGGTCGGAAGAAAGCATGCCCGATGAGTGGAATCCAGCATAGTTTGCCCAATGAACTAGAAAAAAGACCAGTCTCCTGAACATCGCATAAAAGTGAAAAAAATAAAGCACGGCAAAACAGGTAATTAAGAATTAATAATATGGAAGCAGAAGACCCACACAAAAAACATTGGGCAGGTTCAGACGACATAAGGGACTTGAAAGTAAGGCAAGTTTCTAGTATCTGATTGGCCAGCTGCCAAAAAATTACCTTCCAATTAAGGCAACTTTAATGGAAAGTTGACTGGAAAGTTAGTCAAGAAAAATCTCCCTGACTATCAAGTCAAGTCTACTTCTGTCAAAATGACAGTTGATCATGTTTTTTCGTTCAACTGAAAGCTGAACTTTATTACTCTATGATTTATTAATTTTCTGCACAACTTCATTCAATGTTTTCTATAAAAGGGTTCCTTGTCAATTTGGAAGAGAAATAAGTAATATTTCTTTACAGTACAAAATACAAATCGTGATGTACTTGTAGCGTGCCTGAGAAGTGTTTTGTAGACAATAATGTTTTTGGTAGTTTTTATACTATGAACTTGAAGTAGAGGTTTGTGAAGTAAAGGTCTGAATTTGAAATTCATGACACTTGGAAAACTAACTAGTTACCTAAGTCAAAATTTACGTTCAAAGAATGAAGTTGACTGCAAATGAAGTCCCTTATGTTGCCTGAACTTGCCCATTGCTTCTATATTGCATCTTTGGTTACTATGATGGGTCTTTCAACCAACAAATGACCTGAAGCACATAGGAAGCAGAAACGCTTTTATATAAACTGATCCGTAGAATTATCAGAACTCAACCCAATGTTGAATCTTTGGGACGATGGTTGCAGCTGCTAAACACTTATGGATTCTATATATTTTTTATATCTATCTATTATATTGTTTTATGCACTCAAAAGATATGCACTAAAAAGATTAACCATTGCAAGACCTAAAATAACATTCCATCAAGTACAACAAAAATCTTACCTTTGGAGTCATCAATCCTAATCGAACCCCTTGCATTAATTGTGGCAAATGTTTTTGTCTTTCGTTCACATCATAGTTAATCCATTTTATGCATAATTTCCAAACCAATTCTTCATCTCTTGTATTCAACATATCATCTGTTATGATATCGAGAAAATCATCTAATCCAATTTTTAAAATATCTTCATTTCTAGCTGCAACTTGAGTAAAATGACGCAACAAGTAAGTTCGAGCTTTCTTATAGAGATCATCACAAAACCGAAAGCTACTTTATAATCACAAAAATATGTTAATATATCTAAATGTATTTATGCTTCTGATAGAATTTATACACCTACTTTGCAAATCGCATTATTCCGAAACAATTTTTGGGTGTTAACATTCGAGCGAGAATAATTTTACACTGCCTTACTAAGCCTGTCATTCCAACATAATCGGCTAGCGCTAGAAGTTCATGAACGTTCGAAGGATTAATTTCACATTTTCGCATATAGGCATAGTTTATAATTTCCTCCATTATGGCAGCACGCATATCCGGTATGAATACATTTTGTTTTTCCAATGATAACGAGTTTGTGAATAAAGCTCTATGCAAAAAAATTAAAGATAATAATTAAATTTGAGTTATTTATGTTCTTTTTTTTGCTTTACCTAAAATATGAACTGCAAGAACTTAATATGGCTCGATGTACATTAAAGGATCCATCATTCACATTAACAACTGCATCGCACATTAGATTTCCTTTTCGCATTTCATTTAGGGCGTTAAGGGCTTCTTCACTGATACAAGCATGAAGTTCTGAGGATTCATCTTCGTTGTCGTCGTCATCTATTAACGGTTCTTGACTGCTTGCCATATATGACAAAATCGATCTTATTTTCAGTTACTCTCTGTCCCTTAATTTTGGCTTTGTTAAAAATGAAACTTGTTTCTTATGATGAAGATTGTTTGAATTTGGTCCTCGAATTTTTGTTTTCTTTTTTTAAACTTTTTAATTGAATTTTTTAGTTAATTGGAAAAATTTGGAAATTGTTGCAAAATAATTAAAAAATATAACAGCTATATTTTATTCTTTATAAAATATAGCAAATAATTAAAACTCATTAAAAAAATACAGTTTCTGATTTTGTTTTCAAAGAGAAAGAGAGCTAGTGAGTAGTGTTTATGATATTTGATACAAATCAACAGTTTTTGTTATAGGGGTTTAGAATATTTAATAAAATGAATTTGCTAAATTTATTGTTAAGATACTAAAGGCTGGAGAGTACTGGAAGTCATGTGGGATCAGTCAGATAATGATGCTTAAAAAGCTGGGGACTTTAGGCGTATACGAGCTTTTTTTTTGTAGTACACAATTTAACAAAACAATGGGTCATATTTTATCAGTTAACATACATAACTTTCATGTAGTTCTCTGTTCTACAAAAACTCAGTTTAAATTGTTTAAAATAGTGTTTTTTTATTATATGTAACAAACAACAAAAACCAGATTTAATAAAATTCCCCTGAAGAAGTCGAGAAATTACGACGAAACGTAGGGAAAAAATATGAAATAAAGTTTTTTATTTGCATATATGGATGAAGTGACCAAAAAAGCCCGATTTCTTATATATAAAAAACAAAATGATTTTATTTTAGTTGAATGTTCAATTCAGTTTACATTTTGATTTGTTTTTATTCCAAATATTTTTATATTTTCAAGATAATTTTTAAAAATCAGTACAAAAAACTATACATAGATAAAAATCCAGCTCCAGCTCAAAAATTATTTACAATTTATTCTTGGGTTTCTCTCCTGCTCTGCACAAAACACCCATCATTTCTTTCAATGATTCCTGCAATGAAACCGCAAATCTATCAGCACAAGTCTCTTGATTGCTGCGCCAAGCAGCCAATGATAAAATCATATCATTTTCTCTAGGATTATAACAACAAGCATAGCCATCATGATACATTGGTCCATAGCACATGAAAGCCTCATTAATCGAAGCAACCTGACTAGTTGACAACCGAAAATGATTGCTCCGAGTGAATGCTGGCAAGCTATAGAATTCCGGTATAGGTAGATTATTTTCGACAGCCATTAATTTCAGCCCAAGGAGATGACGATCAACACCTCGTCCCTGGAGTGCCATAGTTGTGTATTCACGATGAACATTTACAGCTTTTCGTAGTAATTCAACTCGAAGTTCATCTGGATTAGGCTCGGTCATGGCTTTGGCAAAGGCCATTGACTCATTCGAACAAGAGCGTATGGTTTCTGTGCGTCCATTGCGGAAAACTCGAAGATGGGCTGACTCATAGGCAGCTCCGGGTACTTTATGCATTCTGCAAACAAAAAGGGAGATTTAGATTTATAAAGGTCTTCGCGTGAATGGACTTACTTATAAAAAGCATATTGAAGAGCCATTTGAATGAAGCTATCAGGACTGAGTTTTTGCTGTTTCAGAAATCCCTTTCCATATTCTTTGAAATGCAACACATTCAAATGCAGATCCTCGGCCAATTTGTCAAGATTAGTTTGGGCACATTTGATGTGTTGATCAACAGCGGGAGACGATATTAATTCCAATTTCTTTGATGGTTCAAAATTCTTCGTCTCAGCACCTTCAAACATTTTCTTATCATTTCTGAAATTGATGAAATATTTTATTTCAGAAATTTAAGGCCAACAAATTAAGTCTTTACAAATTCTTCACAAGATAGTCAACCATCAGTGCAATTGGTTGACCCTCTGCCGGGCTATGTTCATAACAAAATCCCTGGTAACCACTTCTGCTAACCATCAGCTGAATAGTCTTATCAAACCATCTATTGCCAGCATGGTTCTTTGATCCACATCCATGAATTAAATACTCTGCTAGAGTAGTTTTTGAATTGCCACAAGGAGCTTCACACACTTCGCCATCCAAGGAGACAGTGAACAAAGATTTTTGAATCTCTTCTATCGAAGCTTTATTGCCAGGAATTGATAGAAGTTCAGTATATGCTGTTGCCCAAATGTCCCTCTTGTCAGAGGTTAAAATTCCAAAGGGAATGCCATCATTCTTTTCGGCATCGAAAATCTTCTTTAATTCCCCAAAAATAACTTCTTGATGGAGTGGTTTAAAGTTATTTGAATAAACAGGAAGTTTATAGAACTAGAACATGGAAAATATGTATATGAGTTTCTTTTTTTTAGGAAATCATTAATGATAATCTTACATTATTTTTATACACAACAGCAACATGCGTCGAATTGGGATTGTACTCGACTTTGTCTTCTTTAGGTTGTGGAATACGACAGGTTCCTAGAACTCTTCCGAATTGGGAATTATCCAATTCGTTGGGTCCCATTTTTTGAACTGGAATCTTTCCCATGTCGATGATTTCCTTATATTTTATAAGGCAATAGATGACTTTTGAAGTATATGCCAGCATTTCATCATCAGTTTTGAAGCATACCCTTGGAAATGACATACCAGGACTTGAGAAAATAATCAATGGATCTCTATATTGGAGATATGCAGTGCGTAGCCATCTGTCAGCTAACCAATTTTCTTCTTTTGCAGCAGCTCTTTCCAATAGTTCCTGCAGCTTTGGGGCATCGCATCTTAGAAATACTTCAGCTGCTTTGTAAGTATCATTTAGTTCCTCGGGGGTGAGAAATGGTTCGGCAGTTTTAAGGAACTTCGATAGGGTCTCTTTCAGCGACAAAGCTGGGTAACGAAGGAGATTTTGTTTAGTTGTAGTAGCTTCGTTGGCATAGTTGCGATTGCTTTTAATAGGTGCTGCAGTTAGATTGTACTGAACTCCAGCCACGTACGGTGAAACTTGGAAAATGTTTCTAGTCTACAAAGAAAAACAATTGTTTAGTCTTTTAGTAAATAATTCACGAATTCTCATCCATTCCTTACCAAAATGTTATGGGTAAGTCTTCTTGGTAGTTGCTGCATTTCGTCCGAAGATTTGTCTTCCCTAGAAAGGTTATTTGTGTTTAAATTTATATATATCAGACAGATATTTCAAATTGATATCATTATTTTGTTTAAATTTTCAATGTTACCTTTGATTCTTGACCATAACTTAGCTACTAATCGTAGATAGAAGATTGGTAACGTTCAACTGAAACTATTAAAACGCAACCAAGTAGTGAGAGTGACACTTCCACGTAGCACTTGCCTAAGGAACTGGTTGTTATTGCCTTGTCTCTGTTGACTTAACCAGTAGTGCGGCTCTTCGAAATTTGTATCTATAAAGTCTCAAAACCTCAACCTACTCAAACTAGACTGGTTTTATTTTGTTACTTTCTCTCTACCTTACTGCTGCTGCATTTTTGTTATCAATTTTTCATGGACACAAATTTAAAAGAAAAAGAATACGAAAATTGTAGGAGGGAGTCTTATTGGACTTGGACTTTGAGTTGAGGTGTCATTGTATTTTGTGGATATACCTACTATGCTCTCATTTTCTGCAAATTCCCTTTTGTTTTGGTTTTGTGTTGTTTTAAATAACACAACAACAATGAACTTGTTGAATTTAAAATGATAATAGAAAACAGCTGATTTTGATTGACCAAATGAATTTCTTTTCTGTGTTCATTTCAACATTTATCGTACAAGTACAAGTTCATTTCGATTTATATGAATGAACTATGTAGGTAAAAGAATTTGCAAGATTTTATTTAAACTAAAACAATGTAAAATAAATAACTAAGAACAAAGAATGTACACATTTTTAAACAAATCTTTATTTCATTTTCATACATAAAACTGGTTAAAATTCAAATCAAAAAATAAATACCTTTAATATGAAGAGATGAACTAAGAAAGTTATGTCGTTATCAACGGGAAGATAAATTATAATTGACAATGAAAGCTCAGTGCTACCCACCACGAGTTACGAATTGATATAGAAATATTCTCCTGGTAGTTTCTTGAGTGAGGTTTTTTTCAGAGTTTCATACTTAAAATCAGAATTTCAAAGTTTTAGAGCCTTTGCAGACTATTTGGTCCACTGTTATTAACAAATTGAAAAATGCAAAACTTGTTAATCACGGTTTCATTGCTTTTTCTTTCACCTTAGTGTCATTAATTTCTTAATTTCTCCAGCCGAGTGACATCACCAACTCTCTTTTCGTTTTTCACTTTAAAAATACTATGGTTTAAAATTTGCAATTATAAAGGGTGGTCAAGTTTTTCTGCATTTTATTTGACATTTCTCAATTTCAGGCTAACTCAAACTGTAGGCGTTCAAATTAAAATGCATATCGTGCACTTCGTGATTTTTTCGATTCATTTATTACTCCAAGTATGCGTACAATTGTGAAAATGGTGTGAAAATTTGAGCAAACCTGGTCTGAAAAGCCACCCACCTCAACTCATCTTCCACGTTGTGCCCAAAAATTGCACCTCTCACGATCGTCGGTCGTCGATGAACATTATGTATTAACACGCTTACAAGGTTCAGTTGACTCAAGAATTAAAACTTCTTGACCATTTCAAGCGTCGCGTCGTCAATAGTACGAATGGTGACAAGAAATGGTAACTGTGGATAATAAATATTCGAAGAAAATCATCGTCAGAGATGAGGCACGCTTTCACTTCAGTGGATTCGTTATAAACTGTTTGGTGTGGTTTATGGGCTGGCGGCATCATCGGAGCGTATTTTTTCAAAAATGAGATTATAACGAAATTCTTATGGCCTAAATTGAAAGATATGGATGTAGACGATATGTGGTTTCAACAGGACGATGCCACACAGCTATCAAAGCAATGGCACTTTTGTGCCAAGATTATGTGATTTGACACCGTTGGACTTCTTTCTTCAAAATTAACATCGGCACTTAAAATTAAACCACCTTTTAGAAACCCTTAGAGCATATATTCAAAAAAATATCTGGAGTAGAAGCCAATGTTGGCATATTTTCATTAAGAAAATAAACTGTCCTAAAGTGATTTCGTAAGAAGTGTTAAATTTGTACATTTTCTTAATTGCAACAGATTATAGATCATGCATTCACGATCTAATAAAATAAAATTAAACTTTTCATTTCTACTAAACTTCTTGAACCGGACTCTCGGGAGCCAACGGGCTAGTTGACTCACTTGAGACAGTTGAACAATCTTTGTTAAATATTTTGATTTTAACTCCATTTCAATAATTAGCGGTGGTTTAAGATTGACAAGCTAACACGTCTGATCTGAACAAGAACTAAAATCAAAGTTTTTCTTTCTTTAACACTTACTACCCTTTCATATGCTGCTAAATAAAAACAAAATACCTTCAAACTAAAACGACATTTCTGATCCGAATTCATTTGTATTCATCTTGAAATTCATTTCGTAAGTATCTTTCTACATTTTGTCTCTTTGCTTGGGTTAGGTTAATTTTAATAACTTCGTCTCGTCTTTGCCGGTCTCTTGACTTCTATCAAAACAGTAGAATTTGAATACAAAAAACTTGCATTTAATATTTTTAAATTGTGGTAAATATTACTGACATTAATTAATGCATAACTTTGTTTGTTTTATATCTACATACTATGTATTTGAAATCTTTTCCAATTTTGTTTTCAATTTTATCGCTTCTTGATCATTGCATGCCTATATATTTATTTGTGTTGTGAAATCTTTTTAATCTATACGTACTTATTTTCAAACCAGTGTTTCTCAAACTTTTGTTAGGTATTTCAAAAAAAGAAGATTATTATGTCTGAGCAAGGAAAAGCCTTAAATCTTGGAGATCAATTCCCAAATTTTCAAGCTGAAACTACAATTGGAAAAATAGATTTCTATGAATGGATGGGAGATTCGTAAGAATAACATAGTTTCCGAGGTTTGGATTTATATTGCTAAGTAAAGATTCTAATTTTCAGATGGGCTATTTTGTTCTCACATCCTTCAGATTATACACCTGTTTGTACAACAGAATTGAGTAGAGTTGCTGGAATTTTACCAGAATTCACAAAAAGAAATATCAAACCAATTGCATTGTCTTGTGACAGTGTTGAATCTCATAAAGGATGGATTGAAGATATAAAGAGTTTTGCAAGTAAGTAACTAAAATAATTCACCTTCATTTGAATACCTAATAGAAAGGAATAACAGCAACTAATTGATGAAAAGAAACTGTCCACCTGTCTTAAATTATCTACATTTCTTTAACAAATTAATAAAAAGGAAGTATTGTAGAATGAGCATCCTTTTCCAATCTGTTAAGGGTACAATAGGTCTAAAGTTTAAATGACGCGCCCAAATGCATTGGTCGCATTCGGAAAGCTAGTGGCTACGTAGTCAAGGGATTCTGATTGGCTAAATCCAACTACAAAAGTAGTTGAAATTTCCCCTCCGACGTAGTGTAAAATTTTCGGCTACAAAGTTAGTGCACACTGGTTTTGACGTTTCACAATCAGCTGCTCGGTAAGGACACAAGAATTCAAAATGAAATGAATCTTTCGGTATTTAAATACAAATATAAATCAATCATATTATACTCGTATCTTCTTTTTGGTATTTATTGAATTTAAAAAGAAAAAAAAAACTATTTAAAGTTCTGAAAACACAAATGTTTCTTATTTTATATATTTGTATTTGTCATTAATATGACAGTTCCGGATTGTAGTGCAATTTTGCATTCACAAAGCTAGTTGAATTTTGACTACGTAGCCACTAGCTTTCCGAATGCGACCATTGCCTGGGCAAACGCATTATGAGATTGAAGCAAATGCACTTTATTTGAATATTTTGTCTACGTCAACTATGGTGTTTTCCATGGGTAAAATAAATCAATTTATTCTTGATCTAGATCTGTCAAAACACAAATTGATCTGTTTTTGCAAAATAAATTGATTTATTTTTGCTCCAAGCGCCACGAAAAAAAAATCAAATTTTCAAGGAAATCTGAATTTGCCCATGGAAAACCCCATACATATGTACATCTTAATTTATTTGATTTTTCTTTAAAAAAAAAGACAACAAATGCATAAGTACCTCCGCCTAAAGCTGGAGTAGATATTTTGTTGACTGTTGCCCATACGTGAATGTGCCATTTGAATTCCTAAATAAATAAATCAGGTGGCGCAACAGTCCGTTGAGAACTAGGGCCTAGTGACTTACAACTCTCAACCATTCCTGTGTGCGAGTAATGTTGTCAGGAATGGAGGGGACCTACAGTTCAAAGCCGAATCGGAACGGCTAATTTGAGAAAGCACTTTTCATGACAAGGAATTTGTCAATTCCTCGCAAGTGTAATACCCGTGAAAAAAACTTTAGATGGCGCAGGCAGTTGTCGAACCCAAGACCTCTGGCATGACAGTCTAACGCACTAACCATCACGCCACGAGTATTACCCATTTAAAATTAAATAATAAATTAGGTGGCGCAACAGTCCATGAAGAACCAGGGCCTAGTGACTTACAACTCTCAACCATTCCTGTGTGCGAGTAATGTTGTCAGAGATGGTAGGGACCTACAGTTTATATGCCGATTCCGAACGGCTAATTTGAGAAAGCACTTTTCATGACAAGAATTACTCTTGGAGGATTTGTCAATTCCTCGCAAGAGGCAGTACCCGTGAAAAAAGTTAGGTGACACAGGCGGGGATTGAACCAAAGACCCCTTGCATGACAGTCCAATGCACTAACCATCACGCTACGGGTACTACTCCATTTGAATTCCTATGAAATCATAAATCTGGATTTCTGTAAAATCTGCACTCTGCAGTGTCAAACTTTTCCAAAGAAACTTCTTAAAATTCATTAGAAACATCTGTGAACCAATTACATCTAGGTTAGGTTTTTCCTTTTTACTCTTTTCTCATGTTATATATTTTTTAGAAATTTCTGAATTCGGTTATCCTATAATTGCCGATGATAAGCGCGAACTAGCTGTTAAACTTAATATGCTAGACAAAGACGAAAGAGACAAAGCTGGTATTCCATTGACTTGTAGAGCTGTTTTCATTATTGATGCAAGTAAAAAATTACGCTTGACTCTTCTTTATCCAGCATCAACTGGAAGAAATTTTAAGTAAGTTTTTATCATTTTCAAAAAGAAAAATATATACATAACTACTATTTATTCAGTGAAATACTTCGTGTTATTGATTCACTAAAACTAACTGATAATAATAAAGTTGCAACACCAGCTGATTGGGAGGTAATATATACTCATTTTTGTACCTTTGTTAAGTAATAATAAACATTCTTATTTTCTAGCACGGCAAGGAATGTATGGTCTTACCAACTGTGCAACAAGATGACATTCCAAAATTATTTCCCCAAGGAATTAAAACTGTTGAGGTGCCATCAGGAAAGAAGTATTTGAGAATGACTCCACAACCATGAACAAGAAAATAATTTTGTAATAAAAAACCCAATGAGAAAATAAAAAAAAAACAATACATATTTTACTACATAAATATATTAAAATTTGTCTTTTTTTAGTTTAAAATTTGACAATCATTGTTGAATGATACAAAGTGATTTAATTTTTAGTACAAATCAGATCTACCTAGTTTAGTCACAAGTTGTTAGTAGGAAATGTTTGTGTGATGATTTAAACAGATCATTACCCCAAAGACTGATCACAATTAGCAATCTAGGAGGTTAAGATCTGACTAGCTGTGATATCGGGTTAAAGTTCCAATTTTTGTCAGAAGTTTTCAAAACACCGACAAAAGTTTATCAAACGACTGGATTGAAGATCATTGTCATTATAGCGACCATTTTGAATGAAAAAGGGTGGAATGGGTTAAATCGATAGTTGAATGACAATTTGTTGTTAGTTGCACAAATAAAACATAAATATGATTGACAAAATTTCGCTTTATAGAAAAATTGTTCTTTTTTTTGTACATGATACGGGCCTGTGTTTCGTAGTTTTGTTTTGAAATATTAAATATACACTACGTTTCTCTTGAATAAAGGCAGCACACAAATTTTATTGAACAATGATCCATGGACAGGAAAGTCTATGATTATTGGTTGTTGATAAAACTAATTCTTATAAGTTGAGACAAAAAAACATAAGGGTATTTAATAGAATAAATTCAACTTTCTAAAGATAAAAACGATAAATTATTTGACTACTGAAAAATGAGAACTTTAAAGACTAACGACGAAATACTGATTTATTGCGTCGTAGAATATCTCTAAAGTTTGCACTCAGACAGAATTACCATCCTCTCAAAAATTTATAAAATAAGTCGAAAAGGATAGCAAACCATCAATTGATGTGAATAAAGGAAGCGAAGAAAAGTTATCCAAAAAAACGTTATTTATTTAATTCATAATTTTATAAAAAACAATAAGCTTAATGATGTTCATGGAACTAAAAAGACGGAAATTCTTACAAATAATTAATATCAGCGTCATTGAAGAATAAAGTGCAATCTTTAGGGAGATTCTGTTGAAACTGGTGAATAAAATTACTTTTTTTCCGTTACACAAACAAAACAATACTTTTTAAAAGATTTACATAGATATGCTGCATTTAAAACTCCCCTTTTTAATTTGTCTATTACATCAGTTTTTTACAATATGCCCTTTTAAAAATGCCTGAAGATAACCAGAAACGGGGCCAAGTTAAAACAACATATTCCTTAACAAAAAATTGTACAATGTTTTCACAAAGTAAAAATCCTTACCTTTTAAATACAGTTTAAATCATTGAAGTACATATATTTCTTAGTTTTTGTAAATTTTCATTAGTTTTGAGAAGACTTACGAGTTAATTTAGGTTTAAAAAACGTTGAAAATAATTCTCTTATGGTTTTGGAATAATTCGTTATAAAGTTAATTTTAAGTGCTGATTCCGAAACCAAAGTCAAATTTTAGATATGTGTGCTCAAACTCAAAAATATCCGTTTTCAACATTATTTTTATACCTTTTTATTGTGCATACTCCAAAAACTTGATGTTATAACCTTTAAACTACAAATTTATAATAATAAAGAAAAATTCTTTTATACTTTTTTGCGTTATTCTGTAAAGAAACGTTTTATAATAAATGCTTCAGCGTTCATTTGAGGTTTATGTAGGGCAGGTGAAGACTTACAACTAACTAATATACTAAAAATAAATATTGAAGATAGATATTCAGCCCTATCATGAATTCCATCGTAATCGGAAATTTTTACGAATCCCGAAAAACTGTATCATGAAATCCGTTCGTAGCGGAAAATCTCATACAATTTTGCATTACGAACGGATTTCATGATACAGTTTTTCGGGATTGGTAAAAATTTCCGATTACGATCGAATTCATGATAGGGCTGATTGTACATTTTAAAAATCATCACAAAAAACATCTTCATCAATTTTGATAGCTTTAAAAACCCAAACATAAGTTTTATGTATAATTTGATTGCCAGCTACATTACCTTGTTGACCAGTGTAGTCACAAGTTGTGGATAGTTAAGTCTTCTTAAAACTGTTGTCTCGAAAACAATTTGTTTAACCCCCATATATTTGAAATAAAGTCATCGTACATTAATCAATTCTTCGATTTCTGAGGCAATATACGTGACAATATTTTGAAGCTAAATAAATGTTTCAGTACTGGTCCTGATGGAATACCAAAAAAATGTGTGTCTTATATTTCCTATCTATTGCTTCTTCTATTCATAGAGTCCCTGAAATTTTCTAATTTCCCAAATCAATCCATAAAATAAGTTCTATATAAATTTAGTTACGAATCAACGACCTATAGCAACATTGTCTGCTATTCTTAAATTTTTTAATTCGCTTCTCTGTGACATAATTTCTTTTAATTGTTCTCCTGTTATATTTGAAAATTAACATGGGATTGTGAAAACAACCTACAACTAATAATTTATTACAATTCTCTAGTTTTTATGTGGATGCATTCGAAAAACACTCTCAAGTCGATTGCATCTCAACAGACTTCAGCAAGGCATTTGACAAATCAAGTCATGAAATTCAACTCAATAAATTAAGTAATATTGGACTTAACGACCATTTTGTTATTTGGATTTCATCATATCTTAAAGACAGATATTATAGCGTCATGTTCAAGAACAACCCTTCATGTCAATTTAAAGTCAATTCTGGTGTTCTTCAAGGGAGTCACATTGGTCCATTACTGTTTATTTTGTTTATTAATGATTTGCCTTCTGTTTTAAATAATTCTGTATCGCTAATTTATGCAGATGATGTTAAATTTTGTTCGACTTATTAGCTCCAATGATTGTAAAGAGCTATAAAAAAATCTAAATCAATTTTGGGAATTGTACAGTAAAAATTATTTGATTTTAAATATTGACAAACGTCAAAACACACAAACGTAATATATCAAAAAAGCTAACAAAACTCTTGGTTTCCTCAAAAGATTTTCCCGAGAGTTTCGTGATCCATATGTTACTAAAATTCTGTACATTTCTTTTGTCAGGCCAATTCTTGAATACGCTTGCGTTGTATGGGCGCGTTACTATTTTGTCTTAGTTTTTTTCCCTGGTCTGATAGACTTTTATTACTTTCATTCACTTAAAGGTTTGCCTTGATAAATCTCCCATAGATTTTACGTCCTTCTATTCCTTGTCGATTGTATTTCAATCTGGCCCAGACTGGCTTAAGAAAGAATTTACCCCGTAAAACTATTTTAAGCAGGTCGAACTATGGCGCTAATAGCTCTCTTAATCAATTAATCAGTAAATTTAACAAATTGTTTTTACTCTTTAAAATGACTTTACAAATGACAATCTCTAATCTGCAAGCTTAAAATTTCATTTTTTCCTTTAAGTAGTTAAAGATTATGTTTTTTATTATTTTAAGTTTTGATTTAAGTAAATATTGTAAACTTAACGTTAGCATTTAACGTACATATGTATATGAAAAGTAATGTGTATACGCCACAGTTAACAATTAATTTATTGTAGTTTTTTAAAAGAATACAACTTCGAAATGTTACGTTTTAAGTGGGTACTTTTATTTTGTATTCAATTTTTAATTTAACTTGTACTTTAATTTTTAAAACGTCATAACTTACCAAGTTTGTGTTTATTTATAAAGATCAATATGTCCAACAGTAATTTTCTTAGGTACCAAAATTTAAATTATTTATTTATTAAATAAAATCTAATTAATTAATAATTATGTTAAATATTTTGTTGTTACTTTGTTGAAATAAGTTCCATCCATTTTTACAATACTGTATCGTTTTAGTTAAATTATTTTTCGAAAAGAAAACCATGCAAACAAAATCAAGAAAAAAAAAATTACAAATTTTTTTGGGTGGGTAGCTAATTTTGAAAATGCATACATTTAACATTTTGAGAACCAGTTTTGCGACAATTTATGTATGAACAAAAATTCCGGGTCTACGTAGACCTAACCTACGTCTACGTATTTGATGTGTTTTCTGTTTTAGTTGACGTTGGCTTGACATTTGACAGTTGTTTCCAAAGTTGTGGCAGACGGGCAGAGGCAGAGCGCAACCAAGAATCCATAGACAGCGCTCTCTATTTTTCTTTCTTCGTTTTCTTTTAAAATTCGTTTTCTAATTTAATTGAAAACTAATTGATTGTTAAATTTAAAAATTAAACATCACAAGGAATGATTGTATAAGAAAGTCATTCTTTAAGAAGGCCGCGTTTATTTTCGTTAACTCAGTGCGGTGTGTGGACTTTGCCCTAGTTGCTGTGCTGGGGGTTCTGGTTCAGCTTTGCTTTCCCTTTAATTGAATTGAACGTCATCTAACAGGCAGTCATCAAGAATTCATAATAAATACCTAATATAGTACTCAGTTCATTTTAGCCGATAAAGGTAATTCATTTAAATCTTATCAGAAGTTAGAACAAATAACAAATGATCAAAGTTCGTATTGTGTGTTATTTTGGTGTTTTTGTTTAGTTTGATTTATATAAATACTCATCAAAAAGCATCGAAACAATGTCGTCCCAAGAAGCAGCCCCCGAACAAAAAGTCAATCCCATTAAATCCTTCATTAGTGGAGGTTTTGGTGGGATATGTAACGTCCTTTCAGGTCATCCTCTGGACACAATAAAGGTAAGTACCTATCTATATTAATTTAAATTGAAATTTCTAACACTTGATTGTTTTCAAAGGTTCGTTTACAAACAATGCCCACGCCACCACCAGGAACTGCTCCCATGTACAAAGGTACCTTCGATTGTGCCAGTAAAACGATTCGCAACGAAGGTGTTCGTGGATTATATAAGGGAATTCAAGCACCCCTAACTGGTGTAGCACCTATATTTGCCGTCTGCTTTGCAGGTTATGGCTTAGGAACAAGACTTCAACAAACCGAAGATAATAAGAAACTAAGTTATGGACAAGTTTTTATTGCTGGTTCATTTTCGGGAATATTCTCAACAGCTATTATGGCACCGGGTGAAAGAATTAAATGCTTGCTTCAAGTACAATCGGATGCAAAGGGATCTAAGAAATACGATGGTATGATAGATTGTGCGAAGAAATTGTATAAAGAAGGTGGTTTAAGGAGCATATTTAAAGGAAGCTGTGCAACTATGTTGCGAGGTGAGTTTATACATTTTGATGAACAATTTTTGTTTTCGACGGTGGGGGGTACTACTCACATTTAACCTTAAACTATCAAATTTCAAGATATAGTCTGTACTATGCCAGAAAAATGAATATGTACAGTAAAATTTGCTATAAGATAAAAACCAAGTCTTGAAAATGACAACATTTACAATTTCAAGAAATTAGCTTTTCTTTGGTTTCCACACACTCATTGAACTCTGACTGTACAAGGATCAATGAGATTTATATACATTATTATCAGCTTAACCCTTTTTTTTGGAACTAACTCAGCCGACTTTCCAAATTCTTTCTTCACTGCAAAAAAAAAACAGCACTTTATTGACTGACTGACACTGACAGATAATCAAAATTATGCTTCTTGATATAGTAGGGCCTTAAATTTCGCACAACGATATGTCTTGAAGGACTCGAAAATTAAGTTTTCAATTTAGGGGCCATATTAAAACTAGCAGTTCCAATTCTTATAGAATGATACAATTTACTAGAGCGTAGGAGTAAAAACTGAAAAGAAGTCTTTTCAAAGGCAACAAATCCAATATGGAGTGTTTTTGTTAAAGAGCATCTGGTGAGAGGCTGGTAAGAGTCTGATGTGTGTCCAAGTCTTAGTAGTACAGAGTTAGAGATTTTGTATTTAGACATTTTTGTCGGGTGTAAAGGGATAAGCTGCAATATCAGCATCCTCATTTCCCTGAATCCCAGGATTCTACATTAACTTGATATTATTTGGCTATTTAATGAGTTGATATATGATTTCAGATATGAGTTCAGTGTTGTTGTTGGGGTTTGTATGGCGTGAAGAACAGATATCAGAGCATATAATGTGTTTTCCTCGGTGAATGGCAAATGCTTCTGCGGTGAAAACTGAAGCGAATTCGGGCAGATGACCAATGCTGGTTATGGATCCGTATTCATGTATCACTGTAAATGATGTGTTTTCCGTAGACTTCGAGCCATCAGTGAGGATAAACTTCCACCCAATCAATTTAAGTTCAAGAGAAATTGATCTGAAGAGTTGGCAGTAGATGTTATTGTTGGTATTTGCTTTTTTGTAATTAGCTAGCGCCATTACCAAAGCATCCGAGCTAATGAGCCTAGACACCCGAATAGTTGGTGTTATGTTTTATTTATAATGCATACAATTTAAATTGAAATAAAATACATATTATTATTCAATATTCGAGAAAATTCTTTATGGAAAATATTCTAATTGAAAAAACGGCCAACCTCTTTCACAGACGACGATGAACTGAAAAACTAGCAATAATGAGTGTACGTCGTATGTATAATTTATATAACAGATTTTCATAGATTTATGTGTATGTATAAAGTGTATAACAGAATGTCATAGCAACAATTGAATGAATACAGGATACGTACTTAGCATAATAGTTAGCAAGATGGTATTTTAGAAATACAGTGTATGAATACATTATACTCTCCGCCTGGCCGAAAAAAAAAAAAACTTAACTTAATTATTAAAAAAAAAACTTAATATTGGAATCTAATAGGGCGTTTGGTTTGTCTTCCTGAACGTCGTGGAGTGTGGACCTCTGGATGTGGAGGTACAGTTCTAGTTACAGCTTCTGCTGATGCTTGAGGACGTGAAGTTGGAGTTTCAGTTGCAGCCTGTGTTGATGATGGTGCTTGAGATACCGGATGATGGCACACTATCACATCATGATCTGAAAATGAAACTGTCCGGCGATCTTGTACGATAGGTTGTTGAGTTGGAGTCTTCTGGATTGTTGGCTTCGGAGCTGGGACATTCACGAGTCTGAGTTGGTCAATATGTCTTTTAAATATATAACCACTGTCTAATTTAACAGTGTAATGTAATGAGCCCAACTTTTGCGTGATGAATCCTAGTTCCCATGCTGGTTTATTGTTTCTGTAAACTCGAACAGTTACTCGGTCACCAGTTTTGAGACTACGTATCGTACCATTTTGTGGAACAGTTGATGGTAACTCTTTAGTAGGTCTTATCGCATCTAAACGAATACGTAGCTGACGATGCAGGTACAGCTCTGCTGGACTTTTCCCAGAAGACAACGGTGTGGCTCGGAATAATTGTAGTATTTGATTAAGATGATCCGAGTTATTCTCCATCTTTTCAAGCTTTATTTTTAATGTCTGGACAAACCTTTCTGCAAGTCCATTGGTTGCAGGATGTCCTGGCGCAATGAATATCTGAGTGATGCCTCGGTCCTTGCAGTATTTATCGAATATCTGATTTTTGAAAATCGTTGCATTGTCGGATACCAAGAAATTTGGATAACCGTGAAAGGAAAATATGTCCTCTAGAAGAGACATTGTTGTGGACGTGTCCGGTGCTTTCTTAATTGCTCTGACCTCGGTCTTGAATTCCTGAGGTTGTTCACTATTTCGTCAATTCGGGGAATCGGGTAGTGCGCGTCTGTGAGCTGTTTGTTGACAGCAACTTTATAGTCAAAGCATAACCTAACGTTTCCATCTGGTTTTGGCACAGCTACTATGGGTGATCCCCAATCACTTTTGTCGATGGCTGTGATTATGTTGTCTTTCTCCAGCATGGAAAGCTCACGTTCGACTTTTTCACGAATAGCAAACGGTATGGTTCTAGCTTTGATGAAAACTGGCCTTGCATTACTTCTTAGCTGTAAAGAGCACTTGACACCTGGAATCTTGCCTACTGACTGCTCGAAAATTTTTGGAAATAATTTCACAAATTGGTCAACTGATTTTACCTGGAAAACATCTTGAATATTATTTTTGATTGACTGATTGATGACTTTGTCTATTTCTTGAAGGCTTATATGCAGACGCCGAATCCACGTTCGACCAATTAATGATGAAAACCCCTCCGGTACAATGAACAGCTGTTCAACAGATTCGATGTTGTTGAATTTTTTGTAAGCTCATCATATCTCTCATAGCCTGGAGAAACTGGCTAAATTGTGCAGCGTCCATAATTCGGCTTTTATCTCGTCGCCAAAATGTTATGTTTTATTTATAATGCATACAATTTAAATTGAAATAAAATACATATTATTATTCAATATTCGAGAAAATTCTTTATGGAAAATATTCTAATTGAAAAAACGGCCAACCTCTTTCACAGACGACGATGAACTGAAAAACTAGCAATAATGAGTGTACGTCGTATGTATAATTTATATAACAGATTTTCATAGATTTATGTGTATGTATAAAGTGTATAACAGAATGTCATAGCAACAATTGAATGAATACAGGATACGTACTTAGCATAATAGTTAGCAAGATGGTATTTTAGAAATACAGTGTATGAATACATTATAGTTGGTCATAGTCAATTTTGCTTAAAAGTAACATTCTAGTGGTATTTGAAAGGGTGTTAATATGCACATTACTAATTTTTGAAGCTCGATATTAGTTCTCGCAGGTAGGGAATTCTTTGGCTCTAAGCAATGTTGTTTCCAAGAATAATCTTATTTTTAAATACATACTTATCCTAAGATCCTTAAGTTACTAATATTTTCGATTCCTACATTATTTATGTACATTTAACATTTATTTTAGGACAATTTAGTTTTAGTATTGAGTAATTGAGATTTTGGAATAGATAATTTAGCCACTGATTTTTTCGATCAATTTAAAATTCCTTCTAGAGTGATTTGAAACAAGATTTTACTTTTATCGATATCATTTATTTTACAAAATATATAAATATCATCTGCATAAATATAGTGATCTAAAAGTTGCGGCTTTTTCTAATATTGGTTTAATAACATCGAAAGCAATTATGAATAATACTACAGGGTGATCCCTGTGGTATGCCGTTATGCATTGGGTAGTTTGAAGAGTAGATGCTTGTCGCTTTTACCCAGAATGTTCTATTTATTAAAAATGATTTTCCATATCCGTATATTAATCTATCTACATTAATTAAGAAGATTAAAGACATCTGAATAAATCCCAACAAAAAATGACTATACCACATGACCGTGATATTATCAAGTTCATAGCTTCACTAGAGATTGAAAAGTTCAAAAGTTGTTCCTGCATTGATGTCATAGAAAATGTAACAATTTAACCAAAAACAAAAAACATATCCAATTATATATTTCTAAAGGCTTTTGCACAAAACAGCTAAATATAGGCATCTCCTTCCTAGGCGAAACTTTTTGTGGCCAAGAGGTCTTGTCCGATCTAAAAGAAAACGTGATATTAATATCTCATATCAGGATTTGTTCAGATAGTAAAGCTGCTAAAACTCTCAAACAGTCCATAACTGTCAATCATCACTTACTAATATGGCACAGAAGTCCAATGTTGCCTTTTGCTGGGTTCATAGCCACCTGAACATTACAGGAAAACTTAAAGCTGAGGAACTCATCTAAAACGGTACCATATTTCCTATTATAGCACTTATGACTGATGCTGCAACGAAATAGATTTTGCCTGTTATTAAACGTTCCAAGTATTTCACACTGCCTCACATAAAATAGCACGACAAGCGACTTAGTGTATTCTTAAAGCTGGACAAGAAAGAGAAGAAAACAATTCCTTGCCTTCTCTGTACCTACCCTGCAGTGGGTCAAAGTCGTTGGATTTTACTTTAGTGATCCAAATGATCGCAACAATATTCTCTTAAGCTTCGTAAGGAGCCCGATAGGATTTGTTGAACTTAGAAGAAAATCTCTAGATTCATGTGGCTTAAGTGTGTCTTACTCTGTCCCTGAAAACCGCATCAACCTTACCTTACAATTTCCAAGTCCATATAGTAATGGCACATGGCATTATTAGTTGCCTATGATACTTACTCAACGAACTCCACTGTTTCAAAATCAAAAATATATTTAAATTTAAGAAAGTTGCTTTAAAAAAATACGTTTCAACATAATATTTTAAATAATTCCCTTTTTATTTTCATTTTTATAAAACATAGTTTTAGATTACATTCAGTCAAAAATATTCAACTTTTAGCTTAAAAACAAAAACCTAGACACTGGTAAACGAAATTTGAAGTTAGTTTGAAGTCAATTTAAAAAATGAATTCTTAACTTTCTTACACCTAGAAAATCTTTGTAACTTCTTTATTTTAGTATTTCCTATTTAAATTTGAAATCAATTCCCTTAAGCCTAATCTTATACACAAAAACATATACATCCTCTATTTGGTTATTTCTCATTTGTTTAATTTCTAAATATTATTGTAGTCAAATTGTTCATCAATTCTCCCTCCAAAGATATCATCATATTTAGTAACTTCTTGAGATTTGTTTTTCCGCAAACCTTCCCCAGTAAGATATTGCAAACTATTTATATGGGCCATCGTCTTTTGGACCTTATGATTTTTAGCCTGCGCCCATGGTATGACAATTCTTTCCTTTTGCAATAACATTCGTTTCATTTCTGATTTGTCCTGATATAAGCTATTCATATTCAGTCGTTCATCTGAAAGCTTGTACTTCGGCATACGATGTTGTTGTTTCTGTGGTTGTTGGTGGTTTATCCGTGGTGTTGATGATGACGTTTGTTGATTGTGGTGTTTCTTGGTTGTCTTCTTGCATTGGATGTTCTTACGCAGCACATAAAATACACTTCGTCCATTATAATTCTTGCACCGCGGTGATAAGGCCTTCTCAAATTTGTAAGTGTCTATTTTACGACAGGATAGTTGTTTTCCAGTATGGAACTGTTTGATGCATCGACTGGTTTTGCCAACACTCAATTGATTGGTGATCTTTTGCTTCCACAATGCCATGTCACAGGTACATTTCCATGGGTTCTCTGTCAGACGAACTAGTTTGAGTGATGGATTGTGAAAAAATGTCGATGGAAGGTACTTAAGGTTGTTCCTTTGCAAATAGATCTCTCGAAGTTGATTTTGCTCATCGAATAAACCAGGCGGAATGTATGAAAGATTGTTGTTGGACAAATCGACAATTTCCAATTTTTTACAGCCGAAGAATGAATCCATAGAGATTTCCCTAATATTGCACGAACTTAAATTCAATTCCCTAAGAAAAGCCATATCGGCGAAAGCATCGAATTCGATACTTCTTATTTGTCCTTTCACATCGAGGATTTCCAAAGACCTCAAATTTTGAAATACATCATGATCGAGAGCTCCTATTGAAACATTTGTTAGAGTAAGAACCTTGAGCAGATGCAACGAATCGAATGGAGCATTTCCCCAGAGTTCAGCTGCGACATCTTTCGAACCCAGGTGCATTGTTCTTGTATTATTCATGACTCCAAATGTTGCTGGAAATATATAGCGAATCGGATTGTGTCTAAAGTCGACATATTCGAGTTTTGGAAATGGCGGAAAACTCAATTCGGACAATTTGGACAAACTATTGTGACTTAAATCGAGAACCTCCAAGTCTAGCAAACCAGCAAGCGAACGATAATTGAAATCCAAAATAGAATTGTATGCCAGCGATAAGGTTTTGATGTGCATTGCACCATACAGTGCGAAGGCGGGTACTATTTTAATCTCATTATGCTCGAGTGATAAGTGTTGCAATTCTAAAAGTCCATCGAACATCTCCCAGCGCATTTCATCTAATCGGCAATGATTTATTCGAAGAACTTCTAAATGATCCCAGCCATAGAAGGTGACCAAACGGGATTTCTTTATCTCTTGTATGTAAACGTCATAAGGAACGATGTCGATTTCTTGATCTTCGGGCATAGCTTCCAGGGATATGTTGTAGGCAATTTGTTCACTACTCGGTACGTATTCGAAACTCTCTCGAGGATGAATAGGATTCTTGGGCCGTTTGTAGTCTTCCGATCCAAAAAGTGCGATAGATTCGAAATTGGCGTGTTGCAGGAAGCTCATTGGTTCGTCAATGATGAGTCGAAAACTTTTATCACTTGGTCCTCTGATTTCCAATGTTGTCAATTGATTAAGGGGTTTGAAAACACTTGTTGGCACTAAACAGGGCGAGGATGTGTTGAAATAGCAGCAAGAGAAATTTGGATTGAATCATTTGACAACTTACCTGTTTTGTTTTGTCCTTCGGCAGTGTAGAGAAGCACCAAAGCCTGTAGATCAACAGGTAGCTGACTAACAAGTGCACGGACATCATTTTCGACTTGTAGAATGCAGGTTACTTGTTGAATAAACGAATTTTCATTGAAACCTTCATCCCCCTCATACATGACTTCATTGTCATTGACCAATTCATCTTGGGTTTCTTGTGCAGAACCTCTGCTTCCGATCGAACGGTCTTGATTTTTGGTTTGCATAAAGTTTATCCAACGTGATATTTGTAAATCCATAAAGTGGGCATATTGACAAACACATCCCTTGGGACATTTCATATAGGCTGTGGGGGCTGATGGGCCGCAAAAGACATTGCAAATCTTAATTGAATTGGGTTATTTTTTGTCACGTGTTTTTCTTTGTATTCACTTTAATACTCACCAGGCAGACTATAAGGACTGTTGCAACTAAACTCTTCATGATGGAGCAATAGGAATAAAATACGTGAAAGGGGAAATTTTAGAAATTTTAACAAATATCGAGCTGCAGTTTAAACCAAACCACCGCAACGTCTTCTTCGCAAATCATTGAATAAGCTATGAGTGTTCTTACAATTCGAAATGTGACGAAGCGGCCGACGCGACGCACGATTAGAAGTAAAGAAAGGATGTGGCTTATCAAGTAAACGTTTGATAAGCATGTTATTGTTGTTTCTTCAAAACAGTACACAGAATTTAAAGAGGCTGAGTTGTTGTGTTATAGTAGTCGGGACCTGACATGCCTTGGTTTTTTCTCTCTTCATCAGTGTGAACGTTTCATATAGACTCTGGTGGATGGTGTTAAACGCTAAGAACTCTTTGGAATTATTTAATCTTTCTTAATATATATTCCTACAATTATGCAGATACACAGACTTGAGAGAATTATTACGAAAGCTGATATAAGTTGTTGTTCTTGTTGAGAAAGTTTAAAAATATTTAAATAAACGATAACAAAAAAGAAAAAAAAACTAATAACATAATATTTTGTTCCTGTAGGCGTGACAAAATATTATTTAAGAACGGCTATAGTGATTTTGGTCACTGATAATTTTACAATGGCAATGTGTACCATTGGATAACAACATTTCCGCAATTCACTCTTATAGTGAGCTTTTGATTTATTTTTTAGGAATTCCTGTTTAATCGGAGATTTGAGCAGTTTTGTAATCTTGGAATATTTTTTGAGTGGACCCAATATGGTAGCTTTTGAAAAGTTAGTCAACAAATAATAAGCTCAAGGTGATGGTAGAGGGAGGTCTTATTTTAACTTTGCTCTAGCTTTCGTGGATACTGCGTATTGCGAAGACCTCTCAAATTCTTCTTAATTTTTCAAGAGCTTCATTTTTCATGTACCAATTTTTTTAAAGAAAATTCTGACCTTTATAAATTCTGTTTTTATTGATGGCGTTAGAAAAAAGAATAAAGTAAATCTAAGTTCATTGTTATAAAGTCCAAGATTTGATCCATGTTAGTAGAGAACAACATTCCTTAAAAGTCTTATTATAGACAGCTTATAAGCACTTAATTAGTTCTGATGTCGTTGATTAAATTCTAAATAAAAACAAGGACAATTTAGCTATTTTCTGTTGATGTAGCCGGTTGGGCTGGAGCGAGAAACAGGTTTAAAATGGTCAATGCAAAGGTTATTATTTATTTAGTATCAATTATACCCAATTTAATGATTTTGAACATTTATTTTTTAAATTACAACATGACTGATGCATAATAAACGAAACCTGAACCTTGTAAAGAAAACATTTGTTATTATGTTATAAGATTATGTTTAATTTAATGATTTAACAGTTTATGCATTTTTATCTACATATTTAAAGATGTGCCTGCTAATGGAATGTATTTCTTGGTCTATGAGTATCTACAAGATATGGCAAAACAAAAGGCAGGCGCTGAAAATGTAGGCGTATATTCAGCACTATTTGCAGGTGGTATGGCTGGTATGTCCTATTGGATTTTAGGTATGCCAGCAGATGTGCTTAAAAGTCGATTACAAACAGGTAATATTTTTAATATTTATTCATTTTTATTCTATAAATTATATATCTATAATTATTTTCTTACAATGCATGTATATAGCACCTGAAGGTACTTATAAGCATGGAATACGTAGTGTTTTTGCTGATCTAATGAAGAAAGATGGTCCACTTGCCTTGTATCGTGGTGTTGTTCCGGTTATGATTCGTGCCTTCCCAGCTAATGCTGCATGTTTCTTTGGCATTGAAGTGTGTAATACATTTATGAAAAAAGTTGGCTTTTAGTTTGTGTTTTCTTTTGTAAACAGAGACAAAGACTCAAAAAAGAAATGTGTTCTTAAACAACAACTAAATCAAAATATATCATGAAATTTAATATAATTTTTATAAAATAAATTGTTATTATTTTGTTTTTGAATTCAAGAGATTTATTTGTGTTAATTAGGTAGCTGTATGAATTTAAAAATAAAATATTAGAACAAATACAACACTGGTCATTTAAATCAAATCCTATAAAAATACCTTTTTTTAAGCTATGTATGTATCAATAGTAAGAACAAAATAAATAAGAAAACAATGAATGAAATTTATATTTTTGTTTTATTTATGCATTCAAAAAAAAATACGCTTCCTGAAATTTATCAACTTTATCACCTTTCCCTATTGTGAGTTTCACTCGAAAAATGATTTATTTGAAATATTATAATAATATAATCGGACAGAAGAATGCAAATTTTCGCAATGTAATTTCTTCTATTAAATGTAAAGAAGAAGTAGAACTTAATCAGCATTTTATAACATAATTAAGCTCAAATTAAGTTTAATAAAAAAATGTACTTTAAATTATTAATTAGCAAATAAATTAAACAAAACAACTCGTTAATTAAGTCTCCCACACATAATCGGACACTGATTATTTTTGCACCGTAGCAGCTCTGTAACGGTACTTTCCCCGTAAAATGACAATGGGCAGGTTCAGACAACATAAGGGACTTCATTTGCAGTCAACTTCATTCTTTGAACGTAAATTTTGACCAAGGCAACTAGTTAGTTTTTCAAGTGTCATGAATTCAAAATTCAGAACTTTACTTCACAAACCTCTACTTTAAGTTCATAGTACAAAAATTACCAAAATCATTATTTTCTACAAAACACTCCTCAGGCAAGCTACAAGTCTATCATGATTTGTATTTTGTATTTTAAAGAAATATTACTTATTTCTTTTCCAAATTTACAAGGAACCTTTTTACAGAAAGCATTAAATGAAGTTGTGCAGATAATAAATAAATCATTGAGTAATAAAGTTCAGCTTTTAGTTGAATTAAAAAATATGATCAATTGTCATTTTGACAAAAGTTGACTTGATTTGATAGTAAGGGAGATTTTTCTTGCCTAACTTTCCAGTCATCTTTCCAATAAAGTTGCCATAATTGGAAGGCAATTTTTTGGCAGCTGGCCAATCAGATGCAAGAAACTTGCCTTACTTTCAAGTCCCTTATGTCGGCTGAACCTGCCCAATGTTATAATTAAACTTGTATTTACTTACATTTAAGGTAGTTTCCTTCTTCAAGTCGGAATGACGCCAAAAGGGAAACAAGCGCCTTTGAAAATTCGAAATTTGGCAAAGAAGCCCTTCCACATTCCATTACATAAAAACGAAAATAGAATTTATAATGTGAGCAGAAAAGTAAAAGGAAAGAACTCTGGAGACGTACGATAATAAGCTACTTTTTGGGCTAATCAACTAAAATCCCTTCTTCGCAATACCTGAGGAGAAGCACCACCATCTAAGTAATGACCGAAATGGCCGTTCCGCCGGGTATAAAAAAATAGACATCTGTGAAAAAAAAAGAAATTAATGACTTAAGTTTGCTAATGACACATAACATAGGAAACGTCAAATTCAACCTCAAATATGTATATATTTGCAAAGTTCTGATGTTCGGAACTAACATTTTGTGGCTTACATCCATATTTCGGACTCCAGCTTGAGTGAGCTCGAAATACTTGACAATTTCATCTTATACTAGGACAACTACCCAAAGCACACATCTTATACAGCAAGGTTGTGGTTATTGTATAACTGCCCTAAGGTGCTTAAAACACAAACAAAGTCACCGAGCATATATGGGATGAACTGGGGCGTCGAGTTGTTCCAAAGAACTTTAGAAACATTTAGGCCCTTTAGATGGCTCTTCAAGAAGAATGGCAAAAATAAGTCCTGAAGTATGCTAAAATTTGACTGTTCAATACATTTACGCCTTGAGGAAGCCATTCAATCTAAAAAATACGCCACTAAGTACTAAATATTAAGTGTCTGACATTATGTGAGGTTTAAAATTATAGAGTTACTTACTTACTTAAGGGGCGGACCTGGGCCTCAACCAACATGCGTCTCCAGCCAGCTCGGTCCCTAGCTAGCTGTCTCCAGTTTCGCACGCCAAGTTGGTTGAGGTCTTCACCCACCTGAGTGCGCCACCTGAGTCGCGGTCTTCCTCTACTGCGCCCACCGTCCCTCGGGATTGGATTCGAAGACCTTCCGGGCTGGAGCGTTGATGTCCATTCTGCTAACTAGGTCAGTGTCGCTGTACAGCCCGTACAGTTCGTCGTTATATCTTCTCCTCCATTCTCCATCTATACGTACGGGACCAAAAATCACCCGAAGAATTTTTCTCTCGAAGCATCCTAAGACGTTCTCATCTTTTTTTTGACAGGGTCCAGGCCTCAGCGCCATAAATGAGAACCGGGATGATGAGTGAAGCAGCGATTTGCAAGAGTTATTCTTCGTTTGATTTCAGCGCTGGTGTCGTTGTCTGTGTTTATAGCGGTGCCTAGGTAGACAAAGTCCTTAACTACCTCGAAGTTATAGCTGTCCATGGTGACGTTTTGTCCAAGACGTCGTTGTTCAATGTCCTTTTTTGATGACAGCATATACTTGGTCTTGCCCTCATTGACCACTAAACCCATCTTCTTCGCTTCCGTCGCAATGCTCAAAAACGCTCCACTGACATCACGCTTTGATCTTCCAATTATGTCAATATCATCTGCGTATCCGAGTAATTGGATGGACCTTTGGCAGATTGTGCCTCTAGTGTTGACGGTTGAGTTTTGCACAATTCTTTCCGGAACGATGTTGAAGAAGTAGCATGGCAGTGCATCGCCTTGTCTAAAACCTTTTTTGACATCAAATGCATCGGTGAGATCTTTTCCGACCTTGATGGAGCAGCGTGCATTCTCCATCGTCATTCTGCACAAACGGATAAGTTTGACAGGGATGCCAAAACTAGACATTGCTCTGTAGAGCTCTTCCCTATGGATGCTGTCATACGCGGCTTTTAAATCGATAAAGAGATGGTGGGTATCGATTTGAAGTTCCTGGGTTTTTTCCAAGATCTGCCGTAGTGTGAATATTTGGTCGATAGTGGACTTTTCTGGTCTGAAGCCACACTGATAAGGACCTATCAGGTTGGTGCATGCTCCCTACCAAGTCATCGCCCGCTGCTTTAAATAGTTCGGCAGCGATGCCGTCAGCTCCAGCAGCTTTGTTTGACTTCAGTTTAGATATAGCTATCTTCACTTCGTCTAGAGTTGCTTTTGTTTTTAATATAAATGTGCTGTTTAATGGCTTAAATTTCAATTTTAAAATAAAAAACGTGTTTAAATGTTAAGATGTTATAATGTTGGTTATAAAGTTGTAAACTTTTCATATATTTTCTTGGAAAAAACGCATTGCGAAAATTTATATTTCTTGTGCCCGAGCCCGATTAGAAGTGGTAGCCACTTATGTATTTCACTTATGTACATATATTCAATTATTTCCTTCTCTTTCTCGTCATCCTAAATTTGTTTGATCCTTTCTTTGGTAGTTCATATATATGCAAGTATTAACATATGGTATTTGAAATCCCCATCACTTTGATAATCTTTTGAAATGTTGCTTTTAAATGTCTTTAATTACATTATTTTGCTTATTTATCTTTTTATCTTTAACAGAAAAGGGTTGAGGATCAGCAATCAGCTGCCATATTTCAAGACTCCCATGACAGCTTCTTAGAATTTTAGAATTAGTTGAATTTCAATAATTGAACGATCGTCATTTTGTCATGGATGAAAAAATGAATCTTCTCAACTCCAATGCGGTAAGTGATTAATTTATTGATTTTAAAATGTGTGCTGTTCTATGCTTTACCACGATAAATCGAGATTCATTTTTAGGTAGGTATACCTAACATAAATGTGTTTATCAGGTTCTAAAAATCGATCAAAATTGAATTCTTAAACAGGGTACACTTTATTTCAGTATATTGTATGTATGTATGTACATATATATCCTCTCTGTTTGGGCTCACTATAAGATTTGGGGTAGGTGCGAAGTTGCATGAAAAGTTTCTTTGTATTTAAGGTTTTGGATTTAAAGAAACTTTGAATACACACAACCTCGCACCTACCCCACATATTTCACTGTTTATAATTTATAAAAGTCATAATTCTGGGTGCTAGAACTGTGAGCAAGCAAACTATTTCGTTTTATTTCAATTTCGCTTTCTGAAATTGATTTTTTTTGTTTCTTAACGGCTTGGCTTTTGAGCGATCTGACATTGGGCAGGTTCAGACGACATAAGGGACTAGAAAGTAAAGCAAGTTTCTAGCATCTGATTGGCCAGCTGCCATAAAATTGCCTTCTAATAAAGGCAACTTTATTGGAAAGTTACTCAAGAAAAATCTCTCTAACTATCAAGTCAAGTCAAGTCAACTTATGTCAAAATGACAATTGATCATGTTTTTTCATTCAACTGAAAGATGAACTTTATTACTCTATGATTTTTTTTTCTGCACAACTTTATTTAATGTTGTGTGTAAAGGTTTCCTTGTCAAATTAGAAAAAAAATAACTAATATTTCTTTACAATACAAAATACAAATCGTGATGGACTTGTAGCTTGCCTTAGGAGTGTTTTGTAGACAATAGTTTGTTGGTACTTTTTGTATTATGAACTTAAAGTAGATGGAGTTTACTGCAAATGAAGTCCCTTATGTTGCTTGAACCTGCCCATTGTAATTGGTGCGTTTTGTCGAATTGAAAATGTTGACATTTCTCGTCGTTTTAAGGTCCCTAGAGTCGAAATAAAAGACTTTTAGAGAGATGTCTGTGCGTGCGTGTGTACGTACGTTCGTACGTTCGTACGTCCGTACGTTCGGGAACTTTGTTTTCGTCGTCTATAGCTCAAAAACCAGTAGAGTTATCAATCAAACAAATTTTGTTATACACATAATAATGCAGAAAGATACAGAAAGGACTCTCAAAAAAATTGAGTGGGTGGTTTTTTTACCATAGCAATTTTAAAAAAAGGTGAATATTTTGGTTAACCCTAAATATCTTATGAACCAATAACGCTAATGACTTGAATTATTTTATTTTATATATTGAAACGTGATACAAATACATTTTATGAAAAAATCCAATAAACGGGTTTCTTTTTATAAATAAAAAAAATTTAAAAAAAAAAATATTTGTCACCTCGAAAATTTTACGTACAAAAAATGATTTTATCTCCAAAATAATTTTGTGCAACGAAGAATAGCGTCTAACATCTGGTACAATTTTGAGCAAAATCGAATTGACAGTTCATTTATAAAAAATAAAAACCTAGAAAAAAATAATAAAAGTTGATAAAAATTGATTTTCGACTTATATATCTTTTCAAAACTTTGAGATATTGGCTTTAAACTAATTTTATAGTTTAAAAAATATCGTTGTCAACAATCAGTAATATTTTCAGTAAAATCGAATTGAGAATTTTTTTTTACAAAAAATAAAAAACTAAACAAAATTAATAAAAGTTGGTAAAAATTGATTAAAAAAACAATACTTTCGACACAAATATCTTTTCAAAATTTAAAAATATTGGCTTCAAAATACTTTTATCTCACAGTCAGTTTTTTTATAAAAAAATAAAATAGTACGCAAAATTGGTAAAAATTAATGTTCGGTTTTCGATATCTCGTCAATATTAGAAGACATTGACTTCAAATTAATTTCATTCGTTCAATTTGTATTTGTATATATATATAAGAAATAAAAACTTTTAAGAAATGAAGAAAATTGGTAGAAATTGGTTTTCGACTAAAAATCTTGTTAACTAAAATAGATTTTGAAATCAAACTACTCGTATTTCATCGTATACAAAATATTGTTGGTAATTTAATTTTTTTTTAAATAATTCAACTGACACCTTTTTTAACAAAACACGAAAACCTACAAACCTTTTAAGGAAGACAAATCGACAGACGGGATGGGAAGTTATCAGTATGTGAGTCGCATCCCAGTCTCTTTTTTTCGTTAAATATTTGCATTTGAGCGATAAAATTTAAAACTCAAAATGTCCTAGTGCCCAAAATAAACAAAAAATTTGTCAAAATGCCCAAATGTTGAATTACATGAAATCTTTTGGTCGAAATGTCTATTAGTAATTTGAGCTTTATGATATTTTAAAATTGATTCGTGCAATATGACATTGATTTTGGGTTTTGTGCCATTTTCTTTCTAGAAAGTTTTTGGGCGATATGAAATGTTTAATATCATGGCGTTATTTTATTGGGCAATAAAACCGAACGCTTCTTTTTATTTTGAATTTCATAAAACCCAAAAATGTTTTAAAGCCCAAAGGTTGGGTAATGTTGTCTAAATCATACAACAACAAAATGTCAATACAATTGTTTTGGGCGCTATGAAATTTTAAATTTGGGTGGTATGGGTTAGGGCTAATAGACCCAACCAACCGCAAAACATACACAAACGTTTCTTTGTTCAATCGAACATTTTTCAAGAATCTGAAATAAATAATTTATACGTACATACATACATTATGTTGTAAATAACTTATTTATAAATATTCATAGAAAGTTTCATAGTTACATTGGGTTAGGAAGTTCCAAAAGTTGGTTCTCAGCAATTGAACTTTTTTGTTATCATTTCTTGTTCTGGTGCACTGATAGAAAATTTACATTGAAGTATACATTAGAGTGACCGCAACAAATCGATTTTCGAAATTGGGTCGGGGGAACCCCATAAAATGACCAGTCGTTGCAGATTTTTAGATAGCCAAAATTTCAGCTCGATTGGATAATGCTAAATGGTGCCGACACACGCTCAAAGTTTCAAAAAACTCTCTTTTTTCTCTGTTTTGCGAAGTAAACTAGCCCTAGCTCCCAAACAGCTGTCCCTATTCTCATTATTTATATATTAAATTAAGGGCCAGTTTGTTCACAGCTAATCAAATTTAATCAATAATTGTTGTGACTGTTTAATCCGCGAATTTGTATGAAAGCAATGTGTTTTGACACCCCTGCTTCAAACACTGGAAGGCTAAAAGGAGCTTGCAAAATTTTGCAGCAAATGTTGGATGAGGAGTTGCTTCACCTGGCGTGTCGTCACCACATTCTTGAAGTTTTACTAAGAGGTATTTTTGACTGTAAATTGGGTTCAACCACTGGACCTCAACCTGATATTTTCAAAAGATTTCAAAATGAATGGTCAAAAATAGACCCTAAACGATATAACACAGGCATCAGTGATAAAAATGTTAAAAAACACTTAACCAATGATGTTATAACCCAGATTGCAGATGAATTAAAGATAAAACTCAACGAATGTCACCCGAGAGATGACTACAAAGAATTCCTGCAGTTGGTTTTAGTGTTTGTTGGGGTGCTAGATGGAAACGTAGTTGGATTTAGAACACCAGGTGCTACTCATCATGCCAGATGGGTGGCTAAAGCTATTTATAGTTTAAAAATATTTATGTTTCGAAGCCAGTTTAACATGAGTAATGAAGAACGAAATGCTCTGGGGGATATATGCGTTTTCATTGTTAAAATTTACTGCAAAGCTTGATTTAATGCTTCAAGAGGGCTTATATGGTTATTAAACAAGATTTTGATCTTTTGCGTAGTTTTATCGAGTACCAGAAAATAGACAAGGACATTTCTGAGAAAGCTCTTGCAAAATTTTCAAACCATTTATGGTATTTGAGTTCAGAGTTGGTAGGTCTGGCGTTTTATGACCCAACTTTATCCGCTAGCGAAAAATCTGAAATGGTCAACATACTTTTGATAAGCAACGAGGCAGAAGATAACAGAGTTGTAAGTCCAAGGCTTCCGAAACATCAACTTGAACAATTTGTAACAGCTGGGTTAAAAAACATTGTCAACAAGGAGACATTGAACTTTTTTAACCGCTTAAAAATAAACGTAGATTTTCTGAAAGAACCTCCAAATCTTTGGCCCGAAAACCCCCATTTTAAGGATGGTTTCAAAATAGTTAAATCGCTTAAGGTCGTAAATGACATGGCAGAAAGAGGAGTCAATTTAATAACAGATTTTAATGACCTTTTAACAAAAGATGAGGATCAAAAGCAATATGTTCTTCAAGTAGTCAGTGAGTGCCGAAAATTGTATCCAAATGTTTCAAAATCCACTTTATGTAAATCTCTAGATTAAATTATAATCTTTGTTTAGTATTTATTTCATTTATTATGTATCAGTAATGTAAAACACGATATTATAGTATTTTTGTGCAAGAAAACTGTTTTATGTTTCGTTCTCCAAAATAAAACAAAATTCTTTGAAAAAAAAACGATATCTATCAATTTTATCCAAATTTTCTTATTTTTACGTAAATTTATTCATGATATTTGTATTGAGTATTGACAAAAGTACTACCTTTAATTAAGTACATAAACAGTGACAATACGGTCAGCTGTTTGGGAGCTCGATCTAATTTTATTCGTAAAACAGGGAAAAATCGGAGATTTTTGAAACTTTGAGTGCGTGTCGGCAGCATTTAGCGTTATCGAATTGAGCTGAAATTTTGGCTAGCTAAAAATCTGCAAAGGCTGATCATTTTATGGGGTCCCCCCGTAACGAATTCGACAAAAAAAATTTCTTCGGGAGTTGCGGTCACCCTAGTATACATACATTACTGTTCACTTATTTTTATTTTAACTTTGATATCTTTTCACTTTTTTCACTAAATTTAAAATTTATAGTGGAGCTGAAGTTCACATAAATTATCTTTCTCACAAAGAGAAGACCATTTTGATGGTCAACAATCAACAATCACCTTACGCGAATCCACCCCTGATCTTCCTCATTCATGCAGCTCCTGCAAAAGTCATTTGAGAATAAGCCTAGCCGCGAGGCGTGCTTTTAGACAGTGCCAAGTTATGACACCGATTATTGAGCTTATGTGCGATCGGCTTATAGATAGCAGGCACCTTGATCGCTTTAAATTTAATGTAGACCAGATGTTTTTTTGTGACCTGACACGTGTCCAAACGTGTCAGGCCACAAAAAACATGAAAATGTAGTTCTATTTTTGAACTTCCCTATTGTAATCGGTCAGATTTATCGAATTGAAAATTTGAAATTTGTCAACGTTTCAAGGTCCCTAGAATTTAAATCAAAGATTTTTAGAGAGATGTCGGTGTGTGCGTGTGTACGCGCGTTCGTACGTCCGCACGTTCGGGCAACCACTTTTCGTCTACCATATATCAAGAAAAAATGCCGTTGTTGACATCTGGCCAAATTTTTAGAAAAATCGAAGCGACTGTTTTTTTACAAAAAATATAAACCTACAAAAATACTAATAAAAGTTGAATAAAATTGCCTTCAGACTAATTTTATCTTATAAACATATTGTTTTTAACATTGTGTAAAACTTTTAGAAACATCCATCAGTTTTTTTTATAAAAAATAAAAATCTTAAAAAAATACTACTACTAAGGAATTGAAACACCCAATCGGCATTTGTTTTATAAGACGTGAAAACTTCTTGGTTTTCAACTAAAAATCTGAGGAACAAAAACAGATATTGAAATCAAACTTATTTATCGTATGCAGAATATTATTGCTTACTTTTAGTTATTTCATTAGAAAAAAATCAATTGACAAAACAACACAAACCTACAAATCAACAAAAAATTGACAAGTAATGGTTTTCGACTCAAGTATTATGAGAACAAAAAAAGAGGCTGGGATGCGACCCACACTGATAACTTCCCATCCCGTCTGTCGATTTGACTTGCTGTAAAATTTATAGGTTTTCGTGTTTTGTTAAAAAAGTTGTCAGTCAGAAAACAATATTTCTTATAAGATACAATAAGTAAGAAGCCATAATCTCAAATTTTTGAAAAGATATTTAAGTCGAAATTCAATTTTTACCAACTTTGAGTAATGTTTTTTTTAGGTTTTTATTTTTTATAAAAAAAACTGTTAATTAGATTTTTCTCAAAATTTTATCAGATGTCAAAAACATTATTCTTCATTTTGGAGATGAAATCATATTTAAGTCCTAAAATTTTCGAGGTGACAAATTTTTTTTTTCAATTTTTTTGATTCATAAAAATACCGTTAACTGGATTTTCCAAAAATATACTTAATTTGTATCACGTTACAATATAAAATATAAAATTTAATTCAAGTCACTAGCGTCATTAGTTCATGAGATATTTAGGGTTAACCAGAATGTTCCCCTTTTTTTTTTAAACTGCTATGGTAAAAAAACTACCCACGCAATTTTCTTGAGAGTCCTTTCTGCATCTTTCTGCCTTATTGTCTGTATAACAAAATTTATTTGAAGTCGATATCTCTTCTTGTTCTTGAGCTATGGACGACGAAAAAAACGTCGCGAACGTACGAACGTACGTATACACGCACGCACAGACATCTTTCTAAAAATCTTTTATTTCGACTCTAGGTACCTTGAAACGTCGAGAAATGTCAAAATTTTCAATTCGACAAATCGGACCTATTACAATAACTTCCTATGGGAAGTTAAAAAGATATTGACTCTAAACTTTGTTTATCTTACACAAATGTTGTTATTAATATTTTGTTAAACTTTTAGAAATATTGACAGACGGGCACGGATGGAAAGTTATCAATATGGGTTGCATACCAGCCTATTTAGTCACATTTATGGTTTTTGGTTGTATTTTACTTCTTTATGCCAGTTTCCTGATTGAAAACTTTGAATTTAACAATAATTGCTTTGTATACAGAATTATCATTTTACCAAAATTGATAGTGCTCACTGATGATCTGTCTATTTTGGGAAATTGAAGTTTATAAATTGGTTCTGAAGTTGTAGGGAAGTCAACAATTTTGTTTATCGAAGCCCTAATCTAGACAGAGTATCAACTTCCCGTAAATTCCATCCAAAGAATTGTTTCGTCCGTTCCTCGCACTGGAATCATTGTTACGACCGGCGATTTCAATGTACACAATTCTTCATGGCTTCAACATTCTGGTCAGGCAGCACCCGAAGGAGTATGTGCTGAGATCTTCGCTGAGTTGAACCTCCTAACTCAATCTCAATATCGGACGTGGAAGATCGAGCAGAAAACACTCTTTAACTTGTTTCTTACTTTTGACCTTGATAAGTACACTATTTTTGTTTTATCTCCTCTACGCACATCTGACCATTTCTCGGGTCAAAACTCTCCAGTTAGAGAAAGAGCTACTAAGAGAACCATTTGGCAATACGAGAAAGCCAACTGGGACGGTCTCAATAATTATTTCAGGATCTTTAATTGGTCACTATGCTTCCTCGATAGTGACGTCGAAGCCAGCGCTCATACGATTACAAGTTTGATTCTCCTGGGAATGACAACTTTTATCCAGAACAGGGTTAAAAACAAAAAGCAATGCAGGAAGACCTGCAACATCCATATTCGACTGCAAAGCCCCAAAGGTAGTAAACCTTTTTTGGTCATTCGTAAAAAAATGAGGAATTCTTCCTCTTCCCCGGTTCCAATGCTCGTTGTCAATGACACTCCATTTGTTAGTTCTTTAGAGAAAGCTAATCTCTTTGCTAGGCAGTTCGCCGCCAATTCAACGATACCAGTGAGTGTTATGACTCCGCCTGTACTTGAGCGAGTTAGTGATTCTATGGGACCAATCTTTTTTCGCACTCATACTGTGGCAAGAGCCCTTAGAGATCTTAACACACAAAAATCCGCTGGTCCTGAAAAGGTGTTCTTCAACGCTGGCAAAACCACAGCGTAAGCTTTTTCACCTGTCCTACTTCTCAGGTCTCGTTCCGAGCGGATGGGAAACAGCATTTGTCCAGCTTATCCCCAAAAAAGGCGAATCCTTCTCACCCCTCAGCCCAAGAAAAATTTTGAAGACAAAAAGCTTCTTAATGACAGAAATTACGTCTTTTGCAGCAATAATGCAATGCTGTCTTCTATCGTTAAAGCGAATTATCCATGGATGCATATCGTCGGATTTAGCTTTTTTGGGCCCTAGGCCTAAAGAGTAAATGGTGCCCCCTTTGCATATGTACTCTTATATTGTATGGTTTACTTCATACAAAATTTAATACCTACTTAAGAAAACAAATTACAACGAATTCCATAAAACTAAAATTAATTTTATTTATAATGGTAGTAACAAGAATATGTACATATGTATACGACTTTTTTACAGACTTTTACTTAATTTTTGTAATATTGTTTTCCCGTTTTTTAGCAGCGAAGTCTTTTATAAGTTCATCGAAATCTATTTCATGAAGCAAATCACACTCAATACAGAGCAGAGATAGTGCATCAAGTCTTTCCTGGGTTATCATAGTTCGACAAGGACCGACAACCGTTTTAATTGACTAAATGATCTTTCCGCAAAACAATTTATCACCATCAGACTTAAAAATACACGTAATGCCGTGTCTACGTTCGGAAACGCTGATGTAATTTTATCTTCCCACATAATCTTATACAAATTAGCTTGATTGAAAAATTTAAAATTATTGCCATTTTTATGCATCACATAACGATGGAATTGTATTAACTTGTCAGCAAGTTCTGAATTTAAATATTCCGGATAATTTGACACCAAACGCTGGGCACAGGCTAAAACGTTGACTTTTTTATTGCTTGTGCAAAGAAAATCAAATCGTTCAGAAATTTCTTTATATATTTGACTTCTGGAATCCATTTGTATTCTTAACTTATCGATAGTAATATAAAAAGCGTTTATTCGAAACTTATACTTCGGACTTAAATCTACATCGGGAGCATTACCATCGGTAGCCATTTTTTTGCGAATTCGTTTTCGTGTAATCATGTTGCTGTCATCAGGTAGAAGTTCCTTAGAGCGCATTTAAATAGTGTCGAAATTATCACGCATTTTCTCCAGTTGATTGGACAATGATCTATACAAATTCGCGCATGTAAGTAGTGTTACGTCTTCGCTTTGCAAAACCTTACTGACTTTTTGAAAACTTTGTAAAATAGTGTTCCAAATCACAAGCATTAAGGCAAATTCTAGTTTATTCATTTTGTTTAGTAGATCACCAGCTTCCCTCCTAGCATCTCCTTTTAATGTATCATCTTCAGAAATGTCGTTTAAAGTATCTAATAATTTATTATATGATTTAATGATGGCAAAAGTAGCTGCAGCATGAGCTTCCCACCGTGTATCTGAGAGTGATTTTATCATATTATCATTTTGAAGAGCAGATTTTAACGTTTGCCATCTACTAGTTGATGCAGAAAAAAAATTGTAAAGCGATTGTACGACAGAAAAAAAATCAACTACGATAGGACAGCAATCCACAGCACAGCGACCAACAAAATTTAAAGAGTGTGATGCACAAGGTACATAGACTGCATATGGATTTGTCAGAAGAATTTGCAGTTGCATCCCTTTATACTGACCGGACATATTTGGAGCAATGTCGTATGTTTGCCCTCTGCATTTCAAAATTGATATGTTATGTTCACTCAGATAATTTAATGCTTGATTAGCAATACCGGATCCAGTATGAGAATGCATCTCCAAAAACGTTTAAAAGCGTTCAATAGGCTGGCCATCAATTGATCCACATGAGACAAATCTGGCGTAGAATCTACAGACAAGCTAAAATACCCAGAAATATTTATTTATTTAATGATTTCCTTGCGAACTCTTTGAGCCATTATTTCAATCAATTCTTCATATATAGTTTTAGATAGATATGAAGTTGTTCCTGAACCAGGATGTCCGAATTTTGAAATATTAGTGGACAAGAAAGGATCAAACTTTGCTATTAATTCAAGGAGAGCTCGATTTTTCATGATTATCCATTAAATACGCATTTTTCCAATCAGAAAAACCTTCACGATTTATAAAAGTATTTCCTTGCCTACTGTGATCAGGAAATGGCTTACAATAAAAGCAGAACAACGTTCCTTTTGAGATGGAATACAAAATCCATTCACGTTGATAGTTCTCGCCATTTGCTTTTTTACCAATAAAATAAGACGATTGACAAACTCTAAAAAAAGGACCATCATGATTATTGCATTTGCTAGGTCCAGAGACGATCCAATATTCAATATCATCAGCGGAAAACTTACTCCATAGCGCAGGGTCAGGATTTGTATTTTCATCAGCTTCTTTTATTTCATTCGTTTCAGTTCACGATTTTCCATTGTTTATCATACTGTCCGATCCAGATGGAACGTCATCTACATTAACATGAGTACCTTTTTATCGTTATTCGAAGGTTCACTAAAAATTAATGACTTAAAACTTGGTAGTTGAGTTGATTTATTGACCAATTTGTGTACTTATTTTGATTATTGGAATTATAGTTTTCCGTCGGCTATAGTGACCAAAAAGCCGACGGAAAACTATAATTAAAACTTGGTATTGATATTTATTCTTCTCAATCAAAACCATCACCATTATGTTGATCGTCTTCTAGTGGTGTAAACAAATTTAAAATCTTTTGGTTTTTCGTCAAAGATTCTTGGTTCTTTTTTTGTTGCTCTTTAGCTAGCTTCTGTTTTTGAGCTCCACTTAATTGAATCCGTTTCATTATGACTAGTAGGTAACAGGTAAAATGTAAACAAAAGTTATCGCGACCAAATAAGATTATTTACATTTATTCTCATCAAATGAATTTTTGTCTACAAAATTCGTAAAATTCTAATATAGGGACAAAATCACAATTCCACAAAGTTATTTATGAAATTATAGGCACCAAGTTAGTGTAAATACCTTAAAAGCGCATAAAATTGTTATCTAGTATCCATTTTGCTCGTATGAGCAATAAAGATTCAGTTGCTTTGCTTCTACTTACTTTTGTGGCCCCTCGTGATGCCCCAGGCCTGGGCCTGGTTGGCCTAAGGGTAAATCCTGGGCTGCATGGATGGCACTTGCATCAATGACACTGAACATCTCGATATTTATTTATTTAATCTACGACAGTGATGGAAATCGACTTTTTTCGATTGTACTGAAAGCTGAAACAAAAAAGTACTGAAAAAGACCAAATAGTACTGAGCTCTTTTAAATGGATTAAAGTAAACGAACACACAAATTCAAAAACAAAATGTAGGTATTTATTAACGAGAACAAAAACAAAAACAATTCATTTGTTATTACATATTTAATATTAAATGAACATAAATAAGAAAAAAGGAACTTCATTATTAATAACTAGATAAATATCGGACGGATCCCCATATCACAGTTAGGAGTTTTCATTGAAACTCATCATTGAATATTTGTATTTTGTTAGTTTCAATGATTTTTATAACTGATGACTTAGGTACATACATACATATGTAGATAATTGTTTACTCTAAAAGTTCTTCTTTTTGAAGTGGTTTGTTTGTAATATTTTTACTCACAAGATTTTTATTAATTATGAAGCTGTGACAACATTCATTTTTTATCAGATTTTTCGTTTCTATCATTGCAGAGCACGTTTGCACTTGCAAACGATTTCTTAATTTAGTTTTAATTATGTTTTGGTACATTTGCCGAAGAGTGAGGAACACAAAAGGCACCCTGAACAATGCGATGAATATTTTCAAACATTAACTCATTGCATTCATTTTTAAGAAGACCAATTTTTGCCCAAAACTCTGATATGGAAACATTTCTCATTTTTTTTTAATATTCGCAGTCAGCTAGAGCTCTATATTCATTGTTTATCAGTTCAATATTTTTGTGTTCATTGGAAAAAAACTTGAAAATAAATTGAACGATAGAGTTAACTCGACCATAAAACACTGCACTTTGGGAAAAAATTTGAATTCCGTTTAAGGGTAGGTCTCATGCAGAAGCGAACTCAGAACTCATGTAAATGTATTTGAATGTATTAGTGAAAGAACGTTACTCTCTTCATTATCAAATTCAAAATTTGAATTTCTTATTACTCTATTTGCCTCTTGATCTTTTTTGTCTCTCAGAGCGAGGGATATATTTCCGCACAAGCACTCAAGCAGCCAATCAAAGAAATAAGAAATAGATCATTCACACAACAAGATATATGGATGAACAATGTTGCATGATAAACCGGTTTTTTTTTTATGTCTAGTTAGGTAGATTTGTTGTTGTCTTTTGCATATGGTTCGAATTTTATAAAGCAAATGGGGGTAGGTATTTCTGCTGTCCATGGAAATGTTTTTTCTTGAATTTGTTTGTAAATAGGTTCTTGCTTTCTACCTAGATATTTTGTTGTTGTGTTTTGATTTGATGATTTCTAATAAAAACACTAAAGTTGGTACACAATTTAAAATTGTTGCATAAGTGGTAGATTGCTACATTCACTTTACTTGTTCAAAAAATTTCCGACTGTTAACATTGAACCTCATAGAAATAATCACGAACTCAAATTAGGGAACATAATCTCAAATTGAAACGAAAACAGCATTTACAAATTTTCTCCTCTTTGTGAATGGTCATTTTTTCCCATCCAAAAAAAAAACTATTCATATGTAAAACAAAAACAAAAAATTAATAAATAAAGTGCATTTATCATATACTTCGACACACTTTGACTTATCTCCCACTCTAACCCTTCTTCTAATGGGTGATTTTTTTGAGGTTAGGATTTTCATGCATTAGTATTTGACAGATCACGCGGGATTTCAGACATGGTGTCAAAGAGAAAGATGCTCAGTATGCTTTGACATTTCATCATGAATAGACTTACTAACGAGCAACGCTTGCAAATCATTGAATTTTATTACCAAAATCAGTGTTCGGTTCGAAATGTGTTTCGCGCTTTACGTCCGATGAGCGATGAGGCTCATTTCTGGTTGAATGGCTACGTAAATAAGCAAAATTGCCGCATTTGGAGTGAAGAGCAACCAGAAGCCGTTCAAGAACTGCCCATGCATCCCGAAAAATGCACTGTTTGGTGTGGTTTGTACGCTGGTGGAATCATTGGACCGTATTTTTTCAAAGATGCTGTTGGACGCAACGTTACGGTGAATGGCGATCGCTATCGTTCAATGCTAACAAACTTTTTCTTGCCAAAAATGGAAGAACTGAACTTGGTTGACATGTGGTTTCAACAAGATGGCGCTACATGCCACACAGCTCGCGATTCTATGGCCATTTTGAGGGAAAACTTCGGAGAACAATTCATCTCAAGGAATGGACCGGTAAGTTGGCCACCAAGATCATGCGATTTGACGCCTTTAGACTATTTTTGTGGGGCTACGTCAAGTCTAAAGTCTACACAAATAAGCCAGCAAGTATTCCAGCTTTGGAAGACAACATTTCCAAAGAAATTCGGGCTATTCCGGCCGAAATGCTCGAAAAAGTTACCCAAAATTGGACTTTCCGAATGGACCACCTAAGACGCAGCCGCGGTCAACATTTAAATGAAATTATCTTCAAAAAGTAAATGTCATGGACCAATCTAACGTTTCAAATAAAGAATCGATGAGATTTTGCAAATTTTATGCGTTTTTTTTTTTTTAAAGTTCTCAAGCTCTTAAAAAATCACCCGATATATATAGGTATACATATATACATACATACAGATTTATTACACAATATTCAATCAAATAACGATCCCACCATGCAAAGTGACAGCGAAATTCCATCAAGTAGGTAGGTGTATAACATACGCGTTGGAAAAAAAGGACATACATACCTACATAGCTACCTTCCTTTTTTATATGACTTCTGCCTTTTTCCTTTATCTAAGGAAAGCAGCTGACCATGAACAAAATCACAAAAAAATGCAATATCGAGGAGTGATAGTACGCAAAAAAAATCAAGAAAACAGCGAATTCACTACAATGTGCAACAACAAAACTTGGCGAAAGTTGAACCAAAAATCAAATTCTGCTTATACGATTGACTACGTAACACCCAAATCACGATTCCATGACCTTACATCATAGCACATACTAGAAATAAAAAAATATGTCTAAGAAAAGTTTTTTTTTGATATTTTCTGTTATTGTGTACCGCAAGCCTACAAAACAAAGAATAAAAAACTAAATGAGCCATGAGACCAAAAACAACAACAACAAAAATCTGAGAGAGAATGGGCGGGCGAAATTCTTTTGCAAAGAATTCTCTTCCTAAGCGCTGTATTGCAGCGGCATTCTTGGGAACTGGAAACTTCATTGTGTGCGTTTACAAAGAAATTTGTTGTTAAAAAATGCAAAATAGACCTCTTTTATAAAAATTAAATTAAATAAATAGTGGGCGCAAGAACTTTTTACTTTTTTAAATAGAATAAACAAAATGCCAAAAAAAAATAAAAAAAATATTTTGGAATTATATAAGCTCCCAATCCCTCACAATTGCACCACAAATGTTGTTATTTTGAAATGCATTTTTAATTATGTTGCGACAAATATTTTTTTTTTTTCAAAATCCACACTATGTGTAATATATATGGACCTTTTTTTTTAAAAAAAAAGTTAAAACTAAAAAAAAAAATCAGTTCGCCCCATGAATTACCAAAAAAAATTGGGAAAAAAAGAAAGCATTTTGGATTTTTTGTCTAAAAAAGTTACTATAACTATTTAAAAAAAAAAATTAAAAAGCAAATATCTGCACATATCTTTAGAATTTGAAAAAAAGTTGAATTGACTTAGCTGGCTGTTATACTTTGGAAGTCCTATCAATTATTGCACCTATGCCACAATGCAAATTTGCCCTATTTTTCATAGTTTTCTAGAATTTTTCTTGGAATAAATAAATAAATTAAAAAAAAAAAAAAATCGGTGCTATGTATAAAAATGTATTGTTTTTTGGAAAAAAATATAAAAAAAATAAAAAATTATATTTAACACACTGCCCCATTGATTTTCCCAAGTAACTACCTGAATTTAATGATTTTTTAGTGATTCTAGTGCTGTTAAGGAACAAAAATTTTTTTTAAATTTTGGATTCCTTTATAAATATTTAGCCCAATATATTTTCAATCAAAACCCGTTTATTTCGTTTAAATATTTAAAAAAATGTGAACGCTACAAAGCTAAGCGCAAAGCACCAATCAATTTTTTTACATGAGACATGCCCTTAAGAAATCGTCATCGAAATCAAATCTTTTTCTAATGTCTTGCAGAAATGTAATGTAAAACAATTTAGTATGATTTTTAAAGCTTTGAATATCTGTTTCCCTTAATTTGTTTGAGTTGTATAGGATTTCAGATTCGGTGCCGCGATATACATATTTCCATAATAGGTAAGTGGTTTTCTAAAAGATTAATGGAGTTTATCGGTTTATCATTAAATGCTTCCCTCTTCATAAAATTTCTGCAGAGTTGTTTAAAAATAGATTTCAATCTTGGAATTAAGACGTGCACTCTTACATCTTCGGATTGCCTTTCCAAGTTAACATCATTAATTAGTTTTAAGATATAAGATAAAAAAGTGAAATATAACTTAACATTTAAGTCCTTAAGGCTGGAATATATGAAGTTGAGGTTTTGTTTCTCATAATTGGATTCAAATTCACCAAGTCCAAAGTAATAACACAAAGGGTCCCATTGCTATAAGATGCGTTTAAGTGCTGCCTATTAACACAAAAAAATTAGCATAAGCGCAGTTTTGAAATGCATTATTTCAAGTAGGTACCTGACGGGAAAGCCATCGCGTAGCACAATATTTTAAAATTGTGTGTAAATTAGTTCCAAAATGTTCTTGGAACTCTTGTTCCAACCTTCTGCCTGAGCTGTTACAAAAATGGTGATTTATTTCCTTTATTAGCTTATCGACTACGTCTGGAAATTGTTCTGCTGCAGCCTTCGATGAAAGATTTAAATTATGACATACGCAGCCATTTACAATGAGACTGGGGACGACTTCCTTTAATTTTGCCTGAACACCGTTTGTTTTGCCCATCATAACAGGGCAATTATCTGCGGTAAATCCAACCATGTTTTTAAATGAAATATTTTTTTTCAAAAATATTTTTAATTGTGTTAAAAATTCCGGAAGCCTTTCCGTCAGGAACTTCAGTAAGTGTCAAAAACATATCATGGCACTTTTCGTCGTATATTCGAATAACCACCGCCAAATTTTTTTTATAGTTATATCAGTACTTTCATCTACAACTAATGAAAAATATTGGCGGTTTGTTATTTCGGAAATAATTTTGGAATTTTCCGGAGCCATTATTTCTTTGATAAAAATTTTTTGGCCTTTGTGTCGATTCATGACCATTTTTTTGACCACTTCTGAGTCAGATAGGGTTTTTTTAAAAAGAATATTTAAATTATCCAATACTGCAAAGGGTAAATTATGTTCTGCGATGAGATGAGACTTAGGGATATTTCTAATTTTTTGGCATTTTCCGATGTTTTTATGTTTTTCTTTGACACGATTTGATCAATTTTTACACTGTTTTTGGCTGCATGGTGTGCTTTTTGGTGTGTGGCTGTTTTTATATGCCTTTCGATGTGGAAGTGTCCTCCAATAATATATTTGCAACATAAAAGGCATTGCTTCGTCTTTTTCTCAGGGTCTTTTTGCAACCATTCAAATTTTAAGTTTACGATCACGTCGTAAATGAAAATATAGTAGGTAAGCGTGAAAAATGTTGTATAAAGGTATTAAGAGATTTTATATATCAAAATTTGACATGAACAAATATTTCAATAATACATAACATTTTTATTTATTTTTTTCAAACGCTTCATTAAATCCACCGAAATTGTTCACCATTTCATTTATAACAATTAATGCAATTTTATAATTTTTATATAAAGATGCGTTCATGAAACTTTTGTCGGAATCTTTACGATTTTACGACGTCGCGTCGGAAAGTTTCCGACGTTTCATGAATACCCTTATTTGGTAATTGTGATTTTGGTATGTTCGGTTCGCATCGCACATAATTTTTTGTAAGTGAAGTTGTGAAGATAAAAGAAAATTTAGTAAAGGAATAAATCAATTTTGTACAAACAATTCAAAATAGTACTGAAAATGGCAAAGATGTACTTACGTACTGAGAAAATCAAATAGTACTGAATTCAGTACAATAGTAAGCCTTTTTCCAACGGTGATCTACTAGCTACAGGCTCAACAGATGCAAAAAAAAATAAATACATAGGTATATACCAAAAATAAATAATTTACAATTCATGATTAATTTCTTTAAAATAGATAATACAAATCATTTTTGAATTTGTTTCTAGGCCATGCTATATCAATATGACTAATTACTTCGTTGAACTCCCTAATTGTCCTTGAAACTGGTTCATTCATTCCATAGTTTGTCCTATGTTTAGGTTGAAAAAGAAGGTATCTTTCTCTCAATGATCTAATCGGGGCTTAAATACAAATTAACGATAGAAGGTTAGGACACTTTATATGGTAACATAAAATATCTCGCACAAATTCTATATCATGAATAGTTCTTCGAGGTTTGAGAGATTTCAGACCCAGAAAATTACGGTAAGCTTGAGAATCTGGAAAAAAATTCCAGCGCATTTTACAAAACACATATTTTGTGAAACGATTCTGAACTTTCTCAATTCTATCCCAAAACGATTATTGGAAAGGATTCCATAAGACATCAGCATACCCAAGTAATGATCTATGAAACTAATGAGTTAAATAAAGATGTAAGCGTATAGGGATCAGAAAAGTCAGTTAAGTTTCTTTTAATGAAACCAATCATAGAGTTGGCTTTAGCGACAATAGCATCCATGTGCGGAACAAATGTAAACTTGGAATCAAAGCAGACACGGACACCCAAATCCTTTACTGTAGCACTTCTGTGAAGAGGGATACGATCAAGAGGATACGCAAACTCATAAGTTGTGAGTTTCCTAGAAACAGGTATAGCGAAGCATTTCTTGACATTAAGTTTAAGACAGTTAACCAAACACCAGTTTGATAAATGATCGAGGTGTACTTGGAGATTAAAGCAATCATAAATGGAATTCACTTTTAAAAATAATTTAAAATCATCAGCATACGAGGGTCGTTTGAAAAGTCCGTGCGAAAATAAAAACTGCTTAATTTTTTTGGATAAACCTTTTTTATTTTTCAACGTATTCTTCTTTCAGGCTTCTATACTTCTTCCAACGCTGGTCTAGTTTGTTGATCCCTTTCGAATAATAGGATTTGTCCAAGTCTGTAAAGTAGCCATTGGTTTCTGCAATCACCTCCTCGTTTGAATGGAATTTTGTTCCCCATTGGGGAACAAATAATAGTCCGACGGAGCCAAGTCTGCAAGAATAGGGAGGATGTGGAACGATTTGGAATCCTAATTCCAATAGTTTTGCGGTCGCAACTGCTGAGGTATGAGCTGGTGCGTTGTCGTGATGGAAAAGAACTTTTTTGTGGGCCAGTCGTGGACGTTTCTTTTTCAGCTCGGTTTGCAAACGGTCCAATAGCAATGAATAATATTCACCTGTAATGGTTTTACCCTTTTCCAGATAGTCGATGAAGATTATTCCTTGCGAATCCCAAAAGACAGTCGCCATAACCTTCCCAGCCGAACGTCCAGAACGTTCAGCGTCTGTTGTGATCATATGGCCACTCCGAAAATTTTGAAACCATTTGTAAACTGTTCTACTAGAAGGTGCGCAGTCACCATAATGTTTATCAAGCTTCGGTTTAGTCTCCTGAGGAGTTTTGTTTTCATAAAGTAATGTTTAATCAACACACGAAATTCTTTTTCGTTCATTTTTTTGACTTCCTCAATTCAAACGAATGTCAAACACAAACCAATAGACCGACCTGGCTAAAACTTGGTGTGTATTCTTTCAAGACATGCTACTAACTGTAAATAACCTCGATATGCACCAGTAGTGCCATCTGTCTGACTTGGCACGGACTTTTCAAACGACCCTCGTATATGAGACATTGGCTGAACTTTATGTTTTTGCAAATATCATCGATAAAGATTATAAATAAAAGTGGGCCAAGATGACTGCCCTGGGGAACTCCTGAGTACATTTAATAGATCACGAGTTTTGATTGTCAAGTTTTACTTTTTGTACCCTATCAGTTAAAAAAGATGAAGTCCACTGAAGGAAATTAGAGTGAATCCCAAAGTTATGAATCTTACGAAGCAGTATGTTGTGGCATATAGAATCAAATGCCTTACTAAAATCCGTGTAGATAGCGTCTACTTGACTTTGACTTTCTATACAATTAATAACGAAAGAGGAAAAACATGCGAGATTAGTGACAGTTAATCTACCCGAAATAAACCCATGCTGGGCATCACTTACATGTTCTTTTATGAAAAAATCCAGTTTGGTCTTTACTTAACTTTCGAGCAATTTAGGAATTGTGGACAGCTTACAAATGCCTCTGTAATTTTCAACATTATTTTTCGAACCAGACTTATAAATTGGGATCAAAAAAGAAGATTTCCATTCGTCCAAAAATATTCCGAACGATAAAGATAAGTTAAATCTAATTTGCAATGGAAAGCATACAGAACTAGAGCATTTTTTAAGACAAGGTTTGGGTTTAAGATTCTGAAGAACATTTAATACATCAGAGAATTCGAAGTGTATTGAGCCAATATCTACTTTAGGGGTAATATCTGAAAGAAAATCCAAGTTTCCTTGTGAAGTTGAGTAAACTGATTCAAAAAATTGAGCAAAAAGATCAAGAGTTTTATTAATGTCAGTAGAATTATCCCCTCTAAAATTCATCGTAGTTGGAATGCCAATTGATTTCCTTTTAGAATTAATAAAACTTTAGAATCGTTTCGGATCACTTTTCAAATTAAGCTCAATATTCGAAATATAATTCCTGTGCAAGAATTTGCTGAGAACCATGAATTCTTTACGAAGTTTACAAAATATATGTTTGTCATCTAAAGTGTTTGAAATTTTATACTTGGCAAATGATTTATTTTTTAAATTTTTTAAATGAGTCAGCCTTTTGTTATACCACGGAGGTTTTGAGATATTCTGTTTTGTCCTATAAGGTACAAATAAGTTAAAAGCTGTATTTAAGATACCCGCGAAACGGTTAAGCATATTCTTCAAGTTTAGGTTTAAAAAATTTTCGGTATGTGTGTGACCAACCGCCTCTTGTGGAACGAGCACATACGCGATGTCGCCAATAATGTTTGGGTTTCCTAAGGCGATGCAAGACATTTTTTCCCCTTCTGATCTCGCTGTTATTTACAAGACTTAGGGCAGTAATATCCCCTCGAGTGTGCGCGTTTTATAAAAAAAAGAAATTGTTTGTTCCCATACAAAACTAAGAAGTTAGCTTAGCAGCACTCATGCACCCCATGATGTTACTTTAAGTTTTAAACAATCTAGACTTTATAGAAATTCGAGCCCGAAAAGTGAAATATCATCGTTATTTTTTTGTGTTGCAAAGATATTTTTGAAACAAACAATTCCTGTCAGCACGTTTGTAAGAAATTTACTTACGCGTATTAATTGTTCCAGTTTTTTTTTCAGTGGGGGCTTCAGTTTTTCAAAATGCACACTTAATATTTTTGAAATAGCTCAACAATTATAATTTTTTTTAATATTTAAATTTTTCGTTTATTTCTTTTTTCAAAACTATATAAATTACACCCTAAAAATATAAAATTGAATACAAAATTAACTTATATTCTTAAATCTAACTTAGTCTTACATAGGCTTAAATAAAAAATATGTATTTATACATTTCTTTTCTTCTTCTTCTTCTTCTTCTTCTTCTTCTTCTTGGCTATAAAGAAGTTTTTTTTAATAAAATTTGTAATTTTTCTTTTACTTATTATATAAAATTAAAAACTATGAAATTATTAGTATGCAATTTCAAAATCCCAACTTCTTATAAAAGAAAAAAAAAAAAATACACATAATCACAGCGTATATATAAACATTATACCTAATAATAACAAATTCAATTTATTGCACAAATAATAACAAAATAAATTTTAATTTTCATTTTTTTTCAAAAAATCATCTTGTTTTTTTACCAACACATAATTTTTGTTTATAGAAAAGGTTACAATTATTTTATTATCGCTGCAAAATTCAACTGAATAAGTATTATTTTGAATTAATAACTTAATCATTTTGAATGATTTGTTAATATCTTTTTTAAGTAGTGCACATTGTCGGAGTTATGAAACTTAAAAACAAAATTATGTTAGAAAGCCGAACGTTATTTCTTCAGTCACCGACATTTTTAAACAAGAGTTGGTTAAGCCCCTCCTATGTTTGAAAGTATGTACAAACTTGTGCATTAAATTAGGAAAAAAAACAACTAATAACCCAAAAAATTGTTTATGTAATTTGAAATTCTTCGTTCATTGCCTCACAGAGGTAGATAAAATATACTATAAATCAGTACTCCATTTTTAGCTTTCCCAACAAAATTGGAAAATTGATGCAAGGATTACACTTTTGGCTTGTCAAAAATATAAATTTTTTGTTATTTTCTTTTTCCAAAAAAAGAACAACAAAAAAGAAACATGATAAGCATCAATAAATGACACAAATGAAGTGTGCCAATTAGTGACACAAGCAAGTGTGTCAATTAGTGACGCAAACAAGTGCGCCAAAGAACAATGACAAGCGTAAGCCTATTATTTTAATGTATCATTCCTTCTCATTCATGCTTAATTTTTTTTGTATACAAAAAAAAAACAAACGCTATTTGTTGGTAAAGCTTTCGATTAATTGAAAAACATAAAATATTTTGGGCGATAAAAATAGGAAAACTCTTATCGCCCATTATATCACAGTTCAAAAAGAGAGATATGGATAAAAATTAAAAATTGGAAAAGTCACAAAAATTCAAAGAAACTATAAAATGAAATGAAAAAAATATAAAATTTAAAAAATTAAGCAAAAATTAATGAAAGTAAGTAAGTATGAAGGAAAAAACGACATTATGGGATCGCTAAAAACTTAATTCTACTAGTCTACTATTTTTTTTAGTTTTTGTGTTTTTGTTTTTTGTTTTATCACGATCTTGATTAATAGCACTTCTTCATCACTTATGGCTTTTCCAATTAACTTTCGTTTTGTACTCTCTCTCTCTATTCTTCTATTCGAAGGGGTGGTAGATCTTCAATATCCTCATCATCGATTAGTAGCGCTGTTTCGCCTGTTGAACCAGAACTTGATGGCCATGTTTGTTGTTCTTTACTGGCATTATTCGAAGCAAAACCACTACTACTTAAACTTCTAGTAGCCTGTAAATAAAGATAAGAAGGAAATAAATTAATAACTTATGTATAACTGCTAGGGGTTTTAAAAAAATATAATGGATTCAAAAAAGGATGGCGGATAATTTCTTGTATTTTCTTCAAATATTATGTCATTCTACCTTTTCCCTTATGGGTCGAACTTTAATGAAACATCTTTTTATGCTTCATGTATCAAACTAGTAATCTTGTTAAGTAAACGTCAAATGGCGTCCAGGAGATATTTTTTACGTTTCCTTCAAAATTACTTCAAAACTTTGGGCAGTTTCAAACAACATAAGGGACTTCATTTGCAGTCAACTATATTCTTTGAACATACATTTTGACCAAGCCAACTAGTAACCTGGTCAAGTGTCATAAACTTCGGAACTTTACTTTATTAACCTCTACTTTCAGTTGATCGTGTAAAAGCTACCAAAAACATAATTTTCTACAAAAAAAACTTCTCAGGCAAGCTACAATTCGACCTGTATTTTGTATTTAAAAAAAAATTACTTATTCCTTTTCCAATTTGACAAGAAACCTTTTTACATAAAACATCAAATTAAATTGTGCAGAAAATAAATAAATCACAGAGTAATAAAGTTCAGCTTTTAGTTGAATGAAAATGTATGATTAGCTGTCATTTTGACATAAGTCAAATTGACTTGATAGTTAGGCATATTTGTCTTGAGTAACTTTCCAGTCAACTTTCCAATCAAGTTGCCTTTATTGAAACGCAATGGTCAGGTTCAGACAACATAAGAGACTTTATATGAAGTCAACTGCATTCTTTGTATGTAAATTTTGACCAAGTTAGTTTTTCAAGTGTCATAGATTTCAAACTCAGAATTTTACTTCACTAACTTCTATTTTCAGTTCATCGTACAAAAACTACCAATAACATTATTGTCTACAAAACAATCTACAGGAAAGCTACAAGTCTATCACGATTTGTATTTTGTATTGTAAAGATTCTAAAGTTTTGCATGTTTGTAGATATTAGCAAAATTTTGTATTAATGCTTTAGTCCGATTTTGAATTCAGATCGAGAAGAATTTTTGCTTCTAAATATAAAAAAGAATTATTGTTTTGTCTAAAGTTCATAAGGTTCCTTCTATTATTCAAACTAGCTGTCACTTTTACCAAAATGTGTTCTAGAAATTTGCTTTAAAGTCTATAACAGTGAAAACAATCTAAGAAACGGAACTTAATGGACTGTTTGCTTATGTCCGTAATTGCCAATTTTAATACTTAGAACTTTGAAAACATTTTCAACTGAAACTGTCAGTAATGTCAGTTTTTCGAACTGAACGAAAAAAGAAAAACATTTTTGACTTTCCGTGAGTGATCAATATTGAACAGAAGTATTCATGCTTAGTTCTTTTATGGGGTTTTTCAGGGATAAATTCAAATTTCTTTCAAAAATGTTTTTTTCTTTTTTTCGTGTAGCATGGAACACGATTGGAGTTGTCATTGTAATAATGTAATTTCGTGTACGTGTAAACGAGCAAGGTAAAGCTGTCAAATTTCCAGGTAAACATTTAAAAAAAATATATGTATTTTTAATTAGATCTGCAGATTTGATCTTAAATCATAATAAATCTATTGTTTTGCCCCATGGAATGCAATAAAGGGAAAATCCGTATTTTGACAGATCTAGATCAAAAATAAATTAATTTACTTTAACCATAGAAAACCTTATTAAAGTCTAATTATAATTTTGACATAAACATATTTTTCCAGTTGACAGAAACTGTTTAAAAGTTAATTGACATTTTTAGTGAAAAATTGATAGTTTCTCTTGGTATTGTGCAAGAAATGAATACATAAATTAATCCTTAACGTCAGTATTCGAAACCGAAGAATAAAATAAAACAAATTTAAAAACAACTATTTAAAAATACTTTAAAACTACAAAATAAATCAATTGATTCATAATAAAAATATTTACCCTATGTCTCATCTCATCTCATTTAATCTCGTATGTTGCCAACCACGCCATCGACCACCACCGAAGTTGTTTTAATTTTAAATTCATGTATGTATAATTTTTACGGCACTAAGCTAAAAAATGTCTAGCTCTTTGATTAAAAATAAATCGATTTCGTTCCTAATTTTATTCTTAATCATCGACGCATTAGTTTACCTTTCTAATTCTTTTTTTTTTCAGTTTTTGTTTTTTGTTTTTAATTTATGCCCATCCACATGAATTTATGCAAAACACAACATTAAAAATAATTTATTTAATTGTACTTTAAAAAAAATCGCGGTGGTGGTTCACGGAGCTACGCGTGGCCCAAGTTTGATAAGCAACCCTATTTATGGAAGCAATACGATTGCTTTTTAATGTTTTCATAGAAAACATCAGACAAACATTACCCTAAGAAAATTTGTTCCCGAAATTATTGTATATACGACACTATTGAATTATTATTTCATCAGAAAAAACAGTGGTGGATCGGGTTATTTAATATGATTGAAGTAATGGGACAAGGTAATTTTGATTTTTGTCATAAATAACAATAATTTGAAATGATTGGCACTTTTAAACAAGTTTGACGTTTCAATTTGTCATAATAGGTTTGGCAAGATTTTCCTGAAAATTTCATTGTTAAAACTCTTTTAGCAGAATAACAATTTTATGGTTAACATTTTAGAATATTTTTTGACTTCAAAAATTTATTTAAATCACAATAAATCTCTTAATCATATTCATACGCATAATTTATTACATAATAAATTCAACAATAGTGTTTTGAGGAGCGTGGCACCACAGAACAACAAAATTAATAAATTTTTAAATTTTCAAAGCAGGAAGTTAAGATGATCAAGACAAAAACAACATAAAAAATCTTGTCTTGTCTTAATCGCGTGCTCTTTTATTTATAAATTTATATTTATGCCATTTAGGAGATTTAACAGGTGATTTTTAATAAAAATGGTTTACCGTTTTATTAATTATGTTAACAAAAAAAAAAGGTACAAAATTTTGATGTTTATTGCTACAAAATTATCCAGAGAATATTCGCTTTGAAAGAGAATATTCGGCGCGTAATTATTCATATACGGCAAAAAATTGTCAAAAATTGGGCCTCTCGGCTGAAATTTTTTGGTTCCAGACGCGGCAGCCACTTGCCCGAAATCATTTATCAAACATAATGACAAACCCTTGTCTTTATAATAAATGTTAATTCTTTGTCATACAAACTATAAATTTATATGTGTTTTATTTCTTTTTGAAAACTACACGCCTAAAAAACACCCTTTTTGAGGCAAGATATCTCTTTCATCCATTTTAATGTGCAAGTAGGTACAGCTAGGTTTGTGATTAATTAGTCTAAATGACTGGAAGTGCAACACGTGTGTAATTTTATATTCACAATCTAAAATTTTTAATAAATTTAAACAAATTAATGGAAGGAGTGTGCGTCTTAGCTAGTTAAGTTAATAAAACAACACAAAACACGTGGAGAGAGTATTATCGCATCTTTTAGAGAAAAACAGATCATTAAATTCAATCGTGTTCTTATGTAAATTAAAATCTCATTTTTAAACAAAAACCACCAAGAAAGATAGTCGAAGCTGAATTTTGAACTTTATTTGTGAATTTTCCTTAAATGACCCCAAATAAATTTGTACATATGTATGTATGTTTTCTCATTTCAGCTTTCAATACGTTTTCTATTAAACTTACTAACCTAAACTTCAATGTAGTACTTTTGAAAAAGGTTAAAATATTCTATGTCAACCTCTTCACCTGCTTGTCTAAATAGTGTCTTATTACCAATTCGCCAATTGATTGTCCGGAAGACTTCTGAGCCCTAAGAAATCAAGCTAAAAGCACTATTGAAATTTTAATTTCGAAAGAATAAATTTAAGTTATTAAAAACTGCGTCGAAAATGCGCGTAATGAATTGATTTATGCCTGTGAGTTTTGTGGTTTTAGAGATTAAAGAATTTTTTCGAATTGTCAATGGAAAATACCATTAGTAAATCGAATCCAGTTCTTCTTAATGTCAGTTTGACAAGACTTCAATGTATACTTTAGAATTTCCGTCTACTTTATGCATTTTAATTTCTAGAACTAAAATGTTCGATTCACAAGCAAACGAAATTCCTATTTTTAACAAAACAGGGATTACATTCTTAATGTAATGTGTTAATGGCTTCACGGACGCGGTTCTGGAAATAAAAGAAGTCTTAATAATGAAATGCATTCAAATATGCGATTAAAGCCCCTCTAGCTAAGATGCCCTTGAAAGATCAAGGTTAGTTTACTTTAAGGTCACTCAGTGTATTGAAATTATGATGAAACGTCCTAGCCTTGGACGTTTTACCCGCTAACAGAAATTCATTATACATAAGTCTAACCAATGCATCACCATGGGGTGCTTATAAAATCTGCCATTTTTTCTACCTTTGTTGTGAATTTAAAAATAAATTCAAATTAAAATCAACTTACCGATTTATCATCGCTGGCATTCACATTTTGTATACTTCTCGTTTCATCTGTCAGGTAGTCTTCTTCTATGTCACTGCTCAAACTTGACGCATCACTTGCATTACTATCATCGGCATCGTCTTCAACATCAGAAACAGCAGGCTCATTTTCTAGTATATAATTCCCTGTATTAGCTGCCTTTAAGTCGACATCATACACGATAGCTCCTCGTTCGGCTTTAATTTCATTTGGTCTAGCCGTAGCCGTAGCTGTAGCTGTAGGTATCATAGACAACTTGTTGTTTTCTTTTTCATTCGTTTGCATTAGCTTCATTTCACAAGGATTATAAACACCAGATCGAAGATTAGCCTTGGCATATGACTTGCCATTTTCTGAGATGTTCTTAAAGTTTGATATCTTCATTGTTGCTCGTGTAATGGCAAAGAACAGGCAAACTATGCCTGCGATTAAGCCACCCCAGAATCCAAGGATATCAATGTATGGTAAGATGTTAAGGTAGAAGTTAAAACGAGTGGCCAAAGAGGGCGGAAGTTCCATCATTGTCTAGAAAGAAAAAAAGATGCAATTAATTAAACGATAAGGAAAAAATAAGCATAATGCTCGTGTTTTGAATGTGAGGTATGTCAAGGAAGATACTTACAATCTCAAACCACAACATCGGGAATGTAAGGTCGCTAAATCGTTCAACCTTGTTCATACTGCGTACATTTCTCATGTGCATATTTATTTGAATCTTTACCGAGAGCTCAAGTGGTAACCCAGACTCCTGAAGAATTAAGAAGAAGAGAGTTAATTTTTTGTTGTAGAAAGGTCGTAAATCTTGTTTTTTAAAAATTTGGTTGTTCCTGCACAAAAAAAAACCGAATTAAAGATGAGTAAGATAGACAGGGTGTTCAAGAAATTAGAAAAAAAAAACTTTCAGCAAGATCAATTAATTTAGAAAAAAGTAATCATTTTTTGACAACTTACTTTGAAGTCAAATTGACAGTTTATTGGCGTTCTGAAGAACTCAAACAGTATCGAGTTGTCAATTGTGAATTGAAACAAATTTTCAATTGAAATGTTATTAAAAGTGTTATCTATAAGAAGACTTTAAGTTTTTAAAGCAAGCACAAAAATATTACATACATATGTACATTGTACATATATGAAATTGACAAAGACTTTAGGCTTAATATATGTAAATACAGAAGATTTTAGAAATTCAAAATAATCAAGCAAAATTCAATATAAACCTTGATATTTCTCTTCTGTCAGATTTGACAAACTGCAAATGACATAAAACTAGTCCCAAAGTTATCTTTTGTAACACCCTGTGGTTCAACATGTGCAATTACTTGCGACAACCTTGAATCGTGGAATTTTTTGTTTTTAATTCACTGTCATCGGTGGGCTTTTGAATGGACAAACAATGAAATAAAAACCCAATTAAAATGCAGTCAATGTCAGTCTTCCTTCATTCATATAATAAAATCGCTAACTGCATTTTGCATTACTTAAATAGTTTTCTTTAGAAAAAAATATTCATTAATTACTTTCCAATCTTGCATAAAAGGGGCTCGGATAATATTATAAAATATGTCAAAAAACACCTTATTGCATTCTAATTACTAATCAACATTAGGTAGGAATTATACTCGTTCATTATTAAAAGTGCAGCAGCGCATCGAAAGCAAATTGACATTTATCCATATTGTGACCCACACCTTGTGTTACTCACTTTCTTTTGTTGTCATTATTAAGTCAATAAAATAAAAGCTAATTCATCGTGTGCTACCTGTTGAGAGGAAGACTGACTATCTTCTACTTACCGGTTGAATGACAAAGTGACTGGAATGTTCACTACGGTTTGGCTTAAGACCGGTTACATTATTCGTCAAGCCTGGATCAGAATCCATGAAATGTGGATAACTTAGAGAAATGGGAAATCCATAATAACAATCAGTGACGTCGATAAGTCCGCGTGGTTGACAATAACCTGTCAAATAAATAAAAAAAAAATAGTGTTATAATGACAGATGCTTAAAAATGTTAATTTATAAGAAATAAGTTTTCCACCATGTTAGTTTAAAATGGAAATGTACCTATCCTAACCACAATCAAACATTAATGAAATTGTACCAAGATAATTGAAAAGATTATTGTCGCGTGCTGCACTTGAAGTAAATGCATCGTGTTTTCGATGAGATTATGGCGACCGCAACGACAGAAAAAAAACAACAAAAACGATGGTGTCTCAATTTATTTATCGTACGAGTAGCTTCGTAGCGTAGCTACTTTGCAAGCTACTTAGGTACATTCAACGGAATGTCGGTGTCGGCTGTCATCAAGCTTTCCGGTTGTAATGACTTGAGGCATGAGAATGAAGTGACTAAATTTTGTATGATACATGGATCTTGATCATAACAGGGCGTATCACATATCATAGTTGTAGACAAGGTCTATTTAGGAAAATTTAACTATTTGCTTAATCATCACATAGCACATAGATGGCGGTTGCGGACATTGTACAACAAAATCGTGTTTAAGAATTCACGTGACAGAAGCAACTGTCAGTTTGATTAAAATACTCAAGTGCAATCACGACTACGACGACGACATGGTCAAAATTCATGAGGGTAATTGGAGTACTTAAGATTCACACTGATTATCTATGTACATACATATATGCCCATCTCGGATAGAATACAAAATTTTGCATATGAAAGAAAAACGAAATAATTTGCGAAAAAATTTCCATCCACCATCGATCGATGACGTTTCATATGTTGCGATGTTTGAATGTCGTTGGGTGTAAACTTGAATATGCTTTGATGAATTTCAATGAGATGACAGCGCCAGTGTTTTCATATTAAAAATTTTTATTTATATTTTTGCATATGCATATACGAGTATGTAGGTATATAGATTTAAAACAAAACTGAACTCTATATCCTACACGGCATTTTCAATTTGTATACCTAAGACATTCATATAATTATAATTCATCGCATGAATGAAGTGTGTCCAACTTAAGTAGCAATAAGTACATATTTGTTTACAATTATTTTTTTCTTTCATATCTCGTGTGTTTCTGCCTTAATACCTTCTTATATAGAAAATATCACACCTCAATAACAACAAATTGTAAACAAAAATTAATTCATCTACATAAGTCAAATTGTAGTAGATTATTGTAAAATAATTATGAGTAGTAAATAACGATCATCGTATGATAGCTTGAATTCATGGCTAACAAGTATTAATTTCCTAACTATAATTATTTAGACGATAGTGATTATTCTAATTAAACTGACGGAAAAGTTATTTATTGTTTTTGTTTTGTACAAAAAGAAACTTACCTTGTCGACAAAAGCATTTGTTCTTTTCTTCGAATTCTCCATTATCGAAAGCATTCTCTTCGAAAACATATTTGTAACCGGCTAAATTGCTTAAAACAACTTCATCACCTGTTCGTACCTAATAAAAATAGTATTAAATAAATATAATTGTTACTAAATTGTTTGTAATAATTTTGGTGTAGATTGGTGAAAAAATAGTTTGACATCTGTCAGATAGACGTTAGTTTGGGAATAGAAAATTTAATGAATTTGTGGGTGTTTCAAATGCATTGAAAAATTACGAAGTATTAAATTTCAAAAAATGTTTTGATTTTCTATTCTAAGCACTTCTTTAAGGTTAACAAAAAGAATGAAAAGAAGTACACACTGAACACTTCAGTGACATTATATCATTGTGACATCTGTTGGTATAACTATTATTGTGAATGAATCTTATGATAACGTTTCTTTTTTTAACAAATAAAAAAGGCGCTACTACGTAATATCTTGGATAGACAAAATAGAAGTATTCTATACAATTAAAACGGTTTTGGTAAAATTAACGATGTGAAGACGTCCTTGCGTCATTGTGACGTTTGTCACATCTCATCAATAACAATAAGATTTACTTAATTAGTTTTTTATAAATGGTTATCATTAGATATGCCATAAAACCGGTCGTTGTCTGAAATATAAGCTTAGAAACACGGAAGCACTTTCATTGGATATAATTTTAAGTAATAACTTCAAATAATATTCTGAATTGAATCAATGTGGTTCCGAAATTGGTCAAATTGATTTCACATTAATTTGCAAGACTTCCTTGTGCTATTTGTTTGACACAAAAGACTTATATGTCAAATGTCTTTTGTTTATTATTTTTAAATAATTTTCTTAGTGCATATGAGTGAAATGAATAAAGTAATTTATTTTTAAGTGCAAGTACTTACCAAATTCTGGGGACTGCACATGCTTTTGCGGAAAAATCGAATTGTTTCATTTGGTTGAATGAAACTCTTAAACTTCGTTCCATCAGAAGCCAAATTGATGTTACTGCAATGATGACCTTGCCATTGGACTAGATCTTGAGAACCTCTATAAGTATCATAGAGACCTGAAACACTAGGATCTTGGGCACCAGTATAGAATGTTTCAAAATCAGTATCAAAGTCATACATCTATAAATTGAAAGAAAATAATGTTTTTTAACAAATGCTTTTTGTATTTCAAAATTGTTTGCCTTACCCGATCAATAAGACCAACTTTGTCAAAATAAATCCAGCCAGGAAGAAAAGTATTACCCAAAGTTGTTATTGATGATTTATAGCCAAACATAAATTCTCGAGCTGTCATTTTTGTAATTGGAGTATTGTCAGTATTTGCTAACATAACATTAATTGGAAAACGTACGAAGAAACTTTTATCAGATGCAACTTGAGCAATGGACTAGAAAAGAAAATACAAAATTATGATTAAATTTAATTATGTTAAGAGCAAATGAAAATTCTTATATAAATCGACAAAAATCTCACGTGCTGTGATCTGATATATTTTATTTATTAGTTTTAAATAACAACTATTGACGTACTATGTACGTATGGGGTTTAAACCAGATTTATTGGCTTACTCTGGTATAGTTCAAGGCTATTGAACATAAAACATATTTAATTTAAGGATGTTTCGTTGCTAATATAACCTGATTCATTAACTTAAACATACAAATCGGATCAACTATTATACCTTTCTTCAATTTAATTCAGGATCAAAGATTCGAAGATAAAAAAAACACTTTTTAGAATACTTAAAAAGTGTGCCTTACGAATTTTAATTTGTTCTTAAGAACCAGTAATGTACTTTTTTGATGGGTTGGGTATAAATTATAGATTTGAATCATCCTATCTATAATCAATTTGATAACAGGAAACTTTATAGTATTTACCTGTATTACTTGATTCAAAATTCATAAATCTGGTTGCTATCCTACATTTATGATGGTTTTTGTTTATAGGATTTTTGCCCAATTCTTAAATTCAATCGGGTTTTGTTTATGATTCTTGTTTTAGTTTTAGAAAATCTATTCTTTTACAGTTGAAATGTTTTAAAATTAAAAAAAGGTAACAGTGATTTAAGTTCATTTAGCTATTACATATGTATGAATAGTATTCATTGAATACGTACATTTCGTTATGTAAGGATGTCATTTAATTAGAGTCGGAATGATAATACCATTTTCTGAATTCAAAATAAGCCAATCATAATCACAAAACGGAAATGTCAATTTAGAATTAAAACAAAACTTCACAACTGTGCGATCTATTTAAAGCGTTTTATAGGTTCCTATTTCCATAAAACATAAAGAAAAATATAGTGGTTTTAAACAATTCTTTCGTTTACGTGTAAACGTCAAATCCATAGCATAAATGTCAAAATTCTTGTCACCACTTGTTCTGTTCATTAAAATACTAAAGGACTAATCACATGAGAGCGACCAACGACCGACGAATGCATAAATAAATGTGATTTTAAACAATTTTTAAACCCAAATTCTGTGCAAATTGTAAACAAAAATGTAGAAATATAGGTTATGTTAATCTTAAGGTAATAAAATTAGCTTTTTCATTGCTAAAATAAGAGAAAATTAAGAAACCAAATTATTCGTCGCAAATTGCAACGAACTGTCAAACTCAATTCGCGTTCCACATACGGTTTGCGGGCGTCTTAAGCTAAACATTTAATTCTACGAGTAGTATGTGTTGTGCATTTGTAATGACGAATAAGAACATGCCATGTGAAAAAAATGTCATAATAGACGAATATTCGTTCATTCGTTGGTCGCTCTCACGTGAATAGTCCTTAACTGTCACTTTTTGATGACATTACATACATTCTATCCAAATATACTTTTTCATCACGTTATTTAAATTTACCTGAAATTTTATCGGCGTATGATAATGTGAAATTTTCTTAATAATCATGTTGGTCCATAATATAATCATATTTGAATGTTTTTTTATTGAAATGTGTCGAAGTTTTTAAATTTGATTTAATTAATAATGTTTGTATAAAAGTTATTGATATGAAGTTTATAAACCCCTCGCCATTTTGAATTAATTGAAATAACGACTAGCTTAATAAAAATTGAAGGAAATTTGATGAATTTGTTTTAATTTGAAACAACATTTTAAGACATATCTGGCAAATAATATATTAATGAATTCTAGCGTATAAATTCGGTCTGGCTATCTTTTGATCTTAGTTAAAACAACAGTATATAAATTCGTATCTTAACCAAAAATTAATCAAGTGACTTTATTCGTTCTTGATAATTTAAACTACCTGCAATTCCAAAATTATTTGTCAAAATCAGTAAAAATAACTATTGTGATCTAACCATATTCGAAAAAAATATCAACCGAATATAGAAATTCATATAACTTAATTATATGATACCAAATACAATTCACTTGACAACCGTTTTAGCTAGCTATCTGGCTGACAGATCAAAGTCCACAGAATGGCTGCGTTCAATCTCGTGTTGAATAGGGTATCTAGGATAGGTGGATTTTTAGATACCTTGTTGAACGAGTTGGATAGCTGTCAAAACGATTTATGTTTAACAGAAAACTATCCTAATAGAAACAAGGACTATTATGAAGTGACAATACCTAGATATAACAAATAGCTTCTTCATCGTCTATTATGTACAGAACATCCTCAAATACAACTTCAACTAACATTTCGTATCTTTTTGTTTACCAACAAATACAAAAAGCTGAAATTAATTTTCAAGTTTCTTGGAATTTAAACCATGTGTTGAATCAGATGTTCTGTCAGATACCTACATACATACCCCAGAAATTCTTGGATACCTTTAGATTCCTTTTTTGACATCTCAGCTGTTTTTGATCAGCTGTTATTTTACACGTAAAACACTAACAAAAAGGTATGCGGATACCCTATCTGTCTGAGATTGGACGCAGCCAATCAAATTCATCTTTGACGTGTGGCTGTCACTTAAATATGACTCAAGAGACACAGCCATAAATTATGTCTGCGACCAGGGTACATCAATCATCCGAATGATTTTGGTTATGGGTAATTTGTTTGTGATCGATTTAATGACGGTTAGATTTGCATTCACCTTTTCCATTACACAATTGGGTGGAATTTAATGCGTTACTGGTTAAATCATCGATTGCAATAATTTAAGCTTTCCTGAGAGTGTGAATTAGCAGATGAACATTTCAAAAGGTAAAACAATACAAGAAAAAGAAAATTGCAGATTTAACAACTTTTATAATGTTAAAAGTTCAATTCAAGCGGTTTGTGCTTGGGTGATTGTTGTTTCGTATGTGTATCTAGTCAATCACCATTAAATTAGATATTTCTGTCGGCTTGAAAGATAATGATGTGTGAATTTAAGCAATTTTTGAATTGTTTTTGTGATGAAATTTGTTTGCATCAAGATATTTCGTCAACGCGTCGCACCACGCCGCGCCAGCTGTTTGCAGCATTTATAGGTACTCAAATAATGAGATGATTGAATGCTGAATGGAAACCTCTAATGACTCATATTCAAAATAGCCAGACAGAAATCAAAATACCTAAGGTCATTTTTGAATTTTGTTTGTTTACAAATTTCAACAAAAAAAACAAGAGATTGTTTGTTTAGTTTATGTTTGCCGGTAAATTATTAAAAGTCGTCACGTACCTGCAGGTTGGTTTATTATTATGTACATATATATAATTTTTTAATCAATCTGATTTTAATGCGCAAATCATCACCTGAGGTGTTTAATTTTATGACTTGTTTTGGACATGGTATCTTCACCTACATTTTTTGAAAATATAGATATGTACATGTAGTTAGGTACTGTTAAAGTTGAACATGACCAGGAATTTAATTTTTATACACGAAATTAATCTACATATATTCATGAGGGTTTTGTACCAAAATATTATCGAGAGTAAAGCAACTTTTATTTCTCATATTGAGTGAGTAAATGAGTGCAACTTTTTTTACAACTTTCTGATTATTTGAAGTTTTTTTCTTGTTGAAAATCGTATGACGTTTATCATTGATAATCCTGAAATCATCCTATTTTATTGAACTTCAGCAGAAACAATTTGGTAGTTTTACAACTGTCAATTTCAACAAAATGATTGATGTAACTATTTGCATTGACAGATTCATAAAATGTTCAGGGTATAACGAAGTAGAAAATTTTTGAATTTTCACAAGTAACTCAGGAAATTTAACTCGTTAGCATTCACGGTGACGGCAAGGCTTTTTATATATCAGCCTTTGGTAATTAGAATATTGTGAATTTAAGATGTAATTAAGGTAAAATTATAATTTATTAAGTAATAAAAAAAGTAATTTTACTTCCTTAAAGTTTAATTCTGGCTTGTCTTATAAAATATACAAACAAAAATAAATGCAATTTGACACTTTGAAACCATTGTGAACTCAGATTTTGAGTTGAAATCACTTAACACTATTGCAATTCATCAGAATTTGACATATTTCATGTATTTTTATGTCAATTTTTCACTAATCACATTGTAATACAGAAATCAGCAATCACTAATCAGAAAAGTCATCTCCAATCATTAATTAATTTGTAAGTTGAATGGACATAAAGAAACAATTTAAATTAAACATCTCTTTGTTTATAAATGAATAAACAACATAACTAACTGATGTTAATTTGTAAATCAATAATTGATTATAGTCCGCATTAATGTATACTTTTATTGCCGGATAATTAATTTCTGTCACCTTCAATTGCATATGTACTCTATAAAAAACATCAACATGAATGAACAATAATGACAGTACTAGATTACTTTTGTTTGTTTTGAATTATTTCAACTATACATACATATGCAAATGTATTAATTATGCATATTTTACCAACGATTGTGATTCTTATAAAACTTGTTAAAATGCACATTGCATTAATGATGAGATTGATCAACCACGTGTAAGTTGAGCTAAATCAGTATAACTTTAATTTGGAGGTATGCAGATCAAAATTATTAATTTTTTATGTTAAAGAAACACAATTGTAATTTGACATATGTCATTTAAAAAAATGTGGACTTTAAATAAAAAAATACATAAAAACATGTTTTAAGAAGTCCTCTTACTATATGTCGGCTTAACCGAAACTCCACCCAAGTTGAATATCAGTTAAACCAATGTCATCTTTGTACATAAAACCTAGAGTATTATCATGGAACAATTTTTTTTTTACGTTCGTACATAGATGGAACTTGGCTTGAAAGATTTTGGTATACAAACTCAAAAATGTCTACAAAGATAACGTTGATTTATCTGATCTTTAACTTGGGTTAAGTTCCGGTTGAACTTCAATTAATCCTTTTAAACAGGTTGGCCAAAACCAATGTCAATCGATCAAATTATAATCCAGCTCTCATTCAAAAGAAAGTTGAATGCATAGTTAAATCCAGTTTTAATTGTAAACATTGATTATGAAAACATTATTAGTTTATTATTAATAATGGACAAAGAAAAATCATTAAAAAAATTCATTACATTTGAATATTTTCAAATGTGTAAAACTGTTGAAACTATACAATTAAACAACATTTATGAACTGGTTTAAAAAATGTGAATTATTGTTTGAAGGTTGTTGAAACTTTTCAATAAAAATGTATTTATTTAAAAATAAAGGTGTTATTTTACACTTTTTATGAGCCAATTTCAATCAAAACCAATAAAAAACAAGGTATTAACAACAATTATTTTTAAAGTTTTCAAGCGGATATCTATATTTAATTACTGTTGATTATTGTTGTTAATAAAGCTTGTTCCTAGTAGATGTCTGAGTCTGTTGTGTATCTTCTATTTGTATTATTTTATGTGATATTTTATTTTAGGTAAATGAAGATCTTTGAATAAGATGACGTGCCTTTAATTATTAAATTTATACCTAGAAATTATAAACTATTATTTTTTTATTGAAAATTAAACCATACACATTTTTAGATAATAAATAAGTAATGTGAATGTGTTTGTGTTAGTTTGACAAGTGGAAAATTTGAACGTATTTTTTTTTTTCTGAAATTTGTAATTTGTTTTTCCATACATTATAATAAATTGTTTATCTGGAAAAGAAAACAACATAACTTCTCTACCGATCTCATTGATTCAAAATAAACCAGAAGTATTTACTCCACAGAAATGTCAAAAGTAAATTGAAATGACATTTTACTTACAACAAAACTGCAAAAACTTCATTCACAATGTTTGATTGGCATTACTTCTTCAGAAATATCAAAACTGCCAAAATTTCCATAGAGCTTGATTTTGACAGCTCGTGAAAAACTTGTACCTACTACAGAAAATTAACAGAAATATACATATGTATTTGTATGCAATTTTAACTTGTACACATATTATGTATATCAAACAAAAACGAGAAAAAATTACCTAATAAATAATAATTCTATATCAAGCGCCACCATACAACAAAAAACAACAACAACAACAACATTATTCAGGAAAACTTATTACAAAAGAATAAACTACATACTCCGATGTCTACTTAATAAAATAAAAAATAGGGTGGTGACTTTTTGTGTAAACAAGTATGTAATTTACACGACAGCTTAACTGATTTATTATATATTGTACAATACACGATTTAATTTTTTTAAATCTTGCTTTTGTATGCTGCTAAGAGAGACACTCAAACATGACGAATTGATCATTATCAATTGATACCCTATAATGACTGCGATCATTAACAATAATAGCCAAGTGGCAGGTAACTCGCGAACCGCGTAGCGTCGCGTTGTCTCCTACACTGTTTATTGACCCATAACAAAAACAAATAAAATCAGCAGAGCAGAAAAAGCACGCGACTCTTTTTTTCAAAAAAAAAAAAAAAAAAAAAAAATAAACAAACATGCCTTGTGTAGATAAATAATTAAAATACTCAGATCAGCGTGTGAATATTTTTTTTCTTTTACCTAATATGGGTGTTTGTATTATTTTTGTCTTCTATTGTGAATTTGAAATTATGATGTATGTATATCGTGACTTACCAGCATAGCAATATTTAACATCCAAACTTCGTCATCTTCTCTTCGGCCTTCAGACATTGCTTCCTGCCAAACTAGTGGATGACGTGGTATGGATGAAACTGTACCATTTTCATTAAATGTGACATTCTCATGCGTCATTAGTTCTCTGTAATATGAAATAAACAATAGGAAAAGAAATTTTAATTAATTATGTGTCAATTAATTGATTATTCATGAGAAGGTGTATGTATTTGCAGACTATTGACATTTTCGTTAAGTTTGCACATGTTTATCTGTCACATGTGAATAACATTAGCATTTTATTAAACTGTCCTTTTTTTTGTTAGATGTTGTCATTAGATTTTGCATTGTTTTGCTCTTTATTATTTTGATATTACTCACTTATAAACATATGGTCCAACTTCTTCGACATTCATTTTCTCACGACCTTCCATAAACGCTTCGGCATTTGTAATATTAAAAAGATAAACTTTCAAATACAAATCTACTGGTGGTTTTTCCCATAGTCCAAAAATTTCACCTCCTTCTGCGAAAACTAATTTCTACAATTTAAAAAACAAAAACAAAATTATTACACGGTTAAAGATCAGTTACACGCTTGAAGTTTGCCATGAATGTCAATGGCAATAATGTGAATGACTTTAATATAGAATATATGACACTTAGACTTACCCATTTGAATATTAAATCATAAGGTCCCAAAATTTTTACTAGCACTGCACCAGTAATAGCTAATAGACCTCCAAGAAGTAACAAGAAGGCACCTGAAAAAAAATAGAAATAAAAACAAAAACTAAATCAAATTACAATGCTTCATAATATTATGATGAAATACGTTTATTATTTGTATAAAGTAAACATTGAAAGAAGAGAACACAATACCTAATAATATTATGTTCCACATACGCCATAGAAACCCGAAACACTATATCATACTGCCTGTTTATTTGTTTTTGTATTTACAGTGACAGTGACCGTTTTTCATTTGAATTTATGTATATTTAGCTTATGGGCACCACCAAAAATGCAAATAGAGACATTTAATTACCATTGAGTTATTTCAAGAAAATGTGTATGCGATGCTATTCAATTCATATAAATTACTTACTTATCGTTCGTTAAAATAAATTTAACGAAGAAAAAAAATGATTTATTGAATGCACATTTTCTGTTTGTTTATATTGTTTTTTAATAGGTTTTTATTTTTATTACACTATATTCATGGTCATGGTATTTGTGCTGTAAATTGACATTGAAAATATTCAGTTCAAACAAAGTTTTTATTTAATTCAATTCGTGGTTGTAATAATTTTAGGTTCGTTAATTTTCGTCCTAAAACTAGCAGTTAAACTAACGTTGAAAGAACTTTGAACTAACATTTAACGAAATTTGAAAATAAAAACCAAGAAGTGAATTATTTACAAATGTCACTTCTGCTTTTAACAACTGTCAGTTATTTATGAAAGTTCGTTAAAGATATTTCAGATCTTACATAGGTCTGTTTCTTTGTAAATTGTGTCAGAAAACTGTAGAAAAAAGGTTATTTGTGAAGAAAATATGAGACCATGAGACCAGTAGCGATTAAATATAAAGATCAAGTTAAACTCTTTCTCCAAATAAATTAAAATGAATAAGTCGCTATCTGAGCCCTTCGCTCATGTCGAAGCGAAAGAAAGAAATAAAAATAACTTTTCAATTGCAATTTCAGTATCTGTCAAAAACATTTGTATTTAAACCAGAGTTAACTCACCAAATTCGGAGGGTTAATCCAGAGTTAACTACGAGATTATAATAGATTGAAAAACATGTTTCAGGAGTTTACTCGAATTTAACTCTAAAATTAGGATAATCTCGTACTGAAAAACTGGGCCTTAATACATTAGATTTGAATCATTTTTGACAGCTATTTGTTTTTTTTTTTTTTCAAAATTAACATTTTGATTGATAGATTATTCTCATTTCGTGACCTTCCTAAAAATTCTTATCGCATATTCCTTACCTACACATTTCATAAATTCCAATGTGTAAACCCTAATTCAAAAGTTAATAAAACCCCATCATTTTTGAATATACCACCCACAATGTCGAAGCTAACTGAACACGAGACTTTTTAACAACAATGTTTTGAAGTTTCTTTTTCTTCTTCGTTTTGTTTTTGTTTATGTTTTTTTTAATTTTTTTTTCTTTATTGTGTTATCAATCTGTTTTTCTTTTGAATTTTACCACTCATCTCAAGCCTTTAGAATACGAAACTGCTCATTAAAAAGAAATATATATCATTGGCCAAGCCGACTTCTCATGTGCGCGGGGAGGAATATTGCAATATAAAGTTTATTGTATATATTGTAATAGCTGTCGTACTAACTGGCGTATATCACTTGCTTTGCCTCGCCTCTGAGAATATTTCTAGAAAAATATAGAATTAACTATCGCACAGAGAAACAGCCGACAAGACACGTGAAGTTGGTTGTGTGTTGACCCTTCCGGGTATATTGATGGAGAAGTGCATTCCTGACCTTGGTTGGAATAGATTTTTTTCTATATATAATCCTGTGGCATTACCATTTTTAAATGATCCACTCAATGCAATGATAAACAACTCAGCGTAATGCGTAACTGGTTTAAAAATACACCGAGAGAAATAAAAATCATAAATAGTTATTGAAGTAAAGTAAACATACAATTATATAACCTGTGCTTAAAAGGTAAGGGCTCTTAAGTCGACTTAAGTAGTTTTTACTATTTATCCTTTTATTAACATATTCTGTCCACAAAGAATTTGTCTCTTTTACCTTCCTTGATAAATCTTTGAATACAAGAAATTCATGACCTCCTGTAAAATAGCTTAAGTTTAATTTGTAGGGTTTTGCAAAAGGTAAAACAACTTAAGTAGAGGTCGATTCGTCGTATATATCAATTCATTTTATTTATCAGATAATAGGCAGAAATGATTTTAGTAAAATATCTTAAGTTGTTTTTATGTTCGATATTATTCAAAAAAGTAAAATCGCTTATGTTTACTTACGATATTTTACCACAAACAAGTTTTTTTGAATATTTGGTAAAACAAAATAAAAAGACAATACCAATTAAACCGACCTAAGAACATCTTAGAATACTTAGTAAATGAAAAAATATAAAAGTTGTTTTGGTAAAAGCACTTAAGTTAAAAAACATTCAAAATTTAATTTCAATATTTAAATAATTGTACATATGTATGTATAAAGGCAAATTTACTGAAAACTGTGTCTTCATAACCTTCTTAATTGTTTTAAACAAAGATTGCAAGTTAAAAATCCGCTTTCTGAAAAACTAAAATAATAGACATAAGAGCTTTTACCTTCTGAACAGAGAAAAATATGAAAATTAATTCGGCGCGTTTTCCGATCTGTCAAAAAAGTACTATTATTTCTATTGTTAAGTTTATTTTTTTAGAATATTGAAATATTTGTTTAAAAATTCGTTCAGTTTATGCCTTAAAACTAGTTTCAACTTTGAGAATTTTGTTTGTCTCAGTTCATTATTTATTAAAAGCCTAGTAAATTCTTTATATGCTAAAAAAAAGAATGCATAACATTTAAATATTCACACTTTCGTTCAGTGTAGAATAGGTGTAGTCCAGTGTGCAAAAAAATGAAGGAAAATTAAATACAAAACAAAGATCGTGTCACTGATTTGAAACAAGTAGGAATGAAGAGAGAAGTCCCTTCTTTTGCGCTGCTGAACCTGGATAAAGGAGGACTGGTTTGCCATTGAAATTCACATCAAGTTTTGTAACCTAACGTCACAGATAATGGACAAAATGAGTCAGAAGAAGAGGAAAACGAAGTTGTTACAGATCGTTTGGTAATTTTCCTAGATTATGTTCTTCTAGAGTCTTGTTTTTCTTTTATTCTTCTTCTCAATATGCTTTTGCATTTTATAGATGCAGGTTTAAATCTGGATTTTCTGGGAATTCCATAAAATGAAGCTACAACAAATGTTGCTCTTAAAATATTTACTACTCTACATAAGTGTATTAAATAATAAAATCCTAGAGGGATATTATTCGACTGAGTCACTTTAAACTAATTAACTTTAATCAGTGACCATAAGAAACTGGTTTTTAAATTTAGATAATGGAAACTTCTCATTAATTATTATTCTTAACAGCTTTTAACTATCTTTTGTGGTTTTTTGACAGTTAACATATTTACTTTGACGTTTTATTAGTCAACATGCTTGACATGCTTGTAAACCAATATTTTTTTAAATTCTGACAAGTCGTGAAATAAAAGACTCGACGTTTTTGCGAAGAATCAGTAAATATTTTTGTTTTGCTTAATTTAGTTCCAGTTCCAAATACTATTTGTTAGTTAAATATTTATTTATGTCTACATTTTTTTAGAATGTTATTTTTTCATTGTTTGGACTTAAAAGTTGCTTGGCAAGGAAATAGATTTAGATTTTTTTTTGTTTATAGAAAATATTTTAAAACTATACTAGTATAAACATTAACATAATTAAGTTTTTTTTTATTTTGCGAAAGAAGGAAGTTCCTTATAAAGACGAAGAAGAATAAGTATAATGCCATTTTTGGTTATACCAATAATAACGCTTGTGATTTTGTGAAGTATAAGAAATGACGTTTAATTTTTTTCAATGAATATTTATTTCCTGTTAAATTGACAGCTTTAGTTTCAATAATTATCGGGCTATATTAATTTATTTTAATTTCTTTTTATCCTTCATAATAATCATGATGAAGATAGTGGAACCTTTACCCTTAATTTATGACATTTCATTAGTTCAAAATTAGCTTAATTTAAGCTACGGAAATAACTAAAATAGATTTTATTTGTTTATCTGCTTAAATTGTGTATTGATGTTTGAATTAGATAGACACAAAAATAAATTATATAGAAACGTCGTAAAAATGACACTAACAGGTGCCAGTTGACAGATGATTTTATATCTTTCTTATCTCTATGGATCAGAATTGTCTCATCTGTCATTTTGATGGTTTTATATTTTCAAACAAAAAGACGCTTCTATTAAAAACAACGTGTCATCTGCATTTTATACAAAATAAGTTTTTATTTTAAAACAAACATTTGTCGATCACTTTCCAAGCGACCTTGGTTAATGAAGAAAATACGATTCTGAAACCTAAATTCGCAAAAACATTTTTAAGTAATTTTGACAGACTTTTTAAAATAATCATTTTTTTAAGAGATTTCGTGTGTGCTGAAGACAATGATTGAAAACTGTTAATTATTTGTCTAAAAAATTATTTCAACTTTATGCAAATAACAATTGAACGATTATCAAAACTAAGTTTCGTTAAGTTTTCAGACTTTCGTTGGAATTTGGTTATAGTTATTATAAAAGCGAAACTTTGATAGATAAAGCACGAACAAAAAAACTCAACGAAGAAATACGTTTTCTTTCTTCTTTCTTTTTAAGTAGCTCTCATTTCAAATGTATCTTTTCCTTCAGTCCATAATTTTTCTAGACAATTGTCCCTCAGTCATTTTCACTTACAAAATATTCTTCTCCAATTTGTAGGCTGCATTCTATCTACAGGATTTAAAGATTTTAGCTTCATAACTCCGATTTTCAAAACACTTTTTAACGAATTTCTTCTAAGTAACATATTTCCCTAGATTATATTTATTTCTTTCCGCACTTGATAAATTTTTAAATTTATTGTTTTATTAAATTTAACATTTATTTTTAAAAAGTTTTTGTTTCTACAAAAAAAAAAAAATGTACTATATACTTCTTTTTGAAATGCACACACACCTCACTTCAGATTTTTTTCAAAAATTTTAAATAAACTTTGCCACAACTGAAGTGATCACGCTACAATTGAAGACTATTTGCTTTATCAAATTAATACTATTATTATAGCTAGGTGTTATTATGAATTCAATCAACCCACAAACCGCCTGCGTTTTGTATCAATTTCAAATTAAAATAACAATCCAAAGTTCCATCTAACAATGATGATTGTTTTTATATTATTATAAAAAAAAAAACTATAAAAACAAATCATGACCAATTGATCAACCCTGTGGTCATCCATTCAAATGACAAAATTATTACAATTATCTCGTGGCAAATCATAATTTCCTAAAACTAATGAAAAACAATTAATTGTCGTTTTTTTTTTTTTCAAAACCACCTGTGGTGAGCAAGCACGTCTCACTAGGTGTGTGTCACTGGAAAATATCAAATCTGTCAATAAAAATTCTACATAAATGGTTCTGTTTTGTTTTCATAGAAGTACAGAAGCAAAAAGAAATGTACATCCTAATAGTGTTCTATTCTTAGATATTGATCTTAAGCACGCGCTTCTTCGGACAAATTGAGTTCTTTTTAAGAATTAATGAGGTAATTGTTCGATCCTGAAGACCGCGAGATGTTGTAAGTTGGTAAAATGATATTGTAATTGATTTGTGAAAACAAACTAACGCCGCGCCATCCATACCACCGCCATGCGTCGTTATCGGAGTAATAATCCTTCTTCACACTCAATTGAACATTCGAATCACGTTTGGTGAATCTTGAATCATGTCACTATATCAGCAAAACAACGGTAGCTTTTTAGTAAGAAGTTATACAGAGGATTGAAATGAAGTACAGAAGTTTTGGGAATCCCGTAAAGATAATTTTATCCAGGCTTGAGTTTGGTAGTGAATTCATTTATGACAGAAGTTGCTCGATTTTCGGGAAACATTTTTTTTTTTTTTTTTTTTGGCACTAAGCATCTGTAAGTGATTAATGTCTAAATTATGGTTCTACAATTTTTCATTAAGTATTTTAAACACGTTTCGGAAACGTTTCTATGTTTTATTCGAGTGTGCCGTTTTTTGTTGAGTCAAATCAGGAAAAAAGATTTAGTATTTTCTTGGAAAAAACAAGCAATGTGCTTCTTATACAAAAAATGTGATTTCCCAAAAATAAAATGTTAGTACGTTTTAAATAGGTGATCGAATGTTTGGTCAAAAAATTCTATTATAATAAATGAAGGTTATTTCGATGTTTAGTAAAAGTCAATTAAATTCATTTTTTTAGTTAAGATCGGATTGAAATTATTAAAACATATACATAAATAACACTTTTTTGTATTTTAAGCACGCACCAAATTCGATGTTTTTTGAATAAATAACCTTATATTACCGAAGAAGCCTATAAACAATAAACATTTTTATCGAAATAAACTAATTTTTTTTAAATAAAATCCAAAATCGATGGGAAACGTTTGGAGACAAATTCTATGTTTTCGATGTTTAGTAAAATTTTAGAGTAAAAAAAATATATTTGAGAACAAAAATATAAAGCTATACAAAATTTTGAAAAAAACAATTATCTAAGTTTTCTATGTTATTCTATGTTTTTGATAGGAAATGTGTTTTTGCCTTAAACATTTGGAGATATTTCTATTTTATTCGTGTTCAAAAACTGATTTTTTAAGAGCTTGAGAACTTTAAAAAAAAAAAAACGCATAAAATTTGCAAAATCTCATCGATTCTTTATTTGAAACGTTAGATTGGTCCATGACATTTACTTTTTGAAGATAATTTCATTTAAATGTTGACCGCGGCTGCGTCTTAGGTGGTCCATTCGGAAAGTCCAATTTTGGGTAACTTTTTCGAGCATTTCGGCCGGAATAGCCCGAATTTCTTCGGAAATGTTGTCTTCCAAAGCTGGAATAGTTGCTGGCTTATTTGTGTAGACTTTAGACTTGACGTAGCCCCACAAAAAATAGTCTAAAGGCGTCAAATCGCATGATCTTGGTGGCCAACTTACCGGTCCATTCCTTGAGATGAATTGTTCTCCGAAGTTTTCCCTCAAAATGGCCATAGAATCGCGAGCTGTGTGGCATGTAGCGCCATCTTGTTGAAACCACATGTCAACCAAGTTCAGTTCTTCCATTTTTGGCAACAAAAAGTTTGTTAGCATTGAACGATAGCGATCGCCATTCACCGTAACGTTGCGTCCAACAGCATCTTTGAAAAAATACGGTCCAATGATTCCACCAGCGTACAAACCACACCAAACAGTGCATTTTTCGGGATGCATGGGCAGTTCTTGAACGGCTTCTGGTTGCTCTTCACTCCAAATGCGGCAATTTTGCTTATTTACGTAGCCATTCAACCAGAAATGAGCCTCATCGCTGAACAAAATTTGGCGATAAAAAAGCGGATTTTCACATTTCGAACCGAACACTGATTTTGGTAATAAAATTCAATGATTTGCAAGCGTTGCTCGTTAGTAAGTCTATTCATGATGAAATGTCAAAGCATACTGAGCATCTTTCTCTTTGACACCATGTCTGAAATCCCGCGTGATCTGTCAAATACTAATGCATGAAAATCCTAACCTCAAAAAAATCACCCATTATTATTAGTGCCATTTTTACTTCGAAAGGAAAAGTTATGATTTTAAAAGATTTTCGACAACCATCTATTTTTTGAAATATTACTTTGTAATAGGATAGGTTTCTGTTTTTGTTTTTTTTAATCTAATTGAAGTCTGACTTTACTTAACCGATTTGCTATACTTTAACTCTTGGCTATTGGAATATACATTTTTGGAATTTCTGCATTTAATTTGCAGCTTTTTAACAACTAAGCTTTTTACTAAATTCCTGAAAACCTGTTCTTAAGTTATATATAACTCCCAAATCTTAAAAAAAATGTTATAAAGCGCAAAATTGGTCACAAAGCATAAAAAGTTTTTTTAAAAAAATAGCCAAAAACCCCGAAGCCAAAAACCCCGAAGCCAATGTCGTAACGCCCAAATTGTTGGTTGTCATTTTGCCAAAAGAATTTTAAATTTTAAATTTGGGTTTTATACCATAGAGGTTGGGCTTTATGACATTAATTTTGGGCATGGCGAAGAGTATGATTTTTATCGTTACTCATGTCTTACCACCAAACGACAACCCAAATCACAAAATGACATAAAGCCCAAAAAGAGAAACTTCGTACAAAATATCACTAAGAAGAAAACGTCACAAAGTCCAAATAAAATGTCATAGTACCCAAACCAAACTTTCAATGTCGTAAAGCCCAAATTTAGAAATGTCGTAACGCCGACACTTTTGAAGACAAATTCTATGTTTTCGTGAAAAATTGATATCCCTTTTTAGATACTTTTGAGAGATTGAGAAAATACAATACAAATATGTATATCAAAAAAGTTGGCAAAAAAAACAACTATTTACGTTTTCTATGTTTTTGCTAAAAAGTCCTTTAAACATTGGGATACATTTTTATTAAATTCGTGTTCAAAACTAAAAAATCCACGCACAATGAGAAAACAATCACGAGCGCCATTTCTACTTCGAAATTTAAAGATATGGATTAGATAGATTTTTGACAACCAAATACAAAAACGCCCAAAATCTTTTATTTTGCAAACATTTTGGGTGGTTGGGCTTTGAAACGGGTATAAACCCATCAAAACTATTTGTAACGCTTTTGACGAATTTTTGGGCGATCTGACATTTTTTTTCGTTTAAATGACAAAATTTTAAACTCAAAATATCGTAGTGTCACAAATTTTGTCAGAATGCCCAAATGTTGAAACATGTTGCATTTTTTCGGCGATATGTCAATTAGTAATTTGGGCGTTATGATATTTTAAAATTGATTTGGGCAATATGACACTAATTTTAAGTATTGTGGTATTTTCTTATGAAAAAGTTTTTGGGCGATAGAGTCACTTTTGGGTGAAAGAGCCATTTTTGTGCGATAGATCGATTTTTGGGCGATATAACAATTTTTGGCCGATATGAAATTTTTAATATCTTGGCGTTATTTTATCGGGAAATAAGACCCAACACTTCATTTCATTTGAAGTTTCATAAAACCCAAAAAAGTTCTAACGCCCAAATGTTCGGTAATATTGCCCAAATCGTATCATAACGAAATTTTAATAAAACTGTTTTGGGTGCTATGACATTCTAAATCTGGGCGATATAGTTTTGGACGAAAAGACCAAATGCTTTTGAAAGAATTCAAAATTACACAAAAATAAGCTAAATTATTCGGGCTAGCAACTAATGTTTTGCCTTTGCTATTTTTAGGCAAAAATTAACTCAAATGACTCAACATTTTCTTAGTTAAAATAATGCAAGTCATTGTACCGATTTAAAATAGGTATTTTTAAGTAATGATTAATTTCACTAATTCGAAGATGTAATAAATTAAATTATTGTCTGGCTTCCTTACTTTTTAAATGCCTGGCTTAAAGAGAATTAATGATGTGTGTAGTTAAATTATGTACAAATTTATTAAAAAGAAGCTTCTTTGAATTTTTATAGTTTTAAAATATGATACAAAAACAAAAATTTAGTGAGACATTAATGATTCATTGTGTTTTTGTTTTGTTGTCTATATAATAAATTATTAGGGAAACCTGATGGGGTGTTAGAGAGGAGGAGCTTAGATTTTTGTTTTTAAATTTATTTCAAAATTTTGCCGGTTTTATTATTTTGATTTCTTTATTTTATTGAATCAAGTTCATGTGTGGAATCGTGGTGGCGCGTTCGTTCATCTACTAAATCGTTGTCGCTCGCCCAAGGGGAATTACCATCAAATTAAAACAAATTTCTTGTTTAACTGCAAAAATCGTTTTTGGGAAAATTCCCTTAATTATACGAAAGTTTCTTTAATTTACATAAAAATATATGAATTAAATTTTTGATTTTTTTGTTTGTTTTTGAGTGAGTTTAAGAATGGCGTAAAAATTATATTAATCATATTTTATTAAATAAGTTAGTAGTTTAAAGAGAAATTTTGTTTTCATTTTTTTGATCAGTTGAATTTTTGAAGGACATCAATTTAATATTTAACATTTTATTTTATTTATGTATAAATAAAAAAGTTCTAGTAGAGTTGCAAAATAAAAATCAAATTTTTAATTTAATTAATTCATAGCAGAATATTATTTTATAGTTATGCTAATTTTTTTTTGCATTTGGTGAACTATTTTTTTTTTTGACATATAAAACAGTATCAGATTGATTTTTATTTCAACCAAATCAATTCTCTATTATGCTTGATAATTAAATAAATACAAAATAGAGGTGGCAAAGCAAACCAAAAACCTGTATTGTTTATTATACTAGTATTGTTTTTATGGGATATACCTAGTTTTTTTTTTGAAATTGTATAAAATTGTAATAAAAGTCGGCTTTTAAAAGTTTAACACATTTTTTCTTTTTTTTTTCTCTCTCAATGCATTTAGAATTATTAATATTAAACAGTTTGTGGTTTTTTATTTTTTGTTGTTTTGTCCATTCTAAAAAACAAAAAATATTAATAAAATCTTAATCGAATTTAAACAAATGTAAAAGTTCAATCTAACTTTAGAATTTACATTCTCTTTGCACGAAAAAACAAACAAAATTTCCAATAGAAACTTAAATTTTATTTTATTTAGAAAAAAAAAAAAAAAAAAAATTCAAACAAATATTAATTTAAATATAATAAAGTTAGCAGACCTATTAAAATATAATACATATAATTAAAACATAATTTACGTTCTAGCAGTATGAATTAACATTTGTTTTTAATAAAAGAAATTTAATTGAATTATAATAGAAAGTAATACTGGTAGAGTTAAGTTTGTTGATCTCCCTCATCTCTAATGAATTTACGGACAAATTAGATCCGTTTCGCTATCGGCAATATTTTAAATAAATTAAATGTTTTGTATTAAGTATATTATATTTTATTTACATTTATGTATATATTTATCTAAACAGCGCGGTGGCTTACAAATTTGGATTGATTTGAATAAATTATGGTTGATTAAAAATATGTTTATTTGATTTCGGTACAAAGTTCTTTTCCTTAAGGGCCAGACAAACCAGAGTCAGTTCTTATATTTTTTTACTGAAAACAAGTTAAAACTGCGAATTATATTTTCTTTAATGAAGAATTGACTTGAAATACTCAATCCATTGAAATAGAATGACAAAATTTTGAAAATTGCCTTTTCACTAAAAAGTGTACAAAACTTTCATTCTTTAAATAAGGGGTATAATTTTAAAACTCCTCTATTCCACTTTTGTCTTCTTTGAAAGGGTCTTCATCTATGTATTTAACTGAAATTTATCAAACATTTTTACTTCCTATACTTTTTATTACTTTAAGTTTTGTTTTTTTTTTCAAAACTATACTATTCCACTCTGTCATTTAATTCAAAACTCATTTATTTCCATAAAAAATTAATTCATCACCAAAATTCTTCATTTAAAATCTCGTGTATTCCAATGGCATTAAAAGAGAGAAAAATACGACAAACTATTATTTTAAAAAAGACTCATGGTTTAAAACTCTCCGAAGAACAGGAAGAAATTAAAGATCTTTTAGGCTTTAACCTAATAATACTAATGGGTTATCCATTTTGCGGTTTGAAAAGTATAGTGCTAGAATTCGACATCTGTCAAACTAAGTTGTTAAACCAATTTTTTTTGCCAGTTGAAAGTCTGACATTTACGAAAATGGTTCACTTAACTATCGCACAACTCATAAAAATTGTTAAAACCTACTACAAAAATGGCAATTCTGCCACAGCCACATATCGTTCTTTAAGAGAAGATTATGATTTACATGATCATCCAACTACTCAAGCAATTGGCAAAATTGTAAAGAAATTTGAAGAGATTCGATTGGATACAGATATTGTAAGGCCTCTGCATCATAAGCTGTAAATGAAAGTGTTGCCGGAGACCAGAATGTGTCGTTCTCATCTGCATTTGGATCTACACCTACATCCATAAAAAGTCCAGCTCACACAACAACTGAAGACAGCTAACCATTCACAACGTGCCTTAGATACGTCAAATGGGTGCTTGAACAACTTGACAATTTTCTTCAGCGACGAAGCACATTTCTTACTCGGTGGGTATGTTAATAAAACAAAATTTTCGTATTCGGGGTTCTGAGAATCCTCAAGTAATTGAAGAGAGGCCATAACATCCACAAAAAGTCACTGTTTGGTGCGCTCTTTGGTCCGGAGGAGTGATATTGGACCTTTCTTTTTCGAAAATGACGATGAAACGACTGTCACGAAGTCAATTCGGAGCATTATGGTCAAATGATAACCGTCTTTTTTTGCCTGCTCTTGAAGAATACGACTTGAAGAATATGGGGTTTCAACAAGACGGTGCCACAGGCCACATCAACTCGAGCGAATATGGCTTTATTGCAAGAGACATTTCCTGGCTGGCCACCACTACACATTTTTTTTGTAGGGCTACGCGAAAGACCGTGTTTATGCAAATAAACCTTTAACTCTTGAGCACTTAAAAGCCAATATGTCTCTATCTCAATCATGTACCATGGTGACGTATGATTTTCGATAAGCGGTAGCTTATGCTGAGGATTTGGTTATACTGGTGTTGGGAAAGTTCGTCATCGTAATTAACGAAATCACGGAGATGGCTCTGAAGAAAGTTAGCAGCTGCTGGGCCATAAGCAGTGGACTAGGTGTTAATCAGATCAAAACTGATGCTCTTTACGATCAAAACTAAAATACCTGCCTTCACCCTACCCCGACTGAACGGTCAAATCCTGTCTTTATCCTCCAGCGCGAAATATCGTTCTAGATTCCAAACTAAACTGAAAAGAAAATATTGAAGAAGGGGTTAAGAAGGCTTGCATTGCCTTTTACGCCTGTAGAAAGACTTTTTGTAAAAAGTGGGGCCTTCAGTCGAAGACGTTGTACGACCTATTTCGTCATATGGATCGATTGTGTGGTGGCATGCATAATTACATAAGAGATCCAGAAACAGATTTATTTTAATTTTAATTTTGTAATTGCTATTGATCAAATAATAATTGATTTTTCCTTCTCATTTCGTTCTATTGGGAAACATGAATTGATTTATTTTTGAGTTGAGAGCAAATTTTCTGGATTAAACGTTTTATTTTTAGATCAATTTTGAGCTCTTTTTGTATCATTTCATAATTTGTTTGAGATAATCAAACAATAAAAAAAAAAAACATTTATTTTCTTTTTTTTCGTTCCATTGGGGAACATAAATTGATTTATTTTTGATCTAAGATCAAATTTTCGGTATTAAATGGAGGAAATACTGTTACCGTCATATTTTTATCATTTCCTAATTTGTCTGGCGCTAACTATAACAAAATTAATTAATATTCCTATCAAGTATACTCGCAACTCAAAAAAAACTGACCTTTGCAAAATCGAAAATGTTGATTCTTTTTCAATTGGAACTTAAATACAAATAATCGTTGTGTAAGACATTTAATAAAGTCAAACATTAAATCAATAACTTTTTTTTGTTAATACTAAGATATTCTTTTTTGTAGGGGAATTTTTTAATTTACTTTCAATTAAAACTGATATTAAAGTATAATTATTGGCTTATGCAATAATCCAAGGAATAATATTTAACCATTTTATAACAACAACAACAGAAACAACGAAAATAATCAAACTCAGTGTGTGTTTATTTAATTAAAATTTTAAATATTTGTTCAATGAGAAAAAAAACTAAAAGCGTAATTAAGTTAACCTATCTACCTAAAGATTAACTAAGTTTTCACTTTTTTATTGACAATATTTTTCTGTAAAAATATATGGAAAAAATATTGTTACATTGAGACATGGGAACGTTCGAATAAGTTCAAAAGAACGTTTTAAGTTAAGTTGGTATGTCGTTATTTTTTGTAAGAATATAAATATAATAAATCTTTGTTGGAATCAATATTAATAAATGAAAATATTTGATCTCAATTAAACGTGATTTTAATTTTTATTTATTGTGTTTGTTATTTCTTAAACTGTTTTTCAATGAAACAACAAATAGTAGTTGCAGAGACGACGCGAAGTTACGGCGGACGGATTGTGTCGTCTATATCGACGTGACTTTAATTAAATAACTTTTTATTAAATATGTGTTAACAAAAAACTATTCTAACAGGTTATAACCAAAACATGATAAAAACTTACTATACTTACTCGTATAGTGTGATAATGATGTGAAAAAAATGTTGTTTACAGAAGTGGAAATTTACTATGATTGAATTGATTTAAAATTATCTATATTGGTTCTATTCTTAATTAGGCAGGTTGAGTCATTAAATTAAAACCGCAAATATCATTTAAATTGTAATATGAGTGTCTAGGATTAAAGTTATGCTGAATTTTCAGAACTAACTTCTGTGTCCGCCTTAATTTCTGTCAAAAAAAAACTGTCAACTTAATGGATAGATTCAATTTGTTAATTTTGACATTCATTTGACATAAAGGGGGATTCATACGAGTTCCGTTTGGTAAAACAAGAATGAGTAAGTTCATCAATATATCGGGTGATTTTTTTGAGGTTAGGATTTTCATGCATTAGTATTTGACAGATCACGCGGGATTTCAGACATGGTGTCAAAGAGAAAGATGCTCAGTATGCTTTGACATTTCATCATGAATAGACTTACTAACGAGCAACGCTTGCAAATCATTGAATTTTATTACCAAAATCAGTGTTCGGTTCGAAATGTGTTTCGCGCTTTACGCAAATTTTATGCGTTTTTTTTTTTTAAAAAAGTTCTCAAGCTCTTAAAAAATCACCCGTGAAGGAATGTCCTCTTTTCAATGGAGGACAATAAATACATAATGGGTGATTTTTTAAGAGCTTGAGAACTTTAAAAAAAAAAAAAACGCTTAAAATTTGCGTAAAGCGCGAAACACATTTCGAACCGAACACTGATTTTGGTAATAAAATTCAATGATTTGCAAGCGTTGCTCGTTAATAAGTCTATTCATGATTAAATGTCAAAGCATACTGAGCATCTTTCTCTTTGACACCATGTCTGAAATCCCGCGTGATCTGTCAAATACTAATGCATGAAAATCCTAACCTCAAAAAAATCACCCGATATTTCCGGTTGGTTTTTTGTCATCATCATCGTGCATAAATAAATCAGATAGTTTTAAGTCAATTAGGATTCCAAACTTGTAAAACGATGAACGTCAACTGCAACTACCAGTTTTAGTACTTTGGAATAAGCATCAAAATTAGTAATTCTTGTATTTAAACGAAATATGAAATGTATTCTAAATTTGATTTTGGAATCGAAACCATCGAATAAGCAATTGAAAACTCTATAAGAATCATCTAACACTTTTCAATATTCCTTTGAACAAGTTTTATTTCAATGGCGCAAAAATTTTAAACAATCTTTTGTGAAGGGTTTAACAATTTTTTAGTTAACAATTTAAACTTCAATTTAAATATTTAGCAATTTACTAAGGAACTCCAAAATTTTAAACCTTACTTTTCGTTTTGCTAAGTAGTAAATTTTTTATTGATTTTTATTAAAAAACTGTTATCCGAACATGTCTGAATAGTGACAGTTCGTGAAAATAAACAAAACAAACACATTTAAACGGACCTATTAATTGGAATTCCGGATTGTTAACTGAACCATTCCATCCATCGCTCTTATAAGAATGTCATTGCACAAATGTCATAAGGATTTAGCGAATTGCTAAAAGTTTAAGTAGCTATTTCGTGATTTGGACTTTAGTAAGATGTCAAAATTGTTTAAAATTAGGTAAATCTTCTTTTAAGCATAGTAAATTACTAAAAATGGCTTTACCATTTTACTAAATAATTTAAACCGCCAATAGTTTTTACTTGTGGTCAATGGAACACGATTTTTTGGTTTATATTTACATTGGAAAATCCAATTTATTTTTACTTTATTGAGTTTAAAGATGGCATGCTACTTAATGTAAACTTAGTTTTTAATTTTAAATAGGGAAACATTAATATGTACTTATATTGTATTTGTAAAACTACTTAATTCTTTTATTGCAACAAAAACAAATGTTGAAGTATTTTCACTTTATATTTACCTTTAACGATGAGAATAATATAGAACAGTGGTTTTTGTGCCATATTTTTTCAGAAAAATTATGCGACTGTAGAAAATTCATTGTGAGCGAATGCATTTAAGAAGAAAATTTTAACCAGGAAGTGTAAAATTTATGATGGTTAAAATTAAAATCTTTGGTTGGTTGATTATTATACAAAATATTTTTAAGAATTTAGGGCTAAGTTCGCTGGTTACCCTGATAAGCGCAAAATATTTCATCAACATTAAAACATGTTATCTTAAGTAAATATAAGGCGATGACACAATCCCATTGCGTCGTCGTCGGTCGGTAGCACCGATGCAATGTCCGATATTACATTGTGCTAGTTTTAATTCGTCGTGTCAGATAACAAATGAGATGTTTTTTTGTCTTTATTTTAATCGATTTTAATTATTGTAGGCGTAAAGTGAATTCTGTCGCACTTATTGTTTTATTGGATTAAGTTAATAAAAATAAAACAAAACAAACAGATCTTTTTTTGACGTTTCCAAATGTCTTATTGTAACTTGTCATTAGATTATTGAGGAGTAACCTAATCAAAAATTAGTACTCAATTTCACCGTGAATCAAGCTTATATTTAACTTGTTTACCTATTTTGCACTTAGGCATTGTAAAAGCACAATAATAAATGTAAAATACTTGACAAGACAAAACATTTTGCTCCGTCTTTAACACAAAGAACGAGACTGTTCGATTTAGTAAGTGTCTGATGAGCTGAGAGTATCCGCTTGCAAAAGCTATATGCAGCTGTATATCCTCTCACAGGGAATCAACCTGAGTTGCCGAACGTGACTGTTTTTTGAAATAGAGAAACAATATACTCAACCAAGTCTATTTAGGTTATGTGCACACGAATCGCATCGTATCTAAAATGTGTATGACATATGGATGCAACTTCATTTTGAAAGCATTCAAATGTCAAAATAAGATCCTCCTTAATCACAGTTACTCGTTAATAGTAAGCTAGTAAAAACTGTTGTTTAAAGAAAAAAGACAATGAGATAGTGCTTCATGTTTGCAATTTTAAATTAGTGTGGATGACCAAATTCTGATCCATGTGCAGGAGGCCTTAGTGCTAGAAAAATTAAAAAAAGCAGAAATTGATGTGTTCTTTTTTGAGTTTAAATCTCAAATAGCTATGACGATGAGTATCAGCCTAATAAACAAAAAAAACATTATTTGTTCAGTCTGCTTTTAATGTTAATATTTTTTTAAGCACGTGTGAAGACCTATATATGAATTAACAGCATCTAGTAGGTAATTCTCGAAAGAGAAAAAATGTCTGAACTTGAAAAGACCTTTGTTTTTACTCTACAACCACAGTTGTTATAATTTCATAATTTCACGCACAAAACTTTCTTTCACTTACAATTTAGTTTAAATGTAAATTTTTGTTTAATTTAAAAGAAATCAGTGTTCTATTAAAATTAGGTCAGAAATAGGCAAATTAAAAAATTGAGATTTCAGAAATTTTAGTTGCTGATGCATCCTTAAATATTTGGTATGGGTTCTTGTGTCAAACTTGCTTAAAACAATCGTATAGAGTGGGGTATTAAGCCCATTTTCTTAAAATTTTAAAATTCTGTTACACACGTCAAAAATGGTAATAAGCAAACATTATATCATTTCTGACATTTTTATCACTTTGTGCTGAAAGTGACACTTAAAATATAAAATAGGATTTTTTGGTAGCTTTTATAAAAAGGCAAAATTCATAAATTTGATGAATTCTTGAAGCGGGTATTAAATTATTTGAGTTTTTCACTGTGCCATATTTTAAGGCAAATGATGTTTCATTTTTCTATTTCCGGAAATTGTGTTATTTAAAAAAAACTCTTCAAACTTGCTTACTTCTTCAAGTAAACCTCGAAAAAAACTGCTGGTCTTAAGAGCTTAAAGAAAAAATTTAACATTTACTTTATCAATTAAACCTCGAGATTTTGAAAATTGCTGTTTTAAGTGCTTAAAGAAAACTTTTAACAGTGATTTTAGTTGACATGTTAAACGCTCTTAGCTAAGATCACATGACACACTGGCTAAATGGCCTGATGCTCTAGAATAGTTCTCTTGACTTCAGAAAAAGTAAAGCGTCGTTTAATACAAAAGTAAAGTTATTTTTCTGTGAAATAAAAAACAAGCTTTATGTTTCAAAAGTAAAAAAAAAAACTTTTTTGATACCTCAAACTAGTTTTAAAACAAAAACAATACTTACAATATTCGGTACTTTTCCTTTAAAAAAGTTTTAAATTCAAATTTTTGAGAAATTTCAAGTAAAACTAGTTTTTAACGAAAACATATTATATACATGTATAAACCCAGTTTTAACAAAGACAAGTTTCATAAAGGCGGTTTAAATCAAAAAAAATATTAGGTATACAAATAAATATATGTACTGTAAAAATACATTCTTACATATTTTCCAAAATAAACCTTCTATTTTTTGAATTCCCAAAAATTGGTAAACAGAACTGTTTTTACTCAGATAAAGGTTGGTAAAATTTTAAGGGCCGATACTGAATGTAAACCACACATAAACGTCAAGTTTTTTTCTACATTTCATTTGACATTTCTCAATTTCAGCCATATTTAATTTGAACCATGAAAAGATATACACTCGAGCAAAGCGTTAAAGTGTTAAAGTTATTCAGGCTTGTTATGAAAACGGGCGTGATTTTGTAGGTCAATTTAATCGTCCAAATGTAAGTACGAAATATCAAAATCGTGCAAATATTTGAGCAAACCGGCTTTCTAAAAGATGTGAAAACACCAGTGCATACTAGTACAGCTCGTACTGCAGAAAATATTGTTATTAAAGAGCCGTCCATCTCAACTCGTCGTCGTGCCCAACCAACCTCTCACGCTCGTCGTTGATAAACATTATGAATAAAGACTTGCATTTACACGCTTACAAGGTGCAATTGACTCAAGAACTAAAACCTCTTGACCATTTCAAACGTAGTGAATGGTCAGAATGGTGGCAAGAAATGGCAAGAGTGGATGATCAATTTTCTAAGAAAATCATCTTTAGTGATGACGATGAGGCACATTTTCACCTCAGTATATATTCGTCAATAAGCAGAATTGTATTTTTTGGCGAATGATAATTTAAGTTTTATTGTCGAAAAATCAATGCACCCACAAAGAATGACTGTTTGGTGCGATTTATGGGCTGCTGACATCATCGGTTCAAATTTTTTCTAAAATGAGGCCGGTCAGGCAACTACCTTGAACGGTGTTCATTATTATGAGATGATAACGAACTTCTTATGGCCCGTATTGGAAGATATGGATGTGGACAAAATGTGGTTTCAAAAGGACTTACCAAAAGCTAACAAAACAATGGGCAGGTTGAGACGACATAAAGGATCTGAAAGTAAGGCAGGTTTCTAGCATCTGATTGGCCAGCTGCCAAAAAATTGCCTTCCAATTAAGGCAACTTTATTGGAAAATTGACTGGAAAGTTAGGCAAGAAAAATCTCCCTAACTATCAAGTCAAGTCAACTTATGTCAAAATGACAATTGATCATGTTTTTTCATTCAACTGAAAGCTGAACTTTATTACTCTATGATTTATTTATTTTCTTCACAACTTCATTTAATGCTTTCTTGTAAATTTGGAAAAGAAATAAGTAATATTTCTTTACAATACAAAATACAAATCGTGATGGACTTGTAGCTTGCCTGAGAAGTGTTTTGTAGACAATAATTTGTTGGTACTTTTTGTACTATGAACTTAAAGTAGAGGTTTGCGAAGTAAAGTTCTGAATTTAAAATTAATTTATGACACTTGAAAAACCTTCTAGTTGCCTTGATCAAAATGTACGTTCAAAGAATGAATGTGACTGCAAATGAAGTCCCTTATGTTGCCTGAACCTGCCCAATGGCTCTTTTGCACGACATTGGCCGTGTTATCTCACTTGATGGCGATGTCAATTGGCCGCCAAGATCATGTAATTTGACACCGTTGAAGTTCTTTCTTTGGGGTTATTTAAAAGAAAAACTGTACGTCGATGAACCAGCAACAATTCGAGAGCTAAAGGATGAGATAACTGGGCACATTAACGGCATAGAACCTCAATTGTGCCTCAGAGTCATCGAAAATCTGGACCATCGGATGCAGGTGTGCCGCCGCCGCGCCGCCGGAAAAGCATACCAAAACTATCACAATAAATAGAAATGACAATAATTTCCTAAAAAAATTGTGTTTTATTCAAGATCAACATCTGCCCTTAAAGTTAAACCACCCTTTATTAAAAGTATTCGACATTTCTATTAAATTTCATATTGATACATCTTGTTTCATAGAGTGAATCTCTCTGATTGATTTAAGTTAAGTTGTGATATGATAAAAGAAAAACCATTTTTAACCTTTAATTGTTATTTTTTACGAACAATCACTTCCTTTCAAAAATTAATTTCAATACACACATTTTATACCTACACAAAAACAGTAAATTCGTCAAATGTTTGCTTTTCTGTTTTCGACACTTTTATTTTCTTGTTTCTTTATCAATTTTGTGTTTAAATGCATTATTATCTGCATAAAAATACATTCGGATTTGTATCCATTTCCAACAATTAAATATCTATAATTTTAATCAAAGCTTTTCTCTACAAAAACCCGCTTTATCTCTTTGTTTTTTTACATAACTTAAAAACATAGATAATAATCTATTGTTGAATCCTTGAACTTGGCCATGATGTTTAAGTCAGTAATTATTTGCAACCAGTTTGAAAAATAAATAAAATTCCATCACCAAGAGTTAAGGTATTTATCGTGCTTTTTATAAACGTATCTTTTTGTATTCACATTTAAATTCGAATATGACCAACTTGAGGTGTAAAAGTTATTTTCTTATTTCTTAACATAAATATATTGAAATTTAGCTGATTCTTTTATTTTGCAATATAAAATGAAATATCTGCAATTTTGTATTTTATTTTTTGACCTGCATTTCACATATTGATATATGTACATATGTATGTACTTTTTTTCTTTGCCAGTGTTTTCTTTCATGAACTTTGAACATACATTTATTGTTGTTGCATTTTCAATTTATGCTTTTTATTTCAATTTACAAAGAAACAAAAATAAAAATAGGAAGTTGACATGGATTTAAGTTTAGAACAAAAAAATCTGCTTAAAAGTTAAATTTCAGTGACGCACTTGGTGTAGAAATTTCATTTTGAATTTCAAAATAAGAAAAACTAAATAATTTCTGCTAAGATTAGCTGGAAAATTTTTTAATTATTCATTCAAAGTTTTTTCAAAACAAAACAATTAAAAACCAATTGTTCTTGTTTTCCTTGAAAAATACAATTAAAATGTAAAACGTATGAAAATTTTATGCGATGAAATTTAGAACTTAATATTTCACATTTAGGATTTTAGAAAACTTTACTAAATAAAGTTTAAAATGTATTTAAGTTATTTTTTGTCGGTTTATTTTCCTTGATGAAAATGCTTTATCAAGAAAACAATATCCTTTGAATATTCACAAAATTTATAATTACAAACATTAACTTTAGTTTCAAAAAATTTGAATTATCATTTCACGAGAAGTTAATAAAATCAACAACCTCGTGGAGATTATTAAGATTATTGCGTTGCATATTTAAAACTTCTAAATGTTCAATAATTTTATAGAGAAAAATAGACTCTGTAAAATTTTCAAGAAAAAAAAAAAAATATTCTAAAGTTCAAAAGTTTTTTTGTATTTCGAAGCAAATTTACTATTCAATATATTTGCAAAATAAAATTAAGGATTTTAAAGATTGTGGAACTCATATATTCATTTGGATTTCCTTCCATTTTGAAATCTAACATTTAAAAATCATATATTTTGAAGCCAAAAAAAAATGAAAACTTACATTTTGGAACTCGTGCCCTTTTGCCTTCAATGCGCTCGCTAAAAAACGAATTTACAATATTGAATCCTTGATTCAATGAACGATTCGGATTTAAGCTTTTTCTACGTTTCTCCGTATGTTGAATATGATTAGATGGTGGATTGTTTTGATTATTTTCATCGTTTGTACTAACTGCACTATACCGGCCATTAAAAAAATTTGAAATTTCCTTCATTTTTGTTTGTCTGTTTTACTTGTTTTTTTTTTTTTTTTTAATAAGTTTTTTGATTTGTAGTTTTTGTTTCTTATAAGAATTAACACTTTTAACACTTTTTGTTTCTTCAAATATGTATATAATTTTTTGAATAACTATTTTTTTAAATTATTTCTATTTGAAATTTGAAAACACAATTTCTTTTTTCTCTTCACTTTTTAAATAAAATTGCACAAAATAAATTTTCTTTTTTTAATTTTTTTTGTATAAATTGCATTCATGTATGTTTTTATATATTTTTCTTCTTATAAATTTATTTAGTTTTATCATATATTAAAAATTGAAATCCTACTTCATCCGTTACGTTACGTTGTTAAAAATTTAATTCGTTATTATTTTTAAATTTATGGATATTTGAATCGACAACGAATAAAAATATAATCTAACCGAACGGTATGACTTTAAGATATTTATTGATAGAACGAGAGCTTTTCGCAAAGTTCGTCTGAACGTTAACGATGTTCAGTTATGAATGAAACCCCTTCAGTTGACTGGGCAGCAGGTAAGATAAGAAAGGAACCTTTTTCCAATAACATAAGTCGTGTGCTGGCTTAGCTGAGGCTAGCTAAAGTGGCTTCTTAGTCTAGAGAACCTGCTAACCACTGCTATAGCTGGTCAGTTTGTTCTTTCCCTCTACTTTTATTATTTCATTTTTCTTTTTTGCATAAAGTAAATGAACCCTCGTCACAGATAGATCGCTAAAGGGGTACGAGTATCTTATAGATACATAGATAAACACTGATTCATTTCAAGCTAAGAATATAGGGGCTTGAAGTTGATTGCTATAGAGCTATGTACGTATTATAGTGTTTGAGATTGAGATCGAATGTGTGACGAGATATGTCAGTTTTTGAGGGGAATCCGTGTTTTGCCTGGTGAGGCTGACTATTCTCTTTCTCTTGGCTTATAAGATAATTTGCGTAGCTTATAGATGTTATACTAGTTTTAGTTTTAGTTACTAATTTTCATCGAGTTATAGATTTCTCATATGACGTGTGTTGGTTGTTGGTGTTTATTTGTATCTTTAGGAAGCTAAAATCAAGCCGCGCCGCGCCGATGAAAACAAATCTACATACCTACACCTAACCTATGAACATAGATACCTCTGATTCTAGAAATGTTTGATGAGAAGTTGATATTTTGAAATGAAATAAATAAAAAAAATGTGATCGCGTGTCAAGCAGGAAGAAAGCGTTTGCGGATTTATGCAATTTAAATGTTTCATTCCTAACCTTGTTAACATTGTAAATCATTGTCATAGGTTTGTTTGGAGAGTTTTTGAAGTAGGTAAATATGGGGGTGTGTAGTTATCATACGATATGGCATGACGGAAATATTTGTTTTTTAATTTAATGAGTTAAAGTTCAAGTTAGATTTTATATATGTACATAGTTTATTGCGTTGCGTTGATTGTTGAGTAAGGTAAAGGATTAAAGGGTTTTGCGTTTTTGCGTTTTTAGGTTAAAGTTAATGATAATGTTATAACTACCCAATTTTCATTAAAATTGAACAGTTCTTTGACATAGTATATGATTGATGGCTTCAGAAATTTCTTAGAAACTAAATAGTTTGTGAAATAGTAATACGGTTTTATTTGTTTTTTTTTTTATTATTAAAATGAATAATTCAAAAAACTACAGCTGACTTACTGTGGAAATGTTTACCATTCAATGAGAAGTTTTGTAAGTGTCACGTATTTGTTGATAGACATGCCATTTGCATTCAATTGATTTTTGCATCATTTTTGTAAAATATTTTCATAGTTTCGTTGAAAGAGCGAGATCTAAACATAAATTTTTCTTGTTGAAATTATGTGCTTTTGTTTTTTTTTACGACTTGTTGAAACAGTTTTCGAAAAGAAAATATGTGACTTTTGAAATTGTATAATTGCTTGGATTGATGGTAATGTTTTTCGATGAACTTTATATTGACATTTCAGTATTTCAGCTTCTTATAATTGTCTCTTCTGGAAAAATATAGGGTGTCACAATTATGTCTTAGAGAGAGAATATATTATCTGGAAAATATTAGCGCCAATAGAATTTTATGATAACAATTAAAAATCTCAAGAGAAGGTAAAAATCAACATAATTTGGATAAATTTATATTTCTAAGTTCTCTGAGATCCGTATTCTCGGATATATAACCCAAAGCTCTCATATGAATTCTCACTTTTGCTGTCAGAAATCTGATAAAAGAATTTTTCGATTTATCATTGCCGATGTTGATTTTGAGCGAATCACAAATTATATAGAAAATTATTGTCATTTCTCTTTATTATGATAATATTAGTATGGTTCAATTATATATGGAACAAGATATCAGCTAAATGGCCGCCGCGACCTGGGCGGCACACCTTCCTTCGATGGTCCAAATTTTTGATGACGGTAAGACTTATTGAGGTTGTATGCCGTTAATGTGCCGAATTATCTCATACTTTAGCTCTTGAATTGTTGATGGCTTGTCGAAGTGCACCTTTCCTTTCAAATGACCCCAAAAAAAGAAGTCCAACATTGTCAAATAACATGATCTTGGTGGCCAATTGACATCGCCTACGCGTGAAATAACACAGCCATTGAATTTGTTGCGCAAAAGAGGCATTGTTTCGTTAGCTGTATGACAAAAGGCACCGTACTGTTGCAACCACATATCGTCCACATCCATATCTTCCAATTCGGGCCATAAAAAGTTCGTCATCATCTCACAATAGCGAACACCATTTACAGTAACTGCCTGACCGGCCACATTTTGGAAAAATACTGCCCGATGTTGCAGACAGCCCATAAACTGCACCAAATGGACACTCTTTGTAAGTGCATTGGTTTTTCGACGGTCACTCCTGGATAATCATTCTCGCAAAATCGGCAATTCTGTTTATTCACAAATCTATAAAGGTGAAAATATGCCTTCTCACTGGTCAAAAGGGGTTTAGTTCTTGAGTCCATTGCACCTCGTAAGCGTGTAAATGCAAGTCTTTATGCTTAATGTTCATCAACGACGGGCGTGAGAGGTGCCAGCAACACTATCGCGAACAGCAGCAATATTTTCTACTCTACGAGCATATAAACTGGTGTTTTAAAATCTCCTACAGACCCGTTTTGCTCAAATTTGTGCACGATTTTTCCGATTGTACGCACATTTGGACGATTAAGTTGGCCGAACAAATCACAAAGTGCGCGATATGCACTTTTGATTTTGATTTAAACGCCCATTTTCATAATTAGTCTGGATAACTTTAACGCATTGCTTGGTTTTGTATCTTTCCATGATTCAAATTGAGTTAGTCTATAATTGAGAAATGTCAAACTTGACGTTTAGGTGTGGTTTACATTCAACATCACCCCTTACAATTTAACCATCCTTTAAAATTTAAAAGAAACCAATTAGGTGCCTTGTAATAATATTCCTACTTTTTTCGAAAGCCTCAAGGTTTCTTGAAAGAAAAATACATAACCGTGAAAATGCTGCAGTATTTTTTGTAAGCATCATGTAGCTCTATAAATATTAATAAACAGAAATATCAGGGTTTTTAATAGAGACTTGACAATTTTGAATTTAATTTGTGAATGCACTCCTTCACTAATCATCGAACTGTCATTGTCAATTTATTCAGTCAACTCAACATTTTCATCGTGGTAAAGTAGACGAACGGTTTTAATGATGTATGATGTTGACGATTTAGTGAAATGGATTCTTCGAAGTGTCGAAACATGGCTGCCGTTCAAAAGCGTCCAAATCCGTCAAATCCACGGTATTCTCAAGAATTTGTCATTTCTCAGACAATTTTTCATTTATTTTGTGAAAGGATCTTAGTGTAGACTCATACAAAATCAAGCTGTCTCAAGAATGGAAGTCGATTTCCAACTAGGCAAGTTGTCAAGTTCTTATTGACAAACCCTTTATCATGTTATCATATTCATTTAAAAATGACCAAATGTGTTGATTTTCATCTTAATTTATGAAAAATCACTTTAGCCGCCTCCATCTATGCATACCTTTCACATTTTATCTAATTGTCAAAAATTCAGTTATTATTTAAAAATTTAAATAATATGGCAAATGCCTTAAAGGGCCAGTTATAGCTAATCGATATTTGATTAGAAATTAAAATTATATACTGATCGATCGGAAAACACACAAAGAATTTTTTTTGAGGAAAAAAAGTGTAATTGAGCATTTATTTTTCTCTGAAAATGTATATTTTTCTATTTTCCGGACGGAAATTCATTTTCCTGAACAGCTGATACTTTTATGTTCAAAAGTGGAACGAATCGGTCCACTGATTTGTGTTCCAATTTCACACAATTCCAATGACAGATTACTGTCAGTAAAAAATTTTCGGTGGATTTCAATCAGGAAATTTTGTTCAATGACAGAAATTTTTAATGATAGCTATAAACGACCTGTCAAGAAAATTCCAATATTTGTTTTCAATGATGAAAACCAATGAAAGCTAAGACTGGCGCCTAAGTATCACATTAGCGGGACATACTCAACTCATGGTGTCTCTTTGGAGATGTTAAAAAAGTTCTATGCTCACTAATTTTTTTAACACTTTTAAAGTGATATTGTAACAGGGTTTCAGAAAAGTAGTGTCATGATAGAAACAACAATGTATCAGTTAAAACAAATACAATTTAATGAATTTTGCATATCGTTGGTCAACTTTTACCAATGATTAGGTTAGGTTAAAGTGGCTTTTCATGATGGAATCGGACACACTTAGGCCAGTTTAATGGCCCATTGTGATACCACATGAATCTTGAGGCTTCCCCCTAAGCTCAATGGAACCAGTTTGGACCCTTACGAAACGTGAGAGGCTGATTATGCTGATATGATTAAGATCGTTTAGATCGTTAAAGAAGAATTCTCTTAGGTAATTCTTGTGTTTTTGAGCTAGAGCAGGGCATGTACAAAGAAGGTGAAGAACTGTTTCCTCCTCATGACTTCCTCTTCCATACAGCTTCTGCGTGGCGTGCTTTCCTATTAGACAGTGTCCGGTTAAGACACCTATTATCGAGCTTATATGCGATCTGCTTAGAGATAGCAAGCACCTTGATCGCTTTAAATCTATAGTGTTGGCCAGATGTTTTTTGTGACCTGACACGTGGTGATGTTGTTCCTCCTGGTGTTTGCCTTCTTCATAGCGTCTTGTATAGGGTGTCCCAAAATTAACGCAAGATTTCTTGCGTTAATTTTGGGACACCCTTTATAAAGACAAATATTTTTTTAAACACTTAATCAATCCAAAAAGGTTACCATTTGATGAGATTTCGTTTCTAAATAAATATGTATATCAACTTGTTTAAAATTAACGCAAGATTTCTTGCGTTAATTTTGGGACACCCAAAATTAACGCAAGAAATCTTGCGTTAATTTTGGGACACCCTATATTAGCAACTGTTTACAAGTAGCGATTGGTATGCCAGTAACTTTTACCAATGATAATATAACTTCTTGCACGGTTATGTTGTTGCTGTAAGCAATTGACAAAATTGTATCTTTACAAAAATGTGACAGAGTCAATAGCTAAGTGTGACATGTGACCAGCATCATTTCAAATTACTCCAAAAAAGTTTTTATTTATACATTTTCTTTTAAAGTTTAGTCTATTTTTATAACAGTTTAGTGTTCGAAAAAAAAAAGAACGTGATTTTCTTTCATAAAATAGTTTGAAAAAGCACAACTATTTTAATCACATCAAATATTCCAAATATGGAACCATTAATTAATAAAAATGTTCTTCTTAACTGTTCTTTAAATGGTCAATGAAATAATTGTCAAATGAGTTTCGAACGTTTGATTGATTTTGTTTACCTGTTGCTGGAGCTGGTGCTGGAGCATTCTGCATAAATCAGTTGTGTTATTATGATGCTATGTAAGCTCTTTTAATGTTGTTAATAATATAATTATTCGCAAACAACAAATATTTTATTTATTTGTTTTTTATTCGTTTTTTTTGTTTGCATTTTTCGTATTTTATTTTTCTGTTGGATGATTTTTTTTTTTTGATTTATTTTTATGTGAAATTTGACCTTGGTGAGTTAAGAATTTCTGAAATATGGCGAAAAGCCGCCTTTACGTTCTGCAGCCGTTGTTTTCGTTTTGAGATACCAATCCAACAATATTTTATAGTTCTTTGAAGTTTTTATTATCATACGACTGGTGGTGCGATAGTTCTAATGAAATGAGTCACATACACTATAGTTCTTTTTTAGTTCAACATTACGTAGTACGTAGGTAACCCAACTATTTTGAATTGTTAACATAAACTTATTTTATTATTTAAATGTTGTTTTTTTCTTTTTTTTTGATAATTTGTAGTAAATTGGTGTTTTCTCTTTCATGCACACCGATTTAACAAGTAACACAAAGTTTGAATGTCTACATTTAGTGCTTTGAATTTAAATGATGATGGTTTTCATTTCATTTTATTTAATTTCTAAGTTCATTGGCATTTTTATTTTATATTTTATTAGAAAACAGAACAGAATAACATCAATTTATTGTCTTATTCCTTCGCCAACTTTTAGCCAATTTTAAATTTTGTTAAGGACGCCATACACGCTACACGATCAAATTTGGGTTTTTTCCGTTCATTCAAAACAACCAAAAAAACCCAACCTAATTAACTGTGAGATGGGAATATTTTGAAGTAATCTTAAGAACAAAAGATTTAACATCATGGCATTTAATATATTTGATCACAACAAATTATAATATATTATATTATTTTTAATATAAAAACAATTAAATGAATTAAATAATTTTTGGAGAAAAAAATAAAATAAATTCGAAAGTTAATAGGAGGATTAAGAAGAAATTAAATGCACGATTGAATCGTATGAATTTGATGTCGTGACTTGAGGCTATCTTTCAGGTGATCACAGCTAGAAATGAGTTTTAAAGTCTTAATATTCAAATGAGTCTAATAAATTTGTGAACGTCAAAACTAACAGGTAACACGTTGGTAAACTGACATACTTGAATATACCTATCTTCTTTTAGAAACAATCTCTCATAATGGTGGAATCTGCGATTTTTGCTTTAAAAAATAATTATTGAATTAATGTCAAAGTGATTACTTTGACATTTGTAAGGGTTCATAATAGTGTTACTTTCTTTAAAAAGATTTATAGTCAGCTTAATTGATGTTTGGAAACAAATAAAACGTCTTACCATTAATAGCCAGTTTTGCCATTGGCAAAATAAATCAATTTATTTTTGATTTAAATTCCTTAAATCAGTAAAAATGCAAAACTCCACCTTTTTGTGTTCTTTTGGTTTAATTTTTTCGAAAGATTTAACTCTCATGCATCAACACCAATACAAATTTCATTTGTCACTTCAATTGATAGAAGCCGAATCAATTATTTAACTTTCCTTTTAATTGACCCTAAATGTCTAACGAACTTTTAACGCTAGCGACTTCAATTAAATTGTATATTTTATTATTATTATTTGGAAATAATTTGAAACATTGTAAGTCAACAATTTTAGTTTAATTTAAAACATAAATAAGAAAAAGTTTTAAACAACTGTAACTGGTCTAATGCATTAAGTTAAGAAACTATTTCGGAAACTTAAAGCATGTTTACAAAAATTATATAGGGTAGACCATCCAACTACTCAATTTAATATTTCGTAAAGTTTGTTTGCGGAAAGAAAGCTTCCATCAAAATGTAGTGGACGGATTTCTTGTACTGGTGATTGGGGTATCTATAGGTATTCCTGAATGTTGGTAATGTTGTTGTGCTTCAAACTCCTCGAGAGGCAAGTAACCAATAATCTGGACCCCATAGCACAAGCAACTTTTGGATTTCCAAAAAACTTTGGCCACATCCAACTTAAAGCTTTCTTAGCTTTATTGCTTTTTTTGTTTGGCGTGCTTCGAAAAGTTTAAATTATGCGTTAGCAAAACTCTGAGTTATTCAAACAATACAGATATTGTTGAGCGACCAATTTTCTTCGGGAAGCCTTCTTCTTTGACGTGCTTTAAAAACATTATTTTAATTTTGTCTGTTTTCTACATACAAGCCCCATGTCTCGTAAAAGGAATTACCTTTATTGATATCAGCGAAGAGTATACCTCCTGGAAGTACATCACAGATATCATCAATAAATATCGCAAACATTATTGCGCTTAAAATGCAGCCCTGGGGAACACCAGCTGTCGTTTGAAACCATCAGCCTGAAAACTCTGATCCATCCCGAACCGAGGCGCTCGATGACTCCAGAAATTATAAATACATAAACAAGAATTTCCGAAAGATTCCTTGCGATGAAAGCTTATACAAGAAATGCCTTTCTGTTAACATTCTGTTAACAAGACACATTGGTGTCTTGTATCGTTAAAGCAAGATACACCCCGTTGCCATTATCCATGGATGACACTTGCATCGAGGAGACTGAAACTGAACATCTCGATATTCTCGGTATGTGTATCACCAACAACCTTTTGTGGAACGATCACATACGCGATGTCACCAAAAATGCCGCAAGATGTTTGGGTTTTCTAAGGCGATGCAAGAAGTTTTTCTCCTCCTCTGATCTGGCTGTTATTTACAAGACTTATGTCCAAAGCTTGAGTATAACTCCCATATCTGGGCTGGTGCTCCTGCAACTAACTTAAGCCTCTTCGACATTATTCAATGTAGAGCATTTAGATTGATTGGTGATAATACCATAATAGGATCATTTACGTCGTAAAGTTTCTTGTCTTACGCTTTTTTACCGTTATTTTAACGGTTTGTGCTCTAGTGAAATAGCCAGCTGCATTCCTCCCCTTAAACAGTTTAACCGTAATACTCGCGCTTCTAAGAATGCTCATCAGTATACCCTCGAGCCCAACTTCGGTCGTACCGTCAAGTACAGAGATTCGTTATTTAGCCGTACTACGCGAATGTGGAATTCCTTACCACACTCTGTCTTTCCCAGCCATTGCAATATTCAGGAATTCAAAACCAATGTGCACCGACACCTCCTTTTAACCCCTCTCTCCCTTTCCTAGTGCTCACACTGTGTCTTTACATAATAAGGGTAGTAATATCCCCTTAAGTGTGCGCTTATTATATATAAAAAAAAAAAACGATTCGAAGCCCAGTCAGCGAACAAACGGCGTTGTCTATGGTCATGAACTTTGAGCTCCTGGATCAGTTGGATCTTATACGGGTGTATGCCTAATGCCTGAACCGGTCGTCTCAAATTTGGCCACCAAACGTTGAAGAGTCGACTTTGAAAGGCCACCACGTCTACCGTAAAATGGGCGCAATGCGCCCAACGTTTGCGTTAACAAACACCCATTTTGATAATAAAGTTTTACCATTTGAATGTGCTGTTCAATCGTGTAACTTGCCATGATGATTTGGCATTTGGGAGGTTTCCCATCCCGTCTGTCGATTTGTCTTGCTTAAAAGGTTTGTAGGTTTTCGTGTTTTGTTAAAAAAGTTATCAGTAAAATTATTCTAAAAATTTTAAAATTACCAACAATGTTTTGCATATGATAAAAGATTGATTTCAAAATCTATTTTGGTTAACGAGATTTTTATTCGAAAACCAATTTTTACCAATTTTAGTAGCATTTTAGTAATTCTTGTCATGAAAAGTGCTTTCTCAAAATTTGCCGTTCGGATTCGGCTTAAAACTGTAGGTCCCCTCTATCCCTGACAACAGTACTCGCACACAGGAATGGTTGAGAGTTGTAAGTCACTAGGCCCTCGTTCTCAACGGACTGTTGCGCCACCCAATTATTTATAGTAGCATTTCTTAAAAGTTTTTATTTCTAATATAAACAAATACAAATTGAATGAATGAAATTAATTTGAAGCCAATGTTTTTTATTATTCAAGTGATATCGAGAACCAAACATCAATTTTTACCAAGTTTGCGTACTACTTTTTGAAGATTTTAATTTTTTATGAAAAAACTGACTGTAAGATTTTTATAAAAACTTTACTGAATGTTGAAAACAATATTTTTTATAAAATAAAATTAATTTGAAGCCTATATCTTAAATTTTTGAAAAGATATTTGAGTCGAAAATCCTTGTGCCTTTTTAAGGTATTTATTTTTTGTTAAAAAACTGTCAATTCGATTTTTCTCAAAATTTTACTGAATGTTGACAACAATATTAAAAAATAAAAATAAATCTAGTTTAAAGCCAATGTCTTTAAGTTTGAAAAGTTATTTGAGTCAAAAATCAATTTTTACTAACTTTTATTAATTTTTTTGTTAGGTTTTTATTTTTTGTAAAAAAAAACTGTCAATTCGATTTTTCTCAAAATTTTACCGAATGTTGAAAACAATATTTCTTATAAGATAAAATAAGTTGGAAGCCATAATCTCAATTTTTTGAAAAGATATTTGAGTCGAAATTCAATTTTTACCAACTTTGAGTAATTTTTTTTTTTAGGTTTTTATTTTTTATAAAAAAAACTGTCAATTAGATTTTTATAAAATTTTTACCTGGTATCAAAAACGTTATTCTTCTTTGCACAAAATTGTTTTGGAGATAAAACCATTTTTTATTCGTAAAATTTTCGAGGTGACACATTTGTTTTTGAGTTTTTTTGATTTATAAAAAAACCGTTAATTGGATTTTTTTCCAAAAATATACTTGTTTGGTATCACGTTACAATTTATAATATAAAATTTAATTCAAGTATCTCAAGCGTTGTTGGTTCGTGAGATATTTAGGGTTAACTAAAATGTTCACCTTTTTTTTTAAACTGCTTTGGTAAAAAAACGACCCGCGCAATTTTCTTGAGAGCCCTTTTTGCATCTTTCTGCACTATTATCTGTATAACAAAATTTATTTGAAGTCGATATCTCTTCTGGTTCTTGAGCTATTGACGACGAAAAAAACGTCGGGACGTACGGACGTACGAACGTACGTACACACGAACGCACAGACATCTTTCCAAAAATCTTTTATTTCGACTCTAGGGACCTTGAAACGTCGAGAAATGTCAACATTTTTAATTTGACAAATCGGACTTCCTATGAAAAGTTAACAAAAGATTTGACAGATTCCACCAAAACAAAATGGCCGGAACGGGTCGTCAAAATCTACCCGCTCCAATTTAAAAACCCTATATAAAAAACGAAACTACATTTTATTTTTTATATGAATTGTAATAAAATGTTTTTGCCTGAATTATTAATTTTTGAAAAAAGTAATAAATATCTTGTGTTCTGAAGGTAACATAATTACACTATGATAGCCATGACGAAGTATATAATTCAAGCCTTAAATTCGTGAAAGCATGCCAAGTGAAAGGAATCACAAAATTTTTCTTTTTCAAGTTCAATTCCACTAATCATCGGTTTCACTTAAATGCACTTCCTTTGTACTACCGCAACTTAACATTTTAATACGCAAACTGGACACCAATTAAATGGCGCATGTGCAGCCCATCATCATGCAATAATTTAATTGTATGACCTTAGGTTCATTATTATGTATGACCATTTAAGTATCCTTCCTACACTTTCAAAACACTTTGTTTTTTTGTTGTAAAATTATTTATCAATGAATATTTATCTCTTTTTTATCGATCATAAAATTAAAGTAATTAGGTGCATTTTTTTGTTTAATTTTATTCATAAATCATTTTAAACAAATAAATGTGATTTTTTGTTTTAACCAAAACGGAGAATGTAGATAATTCGTACTTTCCCGTCAACGAAAAATGAATAATTTTTACGTTGATTAAGCTACTAAAGATAGGACATGTTTCTAAAAGAACTTGTTAGAGTTTAAAACATCAAGTTTATCAAAGTACATACTCGTACATATGTATGTATATAATTTTTGTCAATCTAACTAGTTTTAATTTTTTGGTTTCATCAAATTTTGAATTGTTTTATTTATTTGTACAAAGAAATAAATTTGTTTTTAATTTGGTGTTAAGAAAGAGATTTATTTCATTTGTTTACTGAATGCAATAAATGTTGTAATAACAATAATTTTTGCATTCGAGATATCTTTGGTAATATTACTCCAGTTTTTTTTTCTTATTAATGTGCATACTTCTCCTTACTGGAGCTTACAAGAAATGGTCTCAATATCATTTAATCGACTTCTTTAAGCTTCAGCTTTTATTGAAATATCGATATCACAATTTATTGTGTCTTTGCACATCATCGTACGCTAAAGATTAAAACATATTCGATTTCAAACTAGTTTCTATTTTTCAATTAAATTTTATATTATATTTTATTATAGCAAATTTAGCATTTAATTTGTATGTGCGATGGTATGATTTTGAATGCTTTTAATTTAAATCACTAAATATAAAAAAAAAGACGTATCTAGTCATTGTTTTGATAGCGATAGCTTATTGGAATTCCAAATAAACAAATGCAAATCCATAAGAACCAGTTCTTCTCGGCATCATGCCGTGTGCCACTCTACTATAGCACCTACCCTACCACAACTTGAACTTGTCCGTTTACAAAAGATTGAAGACCGCATTTTGATACAATAATAAAAATAACATATCTGATAATATAAAAGGCAATATAATGTTTGTCTTCTTATTTAGCATGGTAATCTGATGTAGGTCTATAATATAATATAGTAGCTTAGGTGTTGTCGTCGTTAACTTTAGTTGTTGTTGTTGTTTTTATTGTTTATTGTTGTTGTTGTTGTTATTGTTGTTGTTGTTGTTGTTTTGGTTATTTTGCAAACAAATAAAATAACTTTTCAATAAAAGTTTAACCGGTTTAGTATTTAAATTATTTTTCTAGATAAATAATCGTAGATTAATAAATTTGAATTAAGTAAAATGTCACCTCATAGAAAACTTTAGACCTTAAGACCGGCAGGAGGTGTGCTATATGATACAAGCCCCATGAAGAGTTTTAAGAAACTGATGCATTTACTTTCTTGTAAACATCCCGCATTAGAGTTTTCGTATATAAATGAGTAACTATCCAAAGTTAATACCCTACGGCTGAGTAATTAACTGTTAAGACTATATGAGTATTTTAAAGCAAGTAATTATTTCTGAAGCTGCTGTAAGTTAAGGATTATAACTTTGGGTTTTTGACCAGTCATGATATGCAGCATCATATATATTTTTGTTCTTCTACTTTGACTAACAATAATTTTCTATAAATTGTATGTTCAGTGGCGCATGTGGAATATTTTGTCCAAATAATTATAATAATCGCATGATGATTAGAGCCTAGGGCTGCCCTGTCACAATGTGTGGATTCAGTACCGAGAACTTCACAAAAATTCTAAAAGCAATCTACGTATTCAAAAAATACTTATACTTTCACATGGCTGTGGCTGTCTGTGATTTTAAAGTCACCACAAGGCCCAAAACCGCAGAGAAACTCGGAAAAATGAATACTGATAAAGGCTTAGTGATTGATTACTACATCTGAGTTTCATGCAGTATATGTACATACCTGGCGTTTCTTTGACGTGCTATTACGACGTAAAAAACTCGACTTTGAAAGATCGAAAAAGAGAACCAGTATAGTATTTTTTTTTTTTTTTTTTTTAGACAAAGACTCGTAGAATGATTTTTCACGGCATAAAAACTTAAGACCAGGAGGCATAAAAATTATATGATGTAGATCCATAAGGTGTCTTAGATAATGCTGCAATTAGTTCATTAATATATTTTGACTAATTAATTATACGCACTCTATTAATTTCGCCTTATCTTCCGATTTATTGATTTACATATTTATTTACTTATTTACATATATTTCATCAAGTAGAGTACACAGCTCTTATAGACTACTTATTACGAAATTACAAATAATAATAATTGTTCTATATATATAAAAATCAATGCCTTTTTTCGTTGTAATGTTATAACTCAACAATGCCTTTACCGATTTGGCTAATCTTGGCCTTGAATTATTCGTGGAAGTCCAGAGAAGGTTTGTACGTAGAGAAAATTAAAAAAAAATCTTGAAAAAGTGTAAAATCAACATCTTTCTATGCTCCCATATACAAACAATTTGTACTAATACTTTAAAGCCAATTTGAGCCTTTGCGAAACAATCGAAGACAAAAAAGTAACGTTAGTTCTGTCAAACAAATTTAATGTCATCATATGTCATTTCATTTTATCAGAGATAATTATTGCTTTGTTGAGTTTATATTTTCAAAACTATTGTTGAGTTATTGCTTTGTGTTTATATTTTCCAAAATATTGTTGAGTTGTTGAGTGAAGGTAAAATGCCACGAGCAAGACGACCAATCATAGGCCGGCGAACGCGTAATGCAAATCAAGTGGCGCACAAGCTAATGCATCGCAGCGTGAAAGTACTGCACAGAATAGATCTGTTGACCCTGTACCTGTACTTAATAACGAATACGTCGTGCTGTTTTGGACGAAATGCTGCGTGCTGCTATTAATTACAATAATCAGATTAATAAAGGTTTTTCCATCAGCATAACGCATTAGTTCAATTGTTCAAAATTGTTCTTGATCGTATGCCATCTGATAATCACAAAATTGTAATAGCACCAAATTGAATATTCAACAAAAACATGTATATAACACAATCATGCAAGCCGTTTCCAATAATGCAGGTGGATTATATTTCTTGGATGCACCTGATGGTACAGGCAAAACTTTCGTTGTATCATTGATTTTAGCGACTATTCGATCGCAACAGAAAATTGCATTGGCACCTGCATCTTCGGGAATTGCTGCTACATTATTAGAAGGTGGTCGGTACGCACACTCGCATTAAAATTGCCTTTGAATGTACAGGTGATTGAAACTCCAACTTGCAATATTTCGAGAAATTCTGCAATGGCAAAAGTTCTGCGATTAACGTCAATTATTTTATGAGATGAGTGCACAATGGCGAATAAAAAATCAATAGAAGCATTTAATCGAACAATGCAAGATTTACCCGGTAATCAACAGCTATTTGGTGGTGCTCTGATATTGCTGTCAGGGGACTTTCGTCAAACATTGCCTGTCATGTCTCGATCAACTCCTGCTGATGAAATAAACGTCTGTTTGAAGTCATCAGTTCTTTGGAAATATGTACGAAAATTAACACTGAACATTAATATGCGTATTCACCTACATAATGATGCAACTGCCCATGAGTTTTCAAAACAATTGTTAGAAATTGGTGATGGCAAAATACCAATCGACAGTACCAACGGATTGATCAGTTTACCGAACAATTTTTGTACAATTGCGCAATCTACAGATGAGTTGATTGAATGTGATTTTCCGAATATTCTTCAGAATTACAGAAATCATGATTGGTTGAGAGAACGCGCCATTTTAGCACCGAAGAACATTCATATCAATGCCATTAATTTTCAAATTCAAGCAAAACTGCCAGGTGTAGTCACGACATATAAATCAATTTACAGTGTTATAAATCAAGATGAGGCAATGAATTATCCAATTGAATTATTAAATTCATTGCTTGAATCTGAAAATTGGTTCTTTGATTATATAATTACGAAATATTAATCCACCAAAACTGTGCAATGGCACCAGATTGGCAGTGAAAAAGTTATTGCCAAATTTGATTGAAGCTACAATCTTAACTGGTAAATCAAAAGGAGAAGTGTGTTTGATACCGCGTATCCCTATGATTCCAACTGATATGCCATTTGAATCCAAAAGATTACAATATCCTGTGCGTTTATCATTTGCGATGTCCATAAATAAGGCCCAAGGGCAAACAATTCACGTTTCTGGTGTCAATTTGGAGGAATTATGTTTTTCACATGACCAACTTTATGTTGCCTGTTCCAGAGTCGATACCCCTGTTTATTTATTCATGCTCAAAATGGAAAAACAAAAAATATTGTTTATCCAACTGTTTTAGACTAACCCATATAGACCCACCATAGTAAGAGTACCCAATTCTTTTTTATTTTTTAGTTTTTACTCTTTGCTGATAAATATAATATAAACAATATATCATTTGGGTTATTTGGACTTTTAAATAGCTAGCGATTTAAAATATTTTTTTTTTGAATAAATTAACTTTATACTCATTTTTTTTTTATTACTATGCCTTATACATACGTAGCGAAGCACATACCGGGCCGCTAGTGAACTATAACAATACAAATTATTAAACTCCATAGCTCAAAAAAAAACATTAAATGTGACTTAAAAATATCTCTCCTAGAACATTGGAAAAAATCTATACATTTTTATTTTTACACATTGAATTTGCTTATCTTAAATAACGGGAAATTGGCTCATTTAAGCCATAGTTTACTCTGTGTTAAGGAACACGGAAGGTATCAAACACTCTTAAAGTATACCCGGACAATTAAAACAAACCTTACTTAGCGAAAATGGACAATCAATTTTAGAATTTATTAAGTCTCTAATAAACATTGCATGAAAATATTTTCGTCGAATTTCAAGACTTTGTACTCCAAAAAGCAAACATCGGGCATCATATGAGGGTCGTTAAAACATGTATCTAGAAAGGCATTTTTTAATTCTTTCTAGTCTATTTGAGTGGATGGAATAAAAAGAATTCCATACTATACAACCATATTTCAAAATAGACCTCACGTATGAGAAATACAGGCTCTCAAGAGTGAAGGGATCCTTAAATTCCTTCGAATTTCTTCTAACAAATCCTAACACAGAACTTGATTTGGCTATTAGATAGTCTATGTGACTATTAAAATTGAACTTAGTGTCAAATATTACACCTAGTTCCTTCTTTTCTTTAATTTTATCAAGAGTTGTATTTCCTAAAGAATATTCAAAACATAAAGGTGATGAACGACGACAGAATTTAAGACTCTGACACTTAGATACATTTAAAAATAGCTTATTGTTTACACACCAATCATATAAATAGAATAAGTCTGCTTGCAACTTTATACAATCTGATACATTTTTTACGATGCAGTACATTTTCAAGTCTTCAGCAAACATAAGACATTGTGAATGAACAAGAACATCTGGAACATCATTAACAAGTAGAAGAAACAACAAAGGGCCCAGATGACTTCCTTGGGGGACACCGGATGTAACCATAATAGCATCAGAAAGCCTATTGCCAATACGAATGAATTTGGTTCGATCACTTAGATACGACTCAAACCATTTCAATAGATTAGAGTGAAAACCATACCCCTGAAGCTTTCGAAGCAAGATATGATGATCAACTCTATCGAATGCTTTGGCAAAATCAGTATAGATCACATCGCACTGAAAACCTTTCTCCATTGTTGTAAGCACAAAATTAGAAAAAATTATAAGATTTGTGTTAGTAGATCTACCACTTACAAAACCATGTTGCATTGGAGAGATCACTTCTTTTAATAAAAGTATAAGTTTCTTATAAATCAACTTTTCGAAAAGTTTTGGGATAGCTGATGTTTTACAAATTGGACGTAGTTTTGAACATAATTTTTTGAACCTGCTTTGTAAATAGGAAATATAAAAGAATTTGTCCAAATTTTAAGAAATATGCCTGACTCAATAGACCGGTTGAATATAATGCTAAGTGGCAAAGCAATTGCCTGTGCGGTATTTTTAAAAAGTATTGGTGGGAAACCATCAAATCACGCTTTTTCATCTAAAGTCAGCATGTATAACTCTTCTATAACTTCGTTTACCGAGATATACAAATTTCCAAAATTTAATTAATTTATAGAATTATTATGAAAAGATGTTGTGTCTTGATTTGGAACCACATATACGGATTGAAAATATTTGACAAACAAATTGCATACGGTTGAAAGATCAGATGATGTAACGTCTAGATACTGCATTGTATTAGGAATACCCATAGACTTTTTCTTGAATAAATTATAAACAATAAAACACCAAAAATATTTGGAATTGCTTGTTTTAACTTTAAAAATGTAATGCTTATACAGAAATTTACTGAGATAATCGAATTGCTTTTGAAGACAGCAATATTTTTGATATAATGTTTCATTATTTTTAGAATTACGGAATAATTTAAATGCATTATTTAGTCATAAAGACTACTTAAACTCGGTAAAGTAAGCTTTATAACTTCGAACTTGTGATAAGTCACGAAACACTAGGCGTATAAACGGTGAACAATTTTCCTCCCTATTTGATATTATACTTTTAAGTTATTATAGATGTACTGTGGCGTATGTGGAATATTTTTTTTACTTACGACATATAGAAACTATATAGCAAATATTGCATTCGTACAAAATTTTGAACTCGAGATTTTAATCAATCATTACGATGGTAGAGAAGTCGAATAAATTGGGTCCCCCGATTCCCCTCGCCCCTACAGGCTCAACCATTCATTGGCTCGATTGGAACTTGAAAATTACGTTTTTTTTAGTAAATATAAAAGTGTTGTTTGCCCGATACTGAAAAAAGGAGACCCTCTAAACTGCACACACTATAGAGACATCAGTCTACTTAACATCGCTTACAAAATCTTCTCTGCCGTAATATGTGAATGTTTAAAGCCCATCGTCAACAATCTGGACCTTATCAGTGTGGTAGTTTTTTGAAAAAACCCAAGAACATCAAATCGACACCCACCATCTTTTCATCGATTTTAAGGCTTCATATGATAACATCTACAGGGACGAGCTGTATAGAGAGCCATGTCTAGTTTTGGCATCCATGCCAAACTTGTCCGCTTGTGCAGGATGACCATGGAGAATTCACGTTGCTCCATAAAGGTTGGAAACAACTTAACAGAACCTTTCGATGTCAATAAAGGTTTTAAATAAGGTGATGCTCTGTCATGCTGTCATGCGATTTTTTTAACATCGAACTTGAAAGAGTAGTGCAGAGCTCCCATGTCAACACTAGAGGCACTATCCAATTACTGGTATATGCTGATGACATTGACATAATCGGAAGAACTCAGCGTGATGTCAATGGGGCTTTTGTAAGTATTGAGGCAGAGGCGTCAAAAATGTGTTTAAAGGTTAATGAGGGCAAAACAAAGTACATGCTATCATCAAGAAAGGACTTACAACACCCACGTATCGGTCAAAACGTCACCATCGACAGCCGTTACTTTGAGCTATTAAAGGACTTCGTCTACATAGGCTCCGCTAACGAAGAAAACAACACCAGCGCTGAGATTAAACGAAGAATAACTCTTCCTAACTGCTGTTTCTTTGGGCTAAGAAAGCAATTGAGTGGAAAAGTCCTCTCTCGAAAGACCAAAGTGTCGCTATATAAGACCCTTATCATCCCCGTCCTGCTATACGGTGCAGAAGCATGGACTATGACAAAAGCGGATGAAAGCACCTTGGGTCGTTTCGAGAGAAAAATTCTTCGTGTGATCTACGGTCCCGTATGCATCGAAGGGGAGTGGAGGAGAAGATGGAGTGACGAGCTGTACGGGCTGTACAGCGACGTTGACTTAGCCAGGAGGGTAAAAATCCAACGACTAAGATGGCTAGGTCACGTAGAGCGCATGGAAACCAATTCTCCGGCCCGGAAAGTCTTCGAATCCACACCCACAGGACAGCGCAGTAGAGGCAGACCGCGGATCAGGTGGCGCGCACAAGTGGAAAGTGACCTCACCCAACTTGGAGCGCGAAACTGGAGACATCTAGCTAGAGACCGAGCTAGATGGAGAAGTTTGTTGGGTGAGGCCCTAGTTCATACAGGACTGTAGCGCTACCTTAAGTAATTAAGTAAATACAACAGTAGTATCCATACAAATTTGTTGGTCAAAAATCGAAAAACCGAAAATTCGGATTCTCTCTAAAACGAATTGATAGATTTTATTAAATTTTCTAATTTGTTCTTAATTTGGCTTCTTTCAGTAAAAACAAAATATTGTTATAGGGTAACCCATATACATAGAACCATTGTTCTGTTTTAAAGTTTTCTAAAGAACTAATGAACCGATTTCAAAAAAAAGAGTAACATAGAGATCATTGAACTCCTTAGCCCAGCGTTTTATAAAACCAAGGATAGAACTTTCCTTATTGAGAATAAAATTAATGTGATGTGTAAATTCTAAGTTGGAACAGAAATGAACACCTAAATGTTGAAATGTGGAGACGCGACTGAGTTTTTGCTATGATATACAATAATCAATTACACTACCGATTCTGTTTTTAGTAAAAGTTATCTTCTGGCATTTTAAAGGGTTAAGGGCAGCCTATTTTTTCCACACCAAAATGTGAAACTATCAATGTCGGCTTGTAAAAGTATATGATGATGGGTGGACTTTATTATTTTAAAAATCTTCATGTTGTCAACCAAAAAGAGAATTTCACTTGAGCGTGGACATGACGATACATCGTTAATAGGCAGGATGAACAGAAAAGGGCCAAGATGGCTTCCCTGGGGAACACCAGATTGAGCAATAAAAAGTTCTGAATGACAATTTGTAAATTTTACCTCATAGGATCTGTTTTTAAGGTATGATTGGCACTGGATCCAAGTTAAGAAAAATTGTGGAAAACCAAGAGCTTTAAGTTTCATTAAAATAATTTCGTGGCTTAGTTGGTCAAACGCTTAAGAAAAGTCAGTGTATACAAAGTCAACTTCAAAACCTTGTTCTAAAGCGTTTAAAAATATGTTTGAGAATGTGAAGAGATTTGTTTTTGGTTTTGATCTTTTTTTTCACAAAACCATGTTGCTGTTCGCAAACTTGTTCAAACAATTAAGGAATGCAAGAAAGCTTTGTAATGGGCCTGTAGTTGGTTATATCCGACTTGTTACCTTTCTTGAAAATTGGTGTTAGAAATGACTTCTTCCATATACTGGGAAATTTGCCTGTTTTTTAGAAAAAGTTTGAATATGAGCGTTAGGGGTTCAACTAAAGCATTTCTACACTTTTTTAATACTATCGGGGGAATACCATCGGGACCGGCTGAGCAGTAATCATTCAACGCGGATAAAATATCAAGGACCATACTCTGTAGCACAGGGATGTGACTGTGGGTGTATTCATAAACGTAGAAAATCTGCGCTAGTACAATCGCATTTCTTTTCTGATGCATTTGTGAACGCACTCCCAATGCAGAATGTCTGCAGTAAACAAAAAGGTCTGACTTAGTCCGATTTGTATGTATACAGAGTTCATAAACGTCAGAGAAAAATGGCTGCCGAACAAAACAAAATGGCTTATTCGCTTTGTAATAATTAAAAGTTTAATGTTGTTAGTTGTCAACACAGTACCTACAGTACTTTAATTCGTTAAAGAGTTCAACATAAAAAGAGAAGTTGATTGGAGACAGAGTTTTGAGATAAGTTTTCCATGCCTTATTTCTTTTGTTACGCAATAAACGCAATTCTTTCATGTATCAAGGATTCAAGAGTGGTCAAAGTTTGTATTTCTTGATTTCTTTAAAGGGAAATTTTTTTGTAAACAATTATTAAGGATCTTATACAAATTGGAAACTGCTTCATCAATATTAGAAAATGCTAAAGTATCAGCAATTCCAGAAATGGTTAAACCTTCAGACAAGAACTGGAAATTAGCTTTTCTGAAATCAAAATTATATAAGCAATCAAAGGAATTACTGTGTTCAGTAAAGTGACTACTTAAGTCAAGAAAAATGTCCAGGGGGGGGGGATTGATATTTATCAATATTAGTAATTCCTGATCTAGATTATAGAACAAAAGTACTAATAGCGCCAGAAGAAAATACTAAATCATTATTGTTGTTTTTTTATTGTACTATTCGTACTAGCTGGAGATTTTCGTGCTTTGCCACTTTTGCACTCATCAGTCTCCTTTTTTGTGGTGCTGAGCTTTAATCCAATTTTATTTGAAAAACTTTTTACACACACCATAGGATTCGAACCCACGCATATCAGATTTGCTCAGTCTTAGAAGTCGTGTGCACTACGAACTCCACTACTTTAGACCACTGACGTCACAGGTCGAGATGTGGTAATTGTTTATCAAATGCATTTGAAGCATCAACATTTTTATAAGCTCCTTTAAGTATGCTGTTTTGTTCTATAAATATACTAAATCGAGAATTCGATTTTTTGAGTTTTTAATACAGCTTGTTTGCTTTAAGTCAGCAAGAAGGATTTTATCGAGAAAAGATAGTTCCAATTGTGTTGAAGATATGAATTAAATTTAATAATATTAATACTGATTCAGTAGTAAGATATAATCATATAAATGGTGCGATATCAAATGTTATTCAAACACGAAAATAAAAATATATCTATGTATCTGTATCTTCATGATTTTTATGAGATTACGACTTCAAACATCCCATTTCATTGACACTTTTGTTAATAAATTTAGAATTTATATTTTGAGAATATAGCTATATTATGATAATTTGAAATAAACAAAATTAAAAAAAAAATCATCAACATGCAAAGGACTTTTTATACCAATTTATTTTGAATTTAATCGATATCGACAATCGATAACTTTAACATCAGAAATCATAAGGAATTCCCTTCGAATATTATCGAAAAACAACCCACATTTATTTGTTTACTGATCATATATCAATCGATATCAATCTACATAATTATCATTTAAAATATTTAATATAAAAACTGAAACATTTTACATCAATATAATATTAGATATACAATACATATATGTAAATAAACCATTATTATCGACCTGATTGTATCTTGCTTTTACCATGGTCTTACTATAGTATTTTTCACTCGCTTTATTTGAATATTTTATCACAAACATTCCAAAAAAAAAAGTTCGCATGAACTTGGCCTTATTTAATTGGAATTTAATTTGTCTCTTATTTATTCGTTCGAAATCAAATCAAAATCGATAGCAGGTGTTGATAATGTGATTTAAGGAGTTACTAACTATGTACTAAGTACCTCTCTGTCTGTATAAATAAGCCTTTCGTTTAAAAAATAAACTAATTATATTTATGAAAACATTACATCTTATTATCTGAATATTTCAGTAATTTGTTTGTTTACAAACAAAAGAAAAAAATAATAAGATACATTTTTTGACAATAACACCGAATAAGAAAAAAAGGAAAAAATAAATTTACCTATTCCTTCAAGGCCAAAGTGAAAAATTTTATTTTTGTATTATTATTATTTTAAAACTAGTTTTATTACTTTATAGCATTTTTTTTTTTTAAATTAACATATGCATACCTGTGAGCATTTTTAGTAAAACTCTATCAAAACATAATCATTTAACTTTTAATAAATATTATAAGCTAAATCAGAGACTAGAATCAAAATTGTGCTTGAAGCTATCTAGATCTCTCTGAATTTTTAGATCCATCGAACTATTCTATTACAAAGCGCCCATCACTACACAAAAGACCCAATAGCAGTGTAGTATAATAACAGTCATCATTCTTCATTAATAAACGTTAATTGTGATTGTCTTATGATGGAAAATTTCTTTTGACCTGATAGACACTTCATTTTAATGGCTAATGTTTTGGTTTTAATTTAATTTTAATTAGTAATTATTAATTTTATTAGCCAAGTTCAATTACTGAGGATACATTAATGGGTTATCGATATCAGTATTACTTAAATTATCGATTTAAGCTATGGTTTTAAGTAATGTATGTGTATAATAGCTGCGAAATAATAAGCCTGTTCGTTAATTCTTATTTTGTAAGTTTCTGTTTGTAATTTAATCTAAATTTCTGTCACTTTAATTACTTTATGTATGAACTTGACTTTGGACTTCAATCAAAAACATGAACAAAAAAAGAGGCTGGAATGCGACCCACACTGATAACTTCCCATCCCGTCTGTCGATTTGTCTTGTTTAAATTTTGTAGGTTTTCGTGTTGTGTTAAAAAAGTTGTCAGTTGAATTATTCTTAAAAATTTCAAAATTACCAACAATATTGTTCATATAAAGAAAGAGTTTAGTTTCAAAATCTAGTTTTGTTAAATAGATTTTTAGTCGATAACCAATTTTTACCAATGTTAGTAGTATTTCTTAAATTTTTTTATTTCTTATATAAACAAATACAAATCGGATGAACGAAATTGATTTGAAGTCAATATTTTCCATTGTTCACGAGAAATCGAGAACCGAACATCAATTTTTACCAAATTTGCGTACTTTTTTTTGTAGATTTTATTTTTTTATGAAAAAACGGACTGTTGAATTTTTATAAAAAAAATTATTGAATATCGAAAACAATATTTTCTGAGATAAATAATTTTGAAGCTAGTATTTTTAATTTTTGAAAAGCTATTTGAGTCGAAAGTAAATTTTTACCAAGTTGTATTGTTATTTTTTTAGGTTTTTATTTTTTGTAAGAAAAACTGTAAATTCGATTTTTCTCAAATTTTATCGAATGTTGAAAACAATATTTCTTATAAGATAAAATTAGTTTGAAGCCAATATCTCAAAGTTTTGAAAAGATAAACGTCGAAAAACAATTTTTACCAACTTTTGTTAATTTTTGTTTAGGTTTTTAAAATTTGTAAAAAAATAGTCCATTCGATTTTTCTCAAAATTTTACTGAATGTTGACAACAATATTTTTTAAAAGATAAAAGTATTTTAAAGCCTATGTCTCAAAGTTTTGAGTCAAAAATCAATTTTTACGAACTTTTATTAATTTTTTTTTAAGTTTTTATTTTTTGTAAAAAAACTGTCAATTCGATTTTTCTCAAAATTTTACCAGACGTTAAAAACATTATTCTTCGTTGCACAAAATTGTTTTGGAGATAAAATCATTTTTTGTTCGTAAAATTTTCGAGGTGACAAATTTTGTTTGGTATCACGTTACAATATATAATATAAAATGTAATTCAAGTCTCTAGCGTTATTGATTCATGAGATATTTAGGGTTAACCAAAATGTTCACCTTTTTTTAAACTGCTATTGTAAGAAAAAACACCCACGCAAATTTCTTGAGAGCCATTTCTGCATCATTCTGCATTATTATCTGTATAACAAAATTTATTTGAAGTCGATATCTCTTCTAGTTCTTGAGCTATGGACGACGAAAAAAAACGTCGCGAACGTAAGGACGTACGCACGCACAGACATACTTCTAAAAATCTTTTATTTCGACTCTAGAGACCTTGAAACATCGAGAAATGTCAAAATTTTTAATTTGACGAATCGGACCCATTACAATAACTTTCTATGGAAAGTTAATAATTGAACCGCACTTGTGGTAAGGCATTCCACATACGCGTAGTATGGCTAAAGAATGAATCTCTGTACTTGGCAGTACAACCTAAGTAGGGCTTGAAGGTATATTGATGAGCATTCCTAGAAGTACAAGTATTACAGTTGAACTGTTTAAGGAGAGGAATGGAGCTAGCTAAAGCATGAATTAATTTAAATTTTTAATTTTTAATATCACTGGGGGCTTAACCCCCATTTATTTTGCTTAATTCAAGCTATAAGTATAACTTGCAAACTAACTTAAATGTAAACTTATAACTATGAATGGTAGTGGGTTAAAAGGAGTTTGAGATTATAGGTGCTAATGTTGAAATCAACTGAATTTGGATCCGAATGGACCAAGCGAAGCATAAGGGTCAAAAGTTCGTTAAGGTCATATGAGGTGGCATTTCTTAGGTTGGGGGTGTTAGTGTTCAAAGAAATCGAATTATAAAGAGAGGAGCAATCAACTGAGCAAGAGAGAAGCCGATGTATGAAAAGTATGTTCCTGTATTGAGTTGAGGTTAACAGATGGAGGCGATCACGATAGAGCGGTAAGATCAAAGAATTTTCCCCAGCAAGGTATTGAAGTGAAAAACGGAGAAATCTTAGTTTTCGTTGTATGCTTTCTATTCTTCATATGTGTATATTTTGATATGGGTTGCAATGATTTGGAAAAATTTCGTATCATCAACGTAAAGAAAAATTTGAAAATTTTTAATGACCATCAATGTCATTAATTGTAAGGACAAAGAAAAGAGGATCTAAATAACTACCTTGGGGAACACCAGAAGTGGCTAGAATAGAATAGGAACTTGCAGATCCAAATCGGACATTATATTTACGTTTTCCAAGGTAAGAAGTAATCAATTTCAGAAATAATGGCTGAAACACAAACACGCTTCAGCTTCGGCTTCGGCTTCGTCTGCGTTACGATGGGCACTGCTAATGGCACTTCTGTCATTAGCAGCTGTTATTTTTTCTCAAAAGTTTGTTTTGATTTTTCGTGCAGTAAAAAATATGAATTTTCAAATCGAAAAAATTAAATTTATAGCGGAAGTAGCTTACACAGCCCTAAACTAGTGCTTCCGTTTAGAGTCACATTGCGTAAGATTACGTTCTTTTCCTTACGATTGTCAAACGAAACGTAAGGTCAATGCATGCTTCATTGTGATAGCATGCATTGAATTCATATGGCTGAACTCGTAAACGCCAGGCGAAGCCGAAGCTGAAGCGTGTTTGTGTTTCAGCCATAAAGGTTTAAGACCTTAGAAGGAGAGTTTGAAGACTATAAACAGTATTAGAAACAGAACAGAGCCCTGTGGCCCACCAGCATTTATTATGTGGTTCTCAGACTTCAATCCATCCAATGCAAGGATAGTACGAATTCAAATTGAAATATCCGAAATGTAATAACTAATCCAATTAAGGAGGGATTCATGAAAACCGAATGCACTCATTTTTTATAAGAGAGCCTGATGTCAAGTGACCTAAGCCTTCGATTTTCAAAGTATTTCTTGAGCTGATAAGAAAAACATTATCGGGTACAACTGTCAAAATATTACTTTTCTTATGAACAATCAAATTTCTAACTTTTTGAATTTTTGAAAAAAAATGCTTCTTCTACCTATTTTTTCTTAACCATAAAGTTGAAACAAGGAAAATCACAGGACGTCAAATTGAGTCGCTTCAAATGAGTCCAGTGTGAACAGAGTCCAAAGAGTAGTTTCATACTTACATATGTCAGTTTCATAAAAGTGAATAATTTGACATTTAAAAATCAAGTCCTTAATGGTTGGCAGATCATTTAAATTTTGTTTGTTAAGTTAGCACTTTAACTTTAATTAAACCTATGTAAAAAAACGATTATTATCTAAGAACAATTAAAAAACTTATAAACAATAACCATTTTATTATTTTTGTAAAAGGTATAATTAAAATTATATAGAACTACTAGCGGCCCGTCCCGTCTTCGCACGGATAGACGTAAATAGTAAGATAAAAGCATACTAATTAAAACGACCATTAATCACTAAATTAGAAATCATTTGTTTGTCCTATCATTAATACTTTTCGCAGCGTATGCGATGAAACACATTTTATGGCTAATTTTTTTACACCTTCGGTTGGTTTTAATAGGAATTTCTAAAGATTTCTATAGTAATCTAGTACTAAATAAAGCCTATGTTATTTAATGATAATGTAGCTTTCTAATGAAAAAAGAATTATTAAAATCGGTCCAGTACTTTTTGAGTTTATTCGTTACATATAAAAACATAAATATTTCCTCTTTATAATATTATATATTCAGAATTATATAGAGCACATGAAATTAAATGAGAAATAATCCAGAGAAAGCGATGTTACGTTATAGATCGATCAAAATATCACATTGCACCACGTGTTGTTGAAAAAGAAATTTCGAATTCCAACGTGGCGCCATCTATAAGAAGTTCACGATAGATGGTCGGACATTTTCTGTAAAAAAATCTGATTTAAGGCGCCATCTGTTCGAGACTTATGAAACTTACGATTAATAACAAACATCAACATTGACAATCAGTTTATTGTTAATTATAAATTATTAAGACCATTAATCGAAATATAAACTATCCTATATCTCAAGTTAGACCAAATTACACATAAAATGCCAACTTTCATCGAAATCGGTTGACTTGGTGAAGAGTTCACTGGGAACATACATATGGCACTGGATTTTTATATATTAAGATTATATTTTAAGATTACTATGATGTATAATTGTTTGGAAAATACATTTATATCGACACTATTTTTAATTGAAATGTTCTTATAAAGAATCGTGTTTTTTTTTTTTTAATTTTTTCCAAAAGTAATTCACTTACATAGTTAGATATTTGTTTTTGTTTGTTTCATAGTTGTTTTTGTCATTGGTATTTTGTTTTCGTTGCATTGCATTCCTTGAAAAACTGTCATCACATTATTGTTATTTTTGTTAAATTTTTAATTGGTTTCTATAAATTTAAAAATAAACATTGATTGATTGCAATTAAAACGAAATCAAATAAGATTTCGGAATGTGAACTCATTACCTAGAAAAGCCTCAACTTTAAAAGGGAATTTCTGTTGACGGAAATAAAATTCCATACCTACTTATGTACATATGTAAGCTTTGATGTTGCAATACAAAAAAAAAATAAAAAAGATGATAAGGCAGTTAAAAACAAACCTTGTTTGACCCAATTTATCGAAGAAGTTTGTCTTCAGAATTGATTAAGGAAACCTGGTAAAATATATAATACATTTACACTTGTAATTGAGACACCCTGTCTTGTAAAATGTGTCAATATTGGACAAATGAAAACCTAGCATTAGGAAAAGAGTCAAAGAGTTAAATTTTGTTTACAACACGAAAAATCAGTTGTTGAAAAAAGTTGAAAAACTCAAATTATATGAGAGAGTTGTTGACGCTTTAGAAACGCACGTTTTCGGAAGTCAGTGAGAGTAAACTACAGTCACTTTGTTTCTTGCACTTTAGCTTAACCTTGCAAGTTGTACTTTTTTGTTCGTTTAAAAGCAGAACATTTTGTGGGTGATTCACGTAACTAGCATAATTTAAGTTGAATAATTCAAGGTCATTCGTATAATTTCACACAAAAGACAAACAATCAAATTAAAATGAAATACTGATAGGTAGTAATGTATTTTATGCAGGAAAACAAATGAAGTTAAAATGAAATTTAGAATTTTATGCATCGTAGTTTAAAGTCCAAACTAAAAAAAGAAAATATATAAACGCAAAGTAAAATGAAAATATCTGTGTAAATTTACATACAGTGTTGCAAATACAAATATGAAAGTCTTAAAAATTCTTTTAGCTCATTTACATGAACTGTTCTCTTTTTAAATAGTCAGAATAGCCATAATACATTTTCCATTGAATTTTATGTTTTTGCGACTTATCATGAAAAACTTTTATTGCCTAATCCGATTTCAAAAGTGATAAGATTCTTTATTTACAATGATGGAATTAAAATCATCCTTGATAAAAATGAAAATTAACAAAGTGTCTGGTCCTGACGCTATCCCAGTTAAGTTCTATAAACATGTCACTCCAAAATTTTTAGAATACATCTTAAATTTCTTCAATAGAATATATGGTGAGGAGACAGTTCCTGGAAACGTTGGATGCTCCAAAATGCAAGATGTTTTGAAGAGGGGTGACCGGGATTAGCCAGAAAACAATACGAGCATTATTATGTTAAAATTTTTTACTGTTTTGCATTAACAGGGGCGGATTCGATTTTTGTCACTACTAAGGCATAACACTAGTAGTGGCGTATATCGAATAGCATTCTGTGGTTCAACTCAGTGATATTTTTGTATTGTCTTTGTCTGTTTTGGTTTTTGTTATTTTTTAATTTGTAATGGCTGTAAATTTCAGGGAAGATTGTTGTAATAATCGTGGGCTTAGAGCGAATTTTCTTTCGGCGTACTCCCACAATGTTTTAAACAGGCCAGCTGTATTGGCTCTTAGTGAAACCCAAGTAGGCGAGGATTCCGATCCTGCTGAATTTTTTATTCATGGGTATAGCTTGGTGCCTTTATTCTTTTCCCACCATGGCCTCGCTATCTACATTAGGAGTGATGTTGCTGCTTATCAGCTCTTACCAGAATATGCTCTTTGCACCAATTCCTTTTTTAATTATATGTGGATTAAATTTTCCGTAAATAAGCAAATCACTCACTATTGTTTCCTTTATCGAAGCCCTAATCTAGACAGAGTATCAACTTCTCGTGAATTTGATGCGTTGATACGATCACAAGTTTGATTCTCCTGGGAATGACAACTTTTATCCCGAACAGGGTTAAAAATATCAGACCTAAGGAAAACGCATGATTCGATGCGAGCTGTAAAGTGGTTATTAGGGCGAAAGAAATAAGTTTCCATCGTTTTAAGGCCAACTCAACTGAGGAAAACCGAAATAAGTTCAAGCAAGCCAGGAAGGCCTGCAGCGCCCATATTCGACGGACCAAATTTGTACACGACCGAAAATTACGGCAAAAAATACTGCAATGTCCCAAAGGCAGTAAAAATTGTTGGTCATTTGTAAAAAACATGAGGAATTCTTCCTCTTCCTCGGTTCCTACGCTCGTTGTCAATGACACTCCATTTGTTAGTTCTTTAGAGAAAGCTAACCTCTTCGTTAGGCAGTTCGCCGCCAATTCAACGCTGCCAGTGAGTGTTATGACTCCGCCTGTCATCGAGTGCGTTAGTGATTCTATGGGGCCAATCTTTTTTCGCACTCGTACTGTGGCGAGAGTCCAAAAAGATCTTAATACACATAAATCCGCTGGTCCGGATGGTATCCCTGCTATTGTTCTGAAGAGGTGTTCTTCAACGCTGGCAAAACCACTGCGTAAGCTTTTTCATCTGTCCTACTCCTCTGGTCTCGTTCCGAGCGGATGAAAAACTGCATTTGTCCAGCCTATTCCCAAAAAAGGCGAATCTTCCTCACCCTCTAATTATCGACCGATTGAACTTACGTCCCTTCTTTCCAAGGTCATGGAAACGCTTGTTAATTATCAGCTTGAGAAATATCTCGAAGACCGAAAGCTTCTTAATGACCGGTAGTACGGCTTTCGCAGCAATAGGTCCACTATTGATCTCATGGTTTATCTCACCGAACAGTGGAGTAAATCTTTACATCGTTTTGGAGAAAGTAAGATTATTGCACTTGATATTTCAAAAGCATTTGATAGGGTTTGGCATCAGGCTCTCTTATCGAAAATGCGTGCTTTCGGTTTTCACGAATCCCTACTTCATTGGTTTAGTAATTACCTTTCGGATCGTTCAATACAAGTAATGGGTGATTTTTTTGAGGTTAGGATTTTCATGCATTAGTATTTGACAGATCACGCGGGATTTCAGACATGGTGTCAAAGAGAAAGATGCTCAGTATGCTTTGACATTTCATCATGAATAGACTTACTAACGAGCAACGCTTGCAAATCATTGAATTTTATTACCAAAATCAGTGTTCGGTTCGAAATGTGTTTCCGCTTTTTTATCGACAAATTTTGTTCAGCGATGAGGCTCATTTCTGGTTGAATGGCTACGTAAATAAGCAAAATTGCCGCATTTGGAGTGAAGAGCAACCAGAAGCCGTTCAAGAACTGCCCATGCATCCCGAAAAATGCACTGTTTGGTGTGGTTTGTACGCTGGTGGAATCATTGGACCGTATTTTTTCAAAGATGCTGTTGGACGCAACGTTACGGTGAATGGCGATCGCTATCGTTCAATGCTAACAAACTTTTTGTTGCCAAAAATGGAAGAACTGAACTTGGTTGACATGTGGTTTCAACAAGATGGCGCTACATGCCACACAGCTCGCGATTCTATGGCCATTTTGAGGGAAAACTTCGGAGAACAATCTCAAGGAATGGACCGGTAAGTTGGCCACCAAGATCATGCGGTTTGACGCCTTTAGACTATTATTTGTGGGGCTACGTCAAGTCTAAAGTCTACACAAATAAGCCAGCAACTATTTCAGCTTTGGAAGACAACATTTCCGAAGAAATTCGGGCTATTCCGGCCGAAATGCTCGAAAAAGTTACCCAAAATTGGACTTTCCGAATGGACCACCTAAGACGCAGCCGCGGTCAACATTTAAATGAAATTATCTTCAAAAAGTAAATGTCATGGACCAATCTAACGTTTCAAATAAAGAATCGATGAGATTTTGCAAATTTTATGCGTTTTTTTTAAAAAAAAGTTCTCAAGCTCTTAAAAAATCACCCGATAGTATTGGATGGGTTCAAGTCTGAAAACCACGAAATAAATGCTGGTGTGCCCCATGGCTCTGTTCTATCTCCAACACTCTTACTCATTTTTACTAGTGATCTCCTGTCTGCAACTTCTAATCCTATACATTGTTTCGCTGACGATAGTGCTCTTAGCTTTTCGTATTCGTTTTCAGACTCACATCCCTCTTCTTCGGATGTGGAACTGCAACGACAAAATATGATAAGTTAATTAAATTCCGACCTAAACAGCATTCTACAATGGGGATTAAAAAACCGCATGGAATTTAATGCTTCAAAAACACAATGCTGTCTTGTATCGTTAAAGCGAGATACACCCCCTTGCCATTATACATGGATGGCACTTGCATCGAGGAGACTGAACATCTCGATGTTCTCGGTATGTGTATCACCAACCACCTTTTGTGGAAAAAATGCGGCAAAAATGCCGCAAGATGTTTGGGTTTTCTAAGGCGATGCAAGAAGTTTTTCTCCCCCTCTGATCTGGCTGTTATTTACAAGATTTATGTCCAAAGCTTGAGTATAACTCCCATATCTGGGCTGGTGCTCCTACAACTAACTTAAGCCTCTTGGACAGTATTCAACGTAGAGCATTTAGATTGATTGATGATAATACCATAATAGAATCATTTACGTCGCTCGAACATCGTCGTAAAGTTTCTTGTCTCACCCTCTTTTACCGTTATTTTAACTGTTTATGCTCTAGTGAAATAGCAAGCTGCATTCCTCCCTTAAACAGTTCAAAAGTAATACTCGTGCTTGTAGGAATGCTCATCAGTACACCCTCGAGCGGAATTCCTTATAACACTGTCTTTCCCAGCCATTGCAATATTCAGGAATTCAAAACCAATGTGCACCGACACCTCCTTTCAACCTCTCTCCTCTTCCTAGTGCTCACTGTCTCTTTACATAATAAGGGTAGTAATATCCCCTTAAGTGTGCGCTTATTATAAATAAAAAATAAAACTCATTGACCAAATTGTTCTTGCAATTACTTTACGTTAGGCTAACGAATTGGGTTAAACAAAAGAATATGATCAATTACTACCAAGCTGTCTTCCGTTCAAAGCCTTCTATATACATACTTGAAAACTGCATTATACACAGCCAATAGGCAGCCATTGATATACAAGCTTTCAATAATAAGTTCATCATAAAATTCTATGAGAAGATGCTTGAGAAAAATATTGCATTTGTCCAAGATAACTCACACAAATCGAGAGACATCAAATAATGTCAAACAGGCGTTCCTCAAGGTTGTGTTTTAAGTCCTTTGTTTTTTTTTCTTATTTATTAACGATATTGGAAATCATATCCCAGCAGATATAATGATAGGTGATGTTGATATTTAGGTCCTCCTTTATGCAGACGATCTCGTTATTATGTCAGATAACCCGTTTACTCTACAGCTTCAAATCAATAAGTTACAAAAGTACTGCGATAGTTGCCCTCTCAAAATAAATAGCTTGAAGTCGAAAATTATGGTTTTCAGATCATGCAACAGATCTATAGGTTATCGCCGCAACTAGACTCTTGGCGACGTTGTAGATGAATTTAAATATCTTGGCTATATATTCAATTATAACTTAAATGTTTATGCAAAGATAAACAAAAGTTGCCAAAGTTACTTTAAATAGTATGTGGTCTAATTTTTCTGAATTTAATGTCGTCAACGCTACAGTGGATAGCTGCCTCTGTTATGGTAGTGAAATATACGGTAATCAGCATTTAGACCACTTCTGCAAACTATATAACGCCGACGACGAACCGAATTCCGCTGTCAGGCAGGATAATCCATTTAATGTAGACGAAGAAAGCTAACGATCCTGTCTTTCTGACTTAAACGACGTAAATATTGCCATATCTAAGCTGAAGTCTAACAAAGCCGCTGAAGCAGATGGCTTGAAGGCCGAGCTCTTCAAAGCAGCTGGAGAGAATATGGTAAGGAGCATGCACCAACTTATCTGTAATATATGTTTGGAAGAAAGCATGCCCGATGAATGGAATCTGAGTATTTGGTTGTCCGATACTGAAAGAAAGAGACCTTCTAAACTGCAGTGTACTTAACATCGCCATCGCTTACAACAGTTTCTCTGCCGTAATATGTGAACGTCTAAAGCCCATAGTCAACAACCTGATAGGTCCTTATCCTTATTATTTTAAACCAGGAAAGTCTACAGTCGATCAAATATTCACATTACGGCGACGGATCCTGGCAAAAAAAACAAGAACATCAAATCTACACCCACCGTCTCTTCATCGATTTCAAGGCCGCATATGACAGAATTTACAGGGACAGACTGTATAGAACCATGTCTAGAACTCAGAAATCAGCGTAATGTCAATGGGGATTTTTTGAGTATTGAGGCAGAGGCGTCAAAAATGTGTTTAACGGTTAATGCTTAATGAGGCAAAACAAAGTACATGCTGTCATCAAGAAAGGACCTATAACACTGACAAAGTGACCGTTTACAGACGTAACTTTGAGGTAGTTAAGGACTTTGTCTATTAAGGCTGCGCTATTAACACAGAAAACAATACCAGTGCAGAAATCAAACGAAGAATTAATAACCGCTGTATCTTTGGTTCTTTGGTATGCATAGAAGATGAGTGGAGGAGAAGCTGAACCGACGAGCTGTACAGGCTGTACTGCGACGTAGACTTAGCAAAGAGGATAAGAGTCCAACGACTGAGATGGCTAGGTCACGTAGAGCGCATGGAAACCAATGCAGTAGAAGAAGACTGCTAATCAGGTGGCGCCCACAAGTGGAAAGTGACCTCACTCAACTTGGAGTGCGCAACTGGAGACATCTAGCTAGGGACCGAGCTACGACAGCATAGCCTGCATAGATCAGGGGTTATATCAGAATTGTATGGAAAGAGTTTCTCTTTCAACGTCAATGAGTGTGTAACGAACTATTATACTTAATTTCATGTTTTCTATTAGAATAAAATCCGTTTTATTCCTTCTATGAAAATAACAAGTATACGCCCGAGTGAACTTTTTCAAAAAGCAGTAAATTTTCCATATATGCGTGGATACCAGTCGCGTTGTAAAATGGAAATTAAAAACAAAATAACAACAAGCACCTTTCTATGATTTCATTCACTCTGGCATATGTATGTTCCCTCCCACACCCGAACTTGTCTTAAATCCAACCGCTACAGGTCGTTCAGACCATTCAAGAACGGTAATGAAAGGGTTGTCCACTTCCTTTAGCAACGGGTAGGCCTGCTAGCACACGCTCGTCCTACCTCGTCGACGGGGTGGGATCTTGTTGCCGAAAATGGACGGTGTTTCGTTTTTATTTCAGGCCTTAATATTCGAAGTTGTGGCCGAATTTTGATTACCCAAAGAAAAGATCGTCATACTAGTTGAGAACATAGGTGGTAGTGTTCCCTGAGCTTATACCCTCCCCTCGTATTGAGACGTACCTATGGTTATTGCCAGGACTCCTCATACAACAATAACCCCTAAAATGAATTAAAACTTGCTTACTTACATTATCCCGCTGAAAGTCTCAATCACCTTCTTTTGATCTCACATCCTTATTTTTGTTACTCGAAGTCTCTTCATATTAGTATAATCTATACCAAAAATTTATCAGACTAAACAATTTAAACTCACTAAACATGTAACATCGATAATTGTATGGTATTTAGAAACCAAAAACTGTTTATGTAAGGTAGATTTTTACAATATACAATATAATTCTTCTTTAATTATTCTTAGGTGTTAAGGGAAAGACGAAGACTTGCTGTTATCTGATAACAATTCAGGGAGAGTACAGAAGGATGAATAAAAAAAAATATACGTATACCCAAAAATATAACGTGAGAGCCTTACCTAAAGTGGAATTTCACCAGCTTTAATTAAATGTCAACCGGACTATAGCGTCACGCGGTTTAATTCTGACACCTAGATTTTCAATTCATTTAGTTTTTTTTTATTTTGGATTGAGACGATATTAAAATATTAACCCACCAGTTAAACTTTAAATAATATCGTATAGCTTAGGCACACTTTCACTTGACTTTAGATTTTTATATATAGATTGAATTTACCAACCTATTATTCTTTCGTGTAGGTGGAAGAAATATTTCTCAATTTATTTGTTTGATCTTGTGACGAAACGTGTTAAAGATTTAAAAATTATTTAAGTAAAAATTAGATGATAGCACTAAAAAATTAAAGTTTGACTGTACCTAATTATATCTTTACACTCGAGCCACGGTATAAAATATAAAAAAATACTAACTTTAGGACTTTTTGAACTTATGTCCTTCTCGTTCACGAATTATGCGCCAACTAAACCTAATTGCGCTGGTGGTCACTTTCCTAAATTCTTGTTTCATAAAAAAAAATATTATGACAGCTTAGAATTCCGTGTAAAACGTACGATTTACCTGCACTGCAGAAGTCCATTTCCTGACGTTCCGCTGCGGTATTACTATTCCTTACTTTCATTTCATTCAAAAAATAAAAAACTTAAAAAACATTATGAAAACGTATGCAAAACTGTTTCTGAAAAGATAGAGGATACTCGTAATAATTACTACTCCGATATGATTGCAAGAGCTGATAAGAATTTACGAGAAGAATGGAGAGTAGTTGATAACATTTAAGGGACTGAAAGAAATCGGATTGAAATTGCTAAAATAGAAGTTGTCGGAGTAACAATATCAGATTATTGCATTATTTCTAATAAATTTAACGATTATTTCACAGTAATATCTGAAAAACTTAAACCTGTAACCGACAGCTGTAATACCTGCAGTTGCTCAAATTCTTCAGATTTCGAAGATATCCAAGTTAACAGCTTGGTTTTTGAAGAGATACCTTCGAGAGAAATCTATAATGTAATTTTGGGCTTAAGAAATACAAATTTTTGCACGACTGATGGTGTATCTTTGAAACATATTGCCTTCTTCGTAGTAGACGTCTTGTGTTTCTTATTCAACCAAAGTATTTTATTAGGGGTTGCTTTCCTGATCACCTTAAATGCGCGGAGGTTATACCACTTTTTAAAAAATGTTGCAGAAAAAAGATTTCGGATTACAGACCTATATCTCTCCTCTCCATTTTTTCTAAGATCTTTGAAAAATTACTAAAAGTTCGTATTGTGTCGTTTTTAGATAAATTTAACTTTTTTTGCAGCAATCAGTTTGGTTTCAGAAAAGGTATGTCAACAGCCAACTGTATGCTGGTCTTAACTATAATAAAACAACCATGGGTCTATTTATTGATATGACAAAGGCATTTGACATGGTGGATCATGATCTATTGCTTCATAAATTATACACTGCTGGTTTTCGAGGTCATATTTGTCGGTGGCTTCAATCTTATTTAAAAGACAGAAAGTAGAGGGTAAATGTCAATAGAGTTTTAAGTGAATCAAAACCTTTAAGAAATGATGTACCACAGGGTTCTCTCGGCCCATTGTTTTTCCTTATTTACATCAACTCTCTCCTTAAACTAAAACTTAATGGTATTCCTACTGTTTTTGCTGACGATATCGCATTTACGTATGAATGTACAAATTTATTTGAACGAGTTGTTAATATTGAGGAAGATCTTGAAATCTTAAGATTGTGGTTTACCTCACATAAATTAATCATTAGCGAGAAAACTAAACTAATTTCTTTTAAATTATTCGGAAATAGCTTAGAAGAATATAACCTCTGTTTACATGCCTACGACTGTAATCGATTTGCATACCTATTCACAATTGTAGTAGAACAAATTTTAAATCTAGCTTGCAGTGCTCTGAAAAATGTTTCAAAATTGAATCAGTTGATCACTTCAAATACCTTGGCATTGCGATCGATTTTAATCTAAATTGGAAAGTTCATATCCAAACGTTAAAAGCATACATGATGTTGGTCACACGTAAAATGTATCTCTTAAAAGAGTTTTGTTCTCGAAAAGTACTTACTCGAATTTACTATGGCCTTGCTCATTCGAAGTTGCAATACGGGATCACTTGTTGGGGTGGTTCGTATGCTAACTCTTTTGGACCTTTACTGATAGCTCAGAAGCACTTAATTAGAATTATTAACAAAAAGAATCGGTTAGCTGAAAGTTTGCCTTTATTTAAAGATTTGCGAATTCTTCCAATGAGACATTTATACGTATTTAAAGTTCGAAGAGAGTTTTTCAAACAAAGCGGTAACACTCCGAGTAGGAATTCTCAAATGTATAATTTGCGGATAAATATTTTGAGATTAGTAAATGTTCCAATTGCTCATAAAACTCATTTCACATTTTTATACATACACAGCTCCATATCTTTTTAATAAATTTCCTTTATGTATCAGAGAGACTTTTCGTTTTACTTCTTTCATTAAAAAAGTCAAAGACTGGTTATACACTCTGAATTACTATTGTATTGAATCTTTTATCTAAATATTAGCTAGTTTTCTTTTCTTTTAAATTGTTAATGTAGGTCATGAACTTCTAAGTATATAAATTTGTATTCATTATTTTGCTGAAAACATTTTCATAATTGTAAAATACATTTTTTCTTTTTCTATTTTTTCTTCATTATATCATTAAACTTTGAAAACACTGATTGTCACCCCATATCAGATATTATTTGAATTATAAATAAAGCTTTTGTGATGTTTCATTCACCACTAACTTCCAAAGTTACAGAATGAACACTATTATTCTATATATATTTCTATCATATAAACTTTTGTAAAATAGTTTTTAAGTATGAAATGAATAAATAAATCTAAAATCTAAAATCTAAAAATCTTTAATTCGTTGTATCGGGTGATTTTTTAAGAGCTTGAGAACTTTTTTAAAAAAAAAAACGCATAAAATTTGCAAAATCTCATCGATTCTTTATTTGAAACGTTAGATTGGTCCATGACATTTACTTTTTGAAGATAATTTCATTTAAATGTTGACCGCGGCTGCGTCTTAGGTGGTCCATTCGGAAAGTCCAATTTTGGGTAACTTTTTCGAGCATTTCGGCCGGAATAGCCCGAATTTCTTCGGAAATGTTGTCTTCCAAAGCTGGAATAGTTGCTGGCTTATTTGTGTAGACTTTAGACTTGATGTAGCCCCACAAAAAATAGTCTAAAGGCGTCAAATCGCATAATCTTGGTGGCCAACTTACCGGTCCATTCCTTGAGATGAATTGTTCTCCGAAGTTTTCCCTCAAAATGGCCATAGAATCGCGAGCTGTGTGGCATGTAGCGCCATCTTGTTGAAACCACATGTCAACCAAGTTCAGTTCTTCCATTTTTGGCAACAAAAAGTTTGTTAGCATTGAACGATAGCGATCGCCATTCACCGTAACGTTGCGTCCAACAGCATCTTTGAAAAAATACGGTCCAATGATTCCACCAGCGTACAAACCACACCAAACAGTGCATTTTTCGGGATGCATGGGCAGTTCTTGAACGGCTTCTGGTTGCTCTTCACTCCAAATGCGGCAATTTTGCTTATTTACGTAGCCATTCAACCAGAAATGAGCCTCATCGCTGAACAAAATTTGTCGATAAAAAAGCGCGAAACACATTTCGAACCGAACACTGATTTTGGTAATAAAATTCAATGATTTGCAAGCGTTGCTCGTTAGTAAGTCTATTCATGATGAAATGTCAAAGCATACTGAGCATCTTTCTCTTTGACACCATGTCTGAAATCCCGCGTGATCTGTCAAATACTAATGCATGAAAATCCTAACCTCAAAAAAATCACCCATTACATACAAAAAAATTGCTTTTCCATCGCTTTTACTAAATTTCAAATATTGACAGTGTTAGTAGACGAGTTTTATTTTCTGGTTGAAGCTATATTTTATCCTAAAATAAAAATAAAAGTCTTACCCTAGGTGAACCCAATTTTTTAGGAGAGGAGTTTTAATTTTCAGAAATGAGCTTGATTTTAAAATTCAGAACTGAAATACTAGAATCAAATTATAGACCGTATAGATCTGTTTGTGCGATTTGCAACCTTAATACATTTTTTAGCGTTCGTTGTGTCCAATCCGAAAGGAAATCCGAAGACTCCATTTTAAAGCAAGTTTTCTTTTGTTAGAAGATATTTTGAATGGTGACCGTGGTTGGAAACCTCTTATAGAATATGTTTTTCAAGCAAAGAAATACCGGGATATTTATTTGAACATGTTTGAAAGCTATGTACTACTTTGTGCGTTAAAAGGTTCTTAAAACTTTGTAAAAAATGACTAGTAATACTTCAGGATAAGCAGAAATGATGTTTGCCTTTGCAACTGGTGTTCTTATACCTCTTTCTCGCTTATGTAAAAAAGAAAAAGTCACATCTTTGTAAAACGAAATTTTTCCATTTTTTATTCATTTTTGGAAGCAAAAAAATACTGACTTTTTAGAATCGATTTGAACAAATTTCTGTAAGCTAACCTTGAGAATCTATCCGACTATCACATTTGACCTTGCAACTCAGTTGAGTTACATAAGTACGCAAATTGAAGAGGACCCCAATTATCTTGTCATATGAAACTAGATGCATCTAGCTTGAAACCGCCACTGCCGAGCCGGTTTGTTATTCTATTTTGAAAATAAATGATTTATTGATTCATTAATTGTATTTATGTATGATTAAAAACAACAGTTTGCAAAGCTCAGTTGTAGCCTAGTTTGTAAAAAAAAAGACGCATTCAGTTCAATTACATTTTATGAGCTATTAGTAGACTTTCTTATCAGTTTTCTTTTTCTCTTTTTTCTTTTTCTTTTGTAATCTTATGTATTGCGTATGATGAAAAGTTTTAATGTGAATTTGTAAGAATCCGTGTCTTATGAATTGTTGACGTTTGACTGAATTATGTATATCAATTAATAATAATTAATTGACAATAATTAAAACGAACAAACAAATGCGTTAAGGCAGGTCATTCACAACACAAGAAAACCGAGCAAATTGGAGTTTAAACAAATTGTTTATGTTACGGATTGGCTTGTTTGTGCGGTTTGCCTAGTTAACTGTGTAAATTCGGAAATAATTTTGATATTGGCCCAATTTTGTCAACTTGTGCAGATAAATTCAAAAAATGCACACGATACATTGATTTTGACTCAATTTGTTCCAATATTAAGCACAACTACGTCAAAAAAAAAAAAGATTTCAAGATTTCCACCTTTAAGTGGAGCGCATATCATTCAACGGCGGTAATGCCATTGTTCAGGGATGGCCAGGAGATTGATTGCCGACGTTTTGAGAGATGCCTGAATTCCTGCAAAAAAGCTTAAGGCCAACTACCTCATTTTTATTAAGCTTGACGGCATCATCATATGTTTTAAGTGATGAAAATGAACGTACATAATCTCAGAAGCAAACACTTGAACAATTTAAAACCGTTACATAAAGAGAGAGATTTGTACCAAAATTATGATCAATTAAAATGTATTTACCTTCTTTTTCCCGGTTTTCAAGCCCTATTGAAAATTGTATACCTAGTTTATTGAATTCATGCCATTTTTGTCTACTAAGTAAATCTTGAATTACAAAACTCAATTTTAAGCGTATCTGTCAAAAGCTGCAACATCGTTTACGTTAAATAAAATAAATAAATTGGGTGGTGCAACAGTCCGTTGAGAACTAGGGCCTAGTGACTTACAACTCTCAACCATTCCTGCGTGCGAGTACTGTTGTCAGGGATGGAGGTAGTACCCGTGGCATGATGGTTAGTGCGTTGGACTGCCATGCTAGAGGTCTTGGGTTCGATCCCTGCCTATGCCATCTAATGTTTTTTTTTCACGGGTGCTGCCTCTTGCGAGGAATTGACAAATTCTCCAAGAGTAATTCTTGTCATGGAAAGTTTACGTTAAATACTTTAACCAATAAAAAAAAAGAAACAATAAAATGCATAAGAGTAGAATCTCGAAAACATGAACGGTTCTATAACATGAATAGTTCGAAAAGAGGACCCTTTTCCTCTCACCATTGCAGTGTTCCAAAAGATGAACTAGTAGAAAAGATGAACGCTTTATTTTTTATGAACATCAATTTCTGAAGCGTAAAAACGCAAAACCTTGCATTAATCATAAAAGCCGAAAATGGAAGCGGCATTGTGTAGATGGTTCTGAAGCTACGAGAGCTATGTACATGTTCCCGTGCCAGTGATAGTGTTGAAAACAAACAAAGAAAGGATATACTTTTATTTAATGCTAGCTTCTAGAAATCTGTGGACAAAATTCTGAGCTCGAATTAGGACTCTGTCTTATCTTAAAAAAAAAAAATAAAGAAAACTATGCACGACTTCGGTATAAGCCGACGACAATTGTATAATGCTTTGAAGGTGGCCTTTTTTGGCAAATGATCCTAAGAAAAACTTTTGTCCACTCTGGTGAAGGACCAACTCTCGGAAGAAAAATTGCAAAAGATCGTTTTATATTGTTGGTATGACCGAACAGCACTAGTGAGCACAAGTTTAAACTTCTTGCCATTGCTATTGAAAAGGCCAGCAAATCCCAGATGATTCAAGAATGTTAGACCTCCAATGACACACACAACCTCAAAGGCTAAACTATGTTTGCATTACATGTTAATTGTACGGGAGTTTTTGAAGAACAATAACTTTTCAGAAAAGTCCTTGTTTATTGTTGATATTGCTCAAGTGAAAGTGATACGTAAAAATAGGCTTCAAAGTGATGATGACTGTATTCCCACGAAAAGATCTAACTAAAAGGTTCAACTCCTATAAACAACTTTTTAAATGTTTGTTTCATTTTATTTTGTTCTTAAAAGTAAAATGAATCGTTATTTTGTTAGATGCAATATCTATTGTTAACCGTCCTTGACTCCTAAATTTTAAAGCTTTGTTTTTCTTTTTCCAACTAGTAAATTGCTAACTTCCTTTTATTAAAAAAAACTGGAATCTAAACATGTCTAAATAGTGACATTTCTAAAAATAAACAAAGGAAACAACCTTAAACGGACCTATTAATTGGAATTCCTAACTGTAGACTGAATTATTCCATCCATTGCTCTTATACGATTAATTGCACAAATGTCATATAGATTCAACAAATTGCTAAAAGTTAAAAAAGCCATTCCTTGGTTTTAACATTAGCAAAATGTAAACGTAAATTTCCTTTTAATCTTATACAAAATTGGTGCTTAGGTCTCATGTATTGAACGTACAGAGTGATATACATTTTTTGAAAGGTTCCTCTTTTATAAGTTTTTTTTTGACAAGTAATTGATTTATTTTTGATCAAAATTTCCAGGAATTTACACCTCGTGCAATCCAACACCAACAATTTATATTTATTAATAAAATGAATGTGATTAGTAATTTTCTTATTCTATATATGTACATATGTACATAATTTGATTATGTCTATTACTTTTTTCTCTCTCATTTGTCAAAAACCAGGTTCGTTCAAAAATATCAAACTAAAGGGTTTTCCATGAAAGGCGGGTCGATTTTAAAATTGAATAAAACAAGCATAAGGTTTTATCTTTGCTCTTGCAAAGGCAATAGTTAACAATTCCCTCAATTGTAATTCTTGTCATGAAAAGTGCCCCTATATGCCTGAAAACATTCCTCGAACACAGGAATGTTTACGAGTTATAATAGTCCGGGAGCTAGCAACGTTTGGAAAACAAGAATTTTAGTTCAGTCATTTTTTTGATATGTTGTCTTACTTGCTTTTTCGGTTAGAGTCTGGGCAGTCTGGCTAACGGTAGCGGTTGTGTTTAGGGGGGGAGGGGCAATTTAAAAAAATTATTACTTAAAATATGAAAAAAATAGTTAAAAAATAACGGTAATACTTACAATTAAGTATTATACCTTTTTTTAAAGCCAACACTTTTGTCTATTAGCCTGTTTTTAAATTAAGTCAAAACTATGCATAGTTTTTGAAAAAAATTGTTTTAAACTCAAAATTTGGTAAAAAAAAGTTAAAAATATTGTTTAAAGTGTAATTTTTCAAAACCTTAAGATTATTTACTATTTTTTTTTTAGAATTCATTGCTCTTATTTGTTTGTGATCAAAAACTGAAAACTAGATGATTTTATGTCTACTAGTTCTCCAGAAAATTGAAGATTAATAAAAATCGAATATGGATTAAGATACATTGTAACTAGGCTAAATTAATTTTTCAATTTTCTCAAAAACTAAAAGACATAAAATCATCTAGTTTTCAGTTTTTGATTAATAATTAATAAGAGCAACAAATTATTAAAAAAAAACATATTTATAAACAAATGGTTTTGAAATATTGAAGTTGAAATTTTTTTTTCAACTTTTTTTTACTTAAATTTTGAGTTAAAAATTACGTTTTTTATAAACTGTGCATAGATTTGACTTGATTTAAAAAGTGGCTAATAGAACAGAATGTTGGCCTTAAAACGACGTATAAAACTTAACTGTATTATTATCATTTTAAGTAATAATTTTCTTAAATTGCCCCTCCCGCCTAAACGGGGGAGATAGACCCCCCTCGCAAAGTAAAAAATGCTTATTTTTAACTGTTCTATACAAATCTGTCATTAAACTTTGTCCCCTAAGTTATCTTACTCTCCCCAAACTTTTTTACTTAATTAATTTTTTATTTAAAAAATTAAAAAAATCGCGTATGACACATAATAAACAATCATAAAAATGTCTGGCAATAATAAATGCATATTTAGGAGACCTATTTAAAGGTGGAAAATTGAAAATTAAGCTTTAAAAAAATCTTTCAAAATTCAAAATTATCACCTGTACAAGTAGGTTGCGCACTAACAAACGCAACCGCTACCACCAGCCAGACTGCCCAGACTCTAACCGAAAAAGAAAGTAAGACAACATATTTTCAAAAAATTGACTGACCTAAAATTCTCGCTCGAAAACGTTAAAAAAGTTAAAAAAAAATTTCAACTTCAATATTTCAAAACCATTTGTTTATAAATATGTTTTTTTTTATAATTTCTTGCCCTTATTAATTATTAATCAAAAACTGAAAACTAGATGATTTTATGTCTTTTAGTTTTTGAGAAAATTGAAAATAACCACAACTACTATTTTAATTAAATTATTATTTTTTTTTGCTTGAGTGGTCTTATTTTGATAGTAATAATGGTAGGTGCGAGTTTGGGTGTATGCAACAGTGAAGTGTGTATGGGGGGCATGCTGCCCCCCTGCAACCCCCCTGCTTGGGTGCAAGGTGGGGTGGGTTCAAGGTGGGGTTGGTGCAAGGGTGCATGCAAAGTCTCTTTTGCATTTAAATAAGCTGGATTTAAGAAAAATGAATTTAGCCTTATTCGATTTTTAGTAATTTTTAATTTTCTCGAGAACTAGTAGACATAAAATCATCTAGTTTTCAGTTTTTGATCACAAACAAATAAGAGCAATGAATTTAAAAAAAAAAATAGTAAATAATCTTAAGGTTTTGAAAAATTACACTTTAAACAATATTTTTAACTTTTTTTTACCAAATTTTGAGTTTAAAACAATTTTTTTCAAAAACTATGCATAGTTTTGACTTAATTTAAAAACAGGCTAATAGACAAAAGTGTTGGCTTTAAAAAAAGGTATAATACTTAATTGTAAGTATTACCGTTATTTTTTAACTATTTTTTCCCATTTTAAGTAATAATTTTTTTAAATTGCCCCTCCCCCCTAAACGCAACCGCTACCGCCAGCCAGACTGCCCAGACTCTAACCGAAAAAGCAAGTAAGAAAACATATCAAAAAATTGACTGACCTAAAATTCTCGCTCGAAAACGTTGCGAGCTCCTATACTATAAGTCACTAGGCCCTAGTTCTCAACGGACTGTTGTGCCATATATGTATATTAAATCACACGATCTTGGTGGCCAATCCAAGTCGCCTCGTTGCGAAATAGCCATGAAACCGCTCGCGCAGAATACTCCAAATTTGGCAATTTTGGTTATTTACGTACCCATTGATCTAAAAATGGGCCCTACCGCTACTGATGATTTTTCGACCAAAATTGCGATCAATTTCCAACTGCTCTAAAATCCACTTAGCGAACACACGAACGCTCCGTATGGTCGTTTGGTCTCAGCTTCTGGGTCAGTTGGATTTGGTATGGGTGCATGCCCAAATTACAACGCAAAATTAGTCATTTTGTGGTCTGCTAAAAGACCAACTTTTTGGAATACTTTCATGATCAGTGGCGATGTTCTTGGCAAATCGTGCGTTTCGTTCACGTAAAGGTATTGGCTGATTGTTAACTGAGCTGGTGGAGTTGAATTCGCCCACCAAACGTTGAATAGTCGATTTGGAAAGACGACCATGTATCCCATAAAAAGAGTGCAACGCACACATGGTTGCTACTGGAAAACTTCCATTTTTATATTAAAGTTTTATCATTTGCAGAGGTGTTTCTCGCGGCTGTTACTTGCCACGAAGATTTGCCTTTAGTGACTGATTAAAAGAAGATATTTTGACAGAAAGTAAAAGAAACAATATGGCCGCCACAAGCTGTCAAAATCAACCCTTAATCTCTAAATCACAAACTGAAAAAAATTACGTTAATTTCATTGAAATAATTTTATTGACACGTAAAACTAATGTTTTTTCTTCTAAGGTACATCAAAAAAAAAATCAATTGTACATATGAAATGACATGAAATAAATTTTCAATCGTTTTTCATTCATCACGAAAATAAACAGTTTTTCGTTGGTGAAATCTTAATTTGGCAATGGAAAATCTTATTAAAGCATCATCTTTGTGATGTAGGAATTAGTTTTCATCTTATAGGCTTTTCACACCAAGTCCAAAACCCCGTTTTCGCGAAATTATCGGTTTTGGCCGAAAACCTACATCGAAAACTCTAGTTTTCCCACACATTTTTGGTAAACCACAAGTTTTATATAAAACCTCTCGAAAACTAGTAGCAATAAATTCAAAGTTGAACTAAACAAACAAACCATTCGAAACATTCAGCGGAAATCACTATAGCTACTGGCGTGGCGACCCCAAGGACGAGGAAGACTTGCTCATAGTTCGTAATGACGCGACTTTTCCAAGGGATGCGTCTTCGAACTCGTCGCCACAAATATGTTCGACGCTTTCACTTACTACCTGGAGAAAGACTTTCCAGTAACTCCGTTCAATCACAAGGGTTTGGGAGATATGAGGAAGGCGAAAAGTTCATTTGTGGAGGAGAATAAGTATCTCTGGTGGAGACTAAGTCGCAGCGAGCTAGGAAAATTTGCGCCAAAACATTTCACAATGTGGGAATCGTTGTTCCAGTGAATAAAACCACAACAGTGGAGGATCAAGAAGATCCTCAGTGCTTTGGACAAACCAGGCTAGTCCTTAAAGGAAGAAGCCAAAGAGATAGTCATGGAGAAATTGCAGCCCATCATTACTGCTTCAGTGATCGCTCTGGATGAGTGTGATTTTGGTACGAATCTGGCACTGGGAATTGACCTTTTCTGCTACGGCCATAAGGACCTACACGAAATCGTTCAGAATCTTCTGAACCCCGCCTATAAATCGCTCGGACGGCCACAATATATGACGATTCTGAAGGCACATTTGGCCAACAGAAGCAATAGTCATAAGCTCAGTATTTTGTATTGAATTTGTTGTGAAAGGAGAAGAAAATGTTTTAAATAAAATTAATTTTTATTGTAACAGTTTTGTTTGTTGTTGATTCTATGATATATTTTCTAGACAATTAGCTTCTCCTTAGTGAATTGTTCGGACCGGTTGAAGTGAACAAAGAGGATAGCTGCAGCCAAGCGAGCTTGTAGTTCTTGTTGGTTCATGTCGTGAGCCCATTCCACCCGTCCCCTGAACTTCAGTTGAAACTCTCCTTCGAGACGAGCTACTGTTACGGCCTTGTCTGCGCTGATATGCTGCTCTATCATAGCACAGGAAAGGATTATCGACTTAAGGGTGTCGACGGCAAAGAAAAATCCTTAGGAGAATGTTTGCACTTCAAGAATTTTCAAAAAATTGAATCTTGAGAGAAACGTTTGTTAAACCACTCAATGACGTTTGTCTTCCTGAAAACCAACTTGATAAGTACCTACATAAGGCTAAAGTATGTATCTTGCATTTCCAGATCCTTTAGTTCATTGCAGAGTATATCGAAAGTTCTGCGGCTCATTCTGAAATGTTGTTTGCAATACTCATCATCGTTTACTAACATTTTACGTTCCCAAAAAGTGCTGGTACGTACCTGCATAAAATATTTAGATATATACAAACATAGCTTTCTATTAATTGAATTGTTATAACAAGTTAGCCTTTGTCCACATATTTCTTTGTCGATTACGATTTTCAATTGCATCAATTAAAGCTTCTCTTTTCTTTCGAAGTTCCAGGATTTGCAAAAGAAAGAGGCTTGAGATAATTAAAAAAAAGTTTAACAAAATCTTCATATTTTGTTCAACTTTCATTTTTTTTGTTCATTAAAATCAATTTCAATTGGTTAGAATTCATTTTATTTTCACAAATAATTTGAGAAGAACAAAACTTTTTACTCACAAATTTGTTCATCAATACAAAATTTGACAGCCGGTGTTAAACAAATTTAAATGTCAAATGAAAACGTGTAAATGTTCGGTGTGAACGATTTTCGGGTTTTCGAAAACTTTTTGCCGAAAACCCGGTTTTGGGTTTGGATGTGAAAAGGCTATTAGCCACCAGTCGAGACAGTATAGAAATACGAATCACCGCAATGACTTGCATCTTTGTTGTTATTTGGGTTGCAACTTGGTTTTGTTATTCGACGAATCCATTAAAAAAACGTGTGTAAGTTCAAAGAGTTCAAATTTATTGTTCATAAATTTTGTAAAGATTTTGAGTTCCGTCTGGAAGTTTAGAGGGAATTGGATTGATGATGTTTCTTTTTTTTTTAATCAACTAATCAACAAAAATATTTCTAAGACCTTTCAATTGCGTTTGCCATTTATAATCTTCTGACTGACCACAAAGGAGACTTGTTTATTTCATATCTACAAACGGATACATATTTGACAATATTTTAAATTTTAAACCAAGAAATCAAAAAAAAACACAAAACAGGAATGGCTTCGCCGGAATTCTTGTTCATGAAGAAAAATGTGTGTGATGTGATGATGGCAGTGGAAAATTTCTTGATGTCAAATCTCGAAATTACCATAGAAATGTTTTGAAATTTTGTGTGTGTTCCTTGTATATTCATACACAATTTGGTCAAAGGTTGATTTATAGAATTTATTATTATTCCACATAATATTCGCATTCGCAAAACAACTTACTTTACATCTTAATCTTTACTTCATTTGTCAGCGTTTTTGTTTTATTTGTTCTTAAAATAAACAATGATGGGATGGGTTATTTTGTTTCTTGTTTTTTTTTTCTTTTTTTTTAATTTATTAAAATCCTATATTACACAATTTATCCTTAATTATACGAGTTTTGTATTTATCATTAATCTTTTATCTTAATAATATGTCAATCATAATATTACAGAAAAGTGTAGAAGCTAAAAACGTCAACAGGGGTCTCAATGATGTAACAAAATATAGGAACGTTTTTAAGGCTTTTTTATTGCTATAAGTTACATTTTTAATAATTCAACTCATTGTAGTTAATTAGCTATGCATATTATTTTGTTTAATCGTTAACTGGATCTTAGATATTTTCTAATTGATTATTATTATCTTTAGACATCGATTAAAATATTATTGATGTAAGTCTATTTAATTGATAGGTAGGTAGATAAGGTACTTACTGACCCAGGAGTACTTAAGTATATATATATTATATATATTACACAACTCAAGCTCACTCTATGGTGCTTTGTATAATTAGTGGGTTGATTTACATAGGTATGTCAATATTGGGTGCTTTTTATTGTCATGTAGTGATTAGAATCTTGAATTATTATCAAATTGGAATCATAAACTTTTAAATGTTTGAAAATACTCAATACTTAAATGTACGTAGGCAACAAATATTTGTCATGAAATCCCTAAATTGAATGCGTAAACAATAATTTTTCTTTTTATTTATTATATTTTTTGTACTCGTATTAAATACGATCAAAATTAGTTGGGACAACACAAAATAAAGTATAAAGAAGTGCGAACTTGCGAATTTATTGGTTTAACCTATATTAAATTGAAGGAACGAATGTGTCATGAACTTTGTATTTTCTTTTGTTATGTTTTTGTTTAAAAAGGTATTAATTTTTTTGTTTTTGTTGTTGTTAAGAAATAAACAAAATTTTATTTTAATAGGATATGGCTTTTTCATTGCAGTTTCATAATACGGCAACATAGAGTTCAATAATTTAAGTTCAATTTAGAGTTAAATGTTAGCACTAAGAATGGTTTTTACCGACTTTGTAAGAGTTTAAAAGCAAAGCAATTGGTTTCATTTGAGGCACTTATGAACTTCTCCATCTAACTCGGTCCCTAGCTAGATGTCTCCAGTTTTGCGCTCCAAGTTGGGTGAGGTCACTTTCCTCTTGTGCGCGCCACCTGATCCGCGGTCTTCCTCTACTGCGCTGTCCTGTGGGTGTGGATTCGAAGGCTTTCCGGGCCAGAGCATTGGTTTCCTCTACGTGACCCAGCCATCTGTTGGACTTTTACCCTTCTGGCTAAGTCAACATCGCTGTACAGCCGGTACAGCTCGTCGTTCCATCTTCTCATCCACTCCCCTTCGATGCATACAGGACCGTAGATCACATGAAGAATTTTTCTCTCGAAACGACTCAAGGTGATTTTATTAAATTTTTCTTACTGGTTTGAAAATTGGTAAAGATTTCTTCTTAATTTTTGTTTTAATAAAATATTTTATTGAATAAAAACATTAATTTGTGTGTTTGACGAGTATAAGGAGGAATCTCAAAGATTCAAAGTGTCTTATTGTCTACTAAATATTTGAGCCTTTTTCAATTTATCATTCCTAATCAAGTATATTGTTGCCACCCATTCTTAATTTAGAAAATACATAAATAAAATAAAGTAAAATGCACGACTGGGTCGTACGAACTTGCTCCTGTATGCAAAGAGTCTGTTTAAAAAAGTACCTATATAAGATTTAATAATATACCTGTAAAAAAAAAGATTTTCTTCAAAGATATAAATGCCATTTGATTTGTCAAAAAACCTCCATTTTTCAAATTTTTTGTTTGAAAATCGTTAGACCGGTTTAATTTAAATTAATTTTCTTATATATCCCATTTTTTTTTAATATTTTTGCTATGCAGTTGTTTAGTGATTGTAAATATACGTTTTAGATTTGAATTTCGTAAAAAAATGTGGACCCTTTTTCGAGATATTGGATTTTGAAAAAAAAATTCAATATTTTTTTCAAAAATCCAAAAAAATATATACACTTTTGATCATCAAATATTGAAATCGCTCCATATGTTCCTGAGCATTATAAAAACAAAATTAAGGTTCTATGAGCGGTACCTTTCCGGGTCGATACAAAAATATGTTTTTCTTACTTAAAAAAGCCACGTTAAAAAATAAAATTTTGGAGAAAATTTAAAAAAAATCTATCGGTTTGTTTTTGAGAAAATTCGAATTTTTGTTTTTTTTTACCAAAAAAATTGTATGGGGGCCACTGTTAGTTTTGATCTTAAAAAAAATGAAAAAAAAAAAAAACGCCTAACGCGAATCTGCTGAAAACCTTAACTTCAAAGTTTTAACTCAATCGACCCAATGGCTTAGGCTGTAGGAACGTGGACAGACAGACAGGATAGACGGACTGAATCGCGGGACCCACTTTTTTCGACTTCTCTACCATCGTAATACATATCATGTTTGATTAAAATCTCGAGTTCGAAATTTTGCACGAATGCAAAACTTGCCATCAAAGCAACAACAAGTAAAAATCAAATTTGTTCTTGTGCCTCATCTTTCAGCTATAAAATCATTTGAAACTATCTGTCTTTTCATATCATTTTTCTTTTTCACTCCAAGTTTGCATCATTTATTTGATACAAAATTTTAAATTTTGGCCAAAAATTATCTATTTTAACTGCATTAATAAAAACCAACGGAAATATTCCTTGCGCCTAGCTTCAAAATTACTTTGGCTCCTCTGTAAGCCAACTTTATCAGCAATTTTCATAGTTACAACTACTATTGATAATTACTAAACACAGTACGAGCAGTAAGATAGGGCAGGATCAGAAAGGAGATGCCGTTGCACATTAGTTTTGAATGTCTGCGCATTGTAATGAGTAGGAAATATTGAGCCTGGTAAAGCGTTTCACATTCGTGAAGTGAGTCTTAAGAAAGAATTCCTTTACTTAACAGTACGTCCGCAGTTGGGCTCAAGGCTAAACTGATAAGCATTCCTAGAAGTACGGGTATTACGGTTGAATTTTTTTAAAGGAGGAATACAACTGGTTATTTCACTGGAGCATTATTTGTGAAAATAGGCATAAAACAATGATAGGCATTAAACCTTGCGGAGGTGTTAAAGAAAAGCAAATATCTCAGTAATAGAACGATCGCCTATCATTTTAAGAGCTCTTTTTTCAATTCTAACCAAAATACTCAAGTACGTTATTGGAGCACCAACCCGAATATGAGAATTATATTCGATCCTTGGACGAATAAAAGCCTTGTAAATTATAGCCAAATCAGAAGGGGTAAAAAAACTTCTTGAATTGGAGAAAACCGAAACCCTGAGCAGTATTTTTTGCGATATCAAATAAGTGATCATTTTACAAGAAGTAGTTTGTGATGCCCATACTTTGAACTAAAAGCTGTTCAGTCTCCTCGAGGCAAGTACCACCCATGGATAGTGGCATTGTGGGAAGGTTACGATATTGCGACAGTAGACAACATTGAATTTTCGAAGAATAAAATTCTACACGGTTTTTGAGCCATTGGCAGTCCACATCCGAAGAACAAGAAGGGATGAAAATCTAAAAACGAATACCTATGAAAAGCTGAAAGTTTTGTCATCAGCGAAATAATTTAGTGGGTTAGAAGTTTCAGACAATATATCATTTATAAAAAAATAAGGAAGAGTGGTGGAGACAGAACGGAGCCCTGGCACAGGAGCGTTTGTTTTGTTGATATCAGATTTAAACCAATCCAATACTACTTAATTTGAACAGTCCGAAAAGTAATTTCCAATCCTACAAAGAAGAGAATCATCATTAACAAATGCACTAATTTTTGATAAGAAAGCTTAGTGCCGAATTCTATCAAATGCCTTTCAAATATGCAGTGCAATAAACTTACTTTCTCCAAAACGATGAAAAGTATATGTATGATGTACGAGTATAATGTATCATGTATCAAATACTAAAAATGCTTTATTACTGTTCTAAATCTATGGCAGCCTTTGTTTTAATCATCAATAAATTAATAAATAATTAATTCAAAAATACCTTTAAATTAATTTATTTGTTGAAATGGCTCTGATTTTTTCATTTTAATTTTATCAAAGCATACATTTTAATTTTAAATAAATTTTTTTAATTACATAATAAATAAGTTTCTATTGAAATTTTTTAAAAGTTTTTAAAATTTATTTTAAATCTTGTAATTAATATTAAAAAATATAAAAAAGATAAATTAAAAAATATTTAACAGTTAAATTTAAGTTTATTTCTTTTTTAATAAAACTCAACTTTAACACAACAAAAACGTAGAATGCATTCTAAGTCTTTAGCTTTAATACAATTTTTGTCTCTCAAGGTCAACTATTGTAAACTTATTTAAAACAAAAAAAAAATATTGTGACATCTTAAGTCCATAGATAAGAAAAATAATAAACAATGCAAAATATAAACAAAAACTTATTTATTCAGAGCAGCACGTGTTATAAGGGTTTCCAGGCCTTTGTCTACGAATTCTTCACAGATTCTTAATAGGTTAATTGATAAGAAATTCGTCATTCTTTTGTATGACGAAAAAAACTTTTTTTTTGAAAAAATTAAGCAATTTCCACTTGACAAAGTTCATTAGAAAATGACCTAAAAAATTCATTAAAAAGGTTTTTGTAACCTTGAAAGTATTTCAACCAAATTATAGAAGAAAAAGTTGGCCTATTAAACGAAGGCGTATGTAATATAAAGTATGAACGTATTTTTGAAGAATCTTTTGTGAAAATCTTTAAGAGACACCTTAATCTAATGGTACAATTTTTGATACAAATCTAGCTTGGCTTCTTTGAGCTCTAGCTTTTTGCCAGTTCAAAGCTGATAAAACACTAATAAAATAACATAATTTGCGTACATTTATAAAATATTTTTTATTATCGAAAATAGAATGTGTGTCAAGCCCCTATATTTTATTTTAAGCTTCATCTTACTTCGGTTAGTAACAAAATTATAACAATTCAAAATTAAGAAAATTCTTAAAGTTACAACAAAAATTCTAATATTTTGTTATCAAAATGAATAACATATATTTTATTTCTTTAATTTATTGATAATTATTTATGGTTTTAATTATGCATTTAATGTTTAGGCTGATTTATTTATTTATTCTTCTATTTTTCTAAAATCCATAAATCACTGTAGAAATTCCTAATAATTTTCATATGTCTCCTATTTTCGATGGGTATTAATATGTTGTCAATGTATTTATTCGTGAAATCTTGTATCTTTGAATATTTGTGAAAAACTTTATTTTCGTAAACTGGAAATAAAATTTAATTAAAATAAAACCAAGTACTTACTTTGAAAACGAATAAACATAATAAGTTTGTAGTTATCCAAAAACACTTAAAATGTCTCCGTTGTAGTTTGAGTTACTGCTGTTTTTTTTTTTAAATGGTGTCACAGAAAAACACAAATCCAAGATACACAAGACAATAACATTAATACACTAATTTTTCGAAATGTTTTTATATTCTTAGTTTTTATTTTCATAAAAATTACAATATTAATTATTTTCATAAAGTATTTTTTTTATATTTTGTGTGTTGTTATTGTTTTTGAAAATCTCAATTTAATTCTTAAGTTTTTTTTTTAAATTTGGTTCAGAATATCGAAATTCAAACTGAAATATATTAAAGTTGAAGAGAAATATTTATAACATTGCCGCAGAGAGCTCACTCGGCAGCGTTATGAAAAATCTATCATCCATGCAATAAGTCAGCGTTTCATGCAGCAAACAAAATCTACTGATAAGAAAATGAGCCAAGCTAAAATAAGAGCAACTCAGTGTTAAGCTAAAAGATGCTCTCTATAAATTTTTGTTTTGAATTGAAAAGTATGGGTAGATGCTTTGTGTGGGTGTATAATAAAGGGTAGTTAAATTTTAAGGGCCGATGATGATTTTGAATAAAACATTTATTATTTTGGAATTTACTGTCAATCCTTTTTATTATGATAAAACTGGTATGGTTTAATTATGTATGGAACAAAATAACGGCCAAATGAACGCTGCGACCTTGGCGGCACAGGTCCATCCGATGGTCCAAATTTTCGATGACGCTGAAGCATAGTTGAGGTTCTATGCCGTTAATGTGCAGAATTATCTAATCCTTTAGCTCTTGAATTGTTGCCGGCTTATTGAAGTACACTTTTTCTTTCAATGTCGTCAAAGAAAGAAGACCAACGATGTCAAATCACATGATCCTGGTGGCCAATTGACATTGCCACCACGTGAGATAACATTGCCTTTGAATTTGTCGCCCAAAAGAGCCATTGTTGCGTTAGATGTTTGGCAATTTGGGGTCATTAAAAGTTTTGTATCATTTCACGATAGCGAATACCATTAACAGTAATTTCCTGACCGGCCTCATTTTTGAATAAATATGACCCAACGATGCCGCCAATCCATTAACCGCACCAATCAGTCACTCTTAGTGGGATTATCATTGGCCCAAATGTGGCATGGCAATTCTTATTGTCAAATCCAATGAGGCGAAAATGTACATCACTGAGGATGATTCTTTTCGAAAAATGATCATCCACTTTTGCTATTTCTTGCCACCATTCGGAACATTGAAGACCCTTGAAATGGTCAAGAGGCTTTAGTTCTTCAGCCAATTGCACCTTGTTAGCTTGTTAATGCAAGTCTATATGTAAAGGGTGATTTTTTAAAAGCTTTAAGAAAGTTTAAAAAAAAAACACATACAATTCTGAAAAATGCATGAAATCTTTATTTGAATCGATAGTATGGTCTAATTTTGGCATGCAACATTTCGGCCGGTATCTCACGAATAAATGGTTCAATGTTGTCTTCCAATGCGTCAATTTAAGCGGGCTTGTCTGTATAGACATGAGCTTTAACATAGCCCCACAAAAATAGTCTAAGGCGTTAAATCCCACGATCTAGGCGGCCAATTGACCGGTTACGAACGTGAAATAAAATGTTCACCGGACTCGCCTCTCAATAAGTCTATTGTTGCGCGTGCTGTGTGGCATGTGGCACCGTCTTGTTGAAACCATATGTAATGCAAGTCAAGCTCTTGGATTTTGGGCGAAAAAAAGTTGGATATCACGATAGCGCTCACCATTCACAGTTACGTTACGATTCGCATCATCTTTGAAGAAGTACGGTCCAATGATGCCACCAGCCAATAAACCGCACCCAACTGTGACTTTTTCTGGATGCATTGGTAGCTCTTGCAATGCTTCTGGGTGATATTCGCTCCAAAATCGACAATTCTGCTTATTTACGTACCATGTTTGACAGTGAAACAAAACACGAAACGTGCTAATAATAGCTAAAAAATCACCCTTTATAATTTGTATCAACGACGAGCGTGAGAGGTTGTGGTTGGGCACGACGCACGCGACGACGAGTTGAGGTGGACGGCTCTTTAGCCACAATAGTTTCTGGAGTACGAGCTGTACGAGTATGCACTGGTGTTTTCACATCTTTAACAGACCCGGTTTGCTCAAAATTTTTGCACGATTTTGATATTTTGTACTCACAGTTGGACGATTAAATTGACCCAAAAAAAATTACGAAGTGCTCGCTATGTATTTTGATTTAAACGTCCAATTTCATAATAAGCCTGAATATGGTTTAAATGAGTTAGTCTGAAATTACGAAATGTCAAATGAAATGCGGACAAAAATTTGACGTTTCATCGGGCCTTAAATTTAACCACCCTTTAAGAATACAAAGTTGTCGATCATCAAAATGTTAAGTTCCATCGATGGAAAAAATATCTATAAAAATACAATTTTGTCCCCCTGGACAGAAAAACATGAAGTGTTCCCTGCAGTGTAGATCAAATTAGAATTTAATGTTTTTGTTGATCTATTTTTAATTGAGTCAAAAATTAATTGCAAGTTATTGCCTCACAAAATACCTGAAACTTACTAAAATGTGTGTTTTTGTTATGTATGGTTCTTAAATAGAGTATGTGAGCTTGAGAAGTACAAATATTCAATAAAATACAAATCTCTTTAATATGTAATAATTGCAAAGTGTAAATGGTTTAGTATTTTGACATTTTGTGAAAAATGCACTCCTTAATTTTCCAATGCATTTAATTTTCTTTTACTTTATTGTTCTGTATTAATTGATAGCTAGACTATTCGTTTTTGTTTGATCTGTTTTACTAAAATTATTTTCTTTTTAATATAGCTTAAGATGAACCAATTTTAATAACTGATAAGAAACACGAGAGCTAATGTTACCGTTAGGGGGTCATATGTGATGATTACAAAAACAACTAGAAATATAAACAAATAAATTTTAAACATAAAATATAGAATTTTTAGTTTTTTGTTTATCAAAATAGGTCATTGCAAATAAATTAAACATTTTGATAGGGACACTACGTTCAAATAACATAGGTACATCCTTCATATACATATTATTTAAATAATTTAAGCTAAAGTATAAACAAAGACAAATTTAATGTTTTTGTTTAGTTTTTTTTTTTATTTGTTATTTCATTAAGAAGTTTTCATTCTCATGATGATTTCTCAAAAATGTTTACCTTGTTGAAAAAAGAGTTCTTGAATAAAACAGAAAAATCTATTGGCGATGAATCCGAAAATGGATTTTTGTCTTCTCCGAATAGGCTCCGAATGGAGTAAAAATTGTATTAGCCGTTGTGTTGATGTAAAGGTTTACTTTTGCGGTTTCGAAATGAAGATTAAAAAGAGGATGGGATGCGACCCACACTGATAAATTCCTATCCGTGCCCGTTTGTCGATTTGTTTAAAAGTTTAACAAAATGTCAATAGCGATGTTTTTATTTGTGTGAGATAAAAATTTGAAGAAAATAATTTCTTATCAGTTTTTGTTGTTTTTGTAAAAAAACTAAAAAACTGTCGATTGTTATTGCATACAATTATTTTGAAGGTAAAATAATTTTTTGTTTGTAAAATATTCGAGGTAACAAATATTTTTTGTAAGTTTTTTTGGTTTACAAAAAAACCGTTAGTTGATTTTTTTTAAAACTAGACTAGTTTGTTATCACATCAGATTATAACGAGTTATCCATTTTGCGATTTCAAAAGTATATGGCTGGAATTCGCCATCTGTCAAACTAAGTTGTTAAACCAATTTTTTTTTCAGTTAAAAGTCTTGACATTAACGAAAATGGATCGCTTTTAACTATCGCACAACACATACAAATTTTTAAAACCTACTACAAAAATGGTGATTCTGCCACAGCCATATATCGCGTTTTAAGAGGAGATTATGGTTTAAATAATCGTGCAACTACGCAAGCATAGTCAAAATTGTGAAGAGATTTGAAGAGACTGGTTTGGTTACACATGTAAAAATATCTCTGCTTTAACTGAAAAAGGGCTTCTCGGTGTGGACTAGGCGTTAACCCACAAAAAACCGACCTTGTCCTCTTCACAAGGAAATACAAAGTCCCACACATTGACCCTCCCCTCATAAACGGTGTACCACTTAAATTCTCTGAACAAGCAAAATACTTGGGTCTCATTTTAGATAAGAAATTAAGTTGGAAACCTAATATTCAAGAGAGAATAAACAAGGCCACAGTAGCCCTGTTCTCCTGTAAAAAGGCCATTGGTAATAAATGGGGCCTACAGCCCAGCATTACACACTGGCTATACATCTCGGTCATAAGACCGATCCTTACTTATGGAGTAGCGGTATGGTGGACGGCGCTAGATACAGCGACAAATCGCGATAAGCTCAGCAAAGTCCAACGAACAGGCTGCCTGTGTATGGGAGGAGCACTTCGCTCCACCCCCTCCGCCTCACTAGATGTTCTGTTCCATCTAACACCGCTGGACATTTTCAGCAAGCAAACAGCCGCTAACACTGCCATACGGCTTCAAGCCTCCTCTCTGTGGATCAATAATGGAATTGGCCACACCACTATTTTGAACTCGTTCAGAACTATAAACAGTAATATTGACTACACCATACCCCATCCTCAGTTTAATAACTATAGCTTCAAAGTGACTATACCTCCCAGGTCTTCTTGGGAGAATACATCATTTTTGAACGATGGTCCTATAAACTTCTATACAGACGGATCAAAAACGGAGGATGGGGTTGGTGGAGGCGTATACTCAGATAGACTAAACTTAAGTCTCTCCTTTCGTCTACCCGATCATTGTAGCGTGTTCCAAGCTGAAATCCTGGCTATAAAAGAAGTCCTATCCTGGCTTAGAGAAAACGTTATATCAACTAATGATATACGCATCTTCTCGGATAGCCAAGCTGCGTTAAAGTCCCTACACTCTGTCTCCACAAACTCATTAACAGCCCTAAATTGTCGATCATCTCTTACGGAGATGGCTACACAGTTCAACATTCACCTTCTCTGGGTGCCGGGCCATAGAGACATTCCAGGAAATTGCAAAGCTGACGAACTTGCAAAAAGCGGAACAACTTTACCTCTGCTGGCTCATAATGCTAACATAGGTATCCCTCTAGCTACATGTAAACTTATGCTAAAGCAAGATACCATAGAGAAAACAAACCTCAGGTGGAATAACACCACCACCTGTGTCGCAACAAAACTAATTTGGCCTATTCTTAGCGCCAGGCGCTCAAAACAATTAATCTCTCTGAGTAGATTGCATATTAGCTACGTTATAGGTGTCCTGACTGGGCACTGCTTAATAGGAAGGCATGCTATTCGACTTGGAGCCCCTGCAAATGATTTTTGTAGGAGTTGCATGGACGAAGAAGAAGAGGAGACAATCTCTCATCTTCTGTGCACATGCCCTGCCTTATCACACAGACGTAGAATCCACCTTGGAGACTACTACTTTAACGATACCAGCGATCTAAAAAATTCAGACATTACTTGTCTCCTACGCTTTATTCGAAGCTCCAATTGGTTCAACGAGTTAAGCTGATTAACTGATCCATGTGGTATCACAACGGACTATACTTTGGTCTAAGTGTGTTGGACGTCCCAACCAACAGCCACTTTAACCTAACCTAACCTTAACTGAAAAAGTTGTGGAAGACCCGAATGTGTCGGTTCCTCGTCGTTCTCAGGAATAAGAACTGTCTTACGGCACATTATGGCGTATTTCGCATTTGGATCTCCACATACATCCATATAAAGTCCAGCTCACACAACAACTAAAGCCACCTGACCATTCACAATGTCGTAGACACGTCGAATGGGTGCTTGAACAACAGGCGGTGGACGGCTATTTTTTGAACAAAATTTTCTTCAGCGACGAAGCACATTTTTCACTCGGTGGGTATGTTAATAAACAAAATGGTCGTATTTAGCGTTCTGAAAATCCTGAAGTAATTAAAAAGAGGCCATTACATCCACAAAAAGTCACTGTTTGGTGCGCTCTTTGGTCCGGAGGAGTGCTATTGGACCTTACTTTTTCGAAAACGACGATGGAACGACTATCACGAAGTCAATTCGGAGAATTATGGTCAAATGATAACCGACTTTTTTTTGAAGCTATTGAATAATACAACTTGGGGAATATGTGGTTTCAACAAGACGGTGCCACATGCCACACAATTCGAGCGAATATGGCTTTATTGCAAGAGACTTTTCCTTGCCGCGTAATTTCTAGTTGAGGTGATATCAACTGGCCACCAAAATCATGCGATTTGACACCGCTGGACTTTTTTTTTTTTTGTGGGGCTACGCGAAAGACCGTGTTTATGCAGATAAACCTTTAACTCTTGTGGACTTAAAATACAACATTCGTCAAGTTATGGCCGAGATACCGCCCAATATGTGTCAAAAAGTGGTCGAAAATTACCTTAAAAGAATCGATGCTTGCAACAATTCGTGTGGTGGTCATTTAAATGATGAAGTGTTTCACACATAATCTCAACGTTCAAACTTTTTAATAAATAAGAAGTATGATGAACAAAATATTTTATATGTTTTATTTACGTTTACTTTTGAAACCACAAAATGGTTAACCCTGTATATCAAAATGTATTTGAAATCGATATCTCTACTTCCTTACTTACTTAGGTCCTCAGACCTTTTAAGTCCTTTGGGAACCCCTTAGGGGGCATAGGGCATCTACTACGGAGATGTGTTTCAGCTCCCTCCAACTCTTGCCTAGTGATGAATGATGTAATGCAGTCGTTATACCTTTTCGAAGTGTATGTCCAATCCATTGCCATTTACGTCTTCGTATAATAGAGTCTTTAGGTTCCTGACCTGTCCTTCTATGAAAGACCTCATTGGATATTCGGTTTGGCCAGAAAATCCTTATGATGTTGCGAAGACATCCATTCACGAAGGTTTTTAGCTTTCTTGTAATGGCTGAAGTAACCTTCCAGATGCTGCACCCATAAAGAAGCACAGATTCGACATTTGTGCGAAACAGTCGTAGCTTTGTTCTTAAGCTAATAGAGTAGTTCCTCCAAATTTTCGACAGCATACCGAACGCCGTTTTTGCTTTTCCGATGTGGCAGATGACGTCTTGTTCGGTTCCGACTTCGATGGAGACGATACTTCCAAAGTATTGAAAGCTCTCCACTTTTTCCACTGGTTGCGAGGAAATATTTATTTGAGAGGATGGTCGGGTTCCGAATGTGTTTTGTCGGAATTAATTTTCAGCCCCACGACTTCTGCTTCTCCCTCCATCAAATGACAACAAGTGTGGAGAGAGAAGCAGAAGTCGTGGGGCTGATCCTATGACCGCTACCTGAAAAAGCTGCGCGCAGTACATCGCTTATCACCAACAAAAACAATATTAGCGACAGAATACAGCCCTGTTTGACTCCGCTACGGATTTCAAAATCCTCTGACAACCTACCATCATGCAGAACGTGACACTTGGATCCATCATATGTTGCCTTTATAATAACAATTAGTTTTTCTGGGATGCCTCTCCTCCGCAAAGCTAACCAGATGTACTCCCTGTTGACGCTATCAAAGGCCTTCTTGAAGTCCATGAACAGCAGGTGTAGTGGTGCTCGATATTCAACGCAATTCTCAATAATGATCCGTAGGGTGTTGATATGATCAATACGGGAATATCCAGCGCGGAATCCTGCTTGTTCGGTATCGAGTGTGGCCTCAAGGTGTTCTCTGATGCGTTTCCGTGTGATTTTTGCTACTATTTTGGCAACGACAGGTAGAACGCAAATTCCTCTCTAGTTTTCGCACTTTGTAAGATCTCCTTTTTTTGGGAGCTTGACGATCATTTCCTTCTTCCACTCATCGGGGAAGCTTTCTTTACTTGCTATTGAAATATGGACGATGAAAAATAATATCCCGAACGTTCTTCCTACAAGAAGTTAATAAAGCACACATCGATTTATTTTTGGTGAACATTTTATTTCATTACAAAGTTTGAACTTTGCAATTAGTAGGAAAACGAAGCATGCGATTCATTTGGGTTCACTTTTTCGGACATCTCGGGCATTATTTTGTCTATAACTTAAGTAATTTTGGTTTTTGACGTGTCTAGGTTGCGGGAAATATGATCTTGGTCCAACAGAAAAAAATACAACGGTTTCAAATCGCATGATCAATTGACGTTGCCAAAATACGTTGAAATTACGCTACTAGGGCACCTCTCACGCAATAAAGCCATAATTGTTGATGTTGTATCAGGTTTTTTTAGAACCATAACCTACCATCGAAGACATGAACTTCAATCGCCAGCCAAAAATGAGGTGTGCCTGTGCAACAAATTGCATTTCTGCTAAACTTTTACTTCCAGCATCAATATTTTTGACTGAGCGTGCATTTCTTTAAAAATTTAACAATCGCTTTAGTAGTCAGCGGATTTTTAAAAGTGACTGCGTTTAAATCACTACTTTCAGTTAAAAATTTAAATCGTTAGAGCGGTTTTTTATTTTTTTAATTAATTTTGTATATATGTAGATTCAAAAATTTTCAATTTTTGTTAAAAAAGATTTTTAGTATAATTTTCGTCAAAAAATTTTGATCCGTTTTGAAGATACCTATCGAATTTAAAAAAAAAAATAATATTTTTTTAAAAATCCAAAACAAAAATACCAGTGTTTTGTTGGAAAATCTATCCATAGTATAGTAGGATTTTACTACCAATAAAAGTTAGAGTAGAATCTTACTATGAATGGGTTTTTGACATTTATGCGAGTCTCAAATGGATCTTATGTGATTTCGTTCTCAAAAGTTGGTACGATTGATATTGCATTTGTATCTCGATGGGTGTGTTCATTGAGTAGTTGTGCATTTGGAATCATGTGTGTTTTCCATTGGGGAAAAAATCAATCTATTACTGTTGATAATATTTAGTTTTGTTAGTGAAAATGGACTAACTGGGCTTATTTTACAAGAGAAAACAATAGAAAAGATAATTAAGTTTTGCTATGTTTCCACCAAAGGTTTATCTTAGTTTAGATTAAATAAATCTTTTCGGTGTTTCCACCGCACAAGAAGATTTAAAAATGATTAAGTTTGACAGAACTTTCTAAAATGCAAATGGTGTTTCGATGTTTCTTATGAAGTGCAAGTGAGATAGTTTGATTCGTGTTAAACAATGAAAAACTGAATAGTTCAGCACCATATAAGAATATGCAATTCCATGTGCAATTTTTTTTTTTTTAATTTGATTAAAACAAAACTATAATTTTTGTACACAAACATGCAAATAAACAGACCATAACGCATTATTTGTAAAACCAACTCCTCCACACAGATTTTTCTTCACAAATTTTGCCTCGACTCCGATGCCCGACCGGAATCGAGGCGAATCAAGCTCATTTCAACTCGATTCAGGTATATAAAGAATTTAGGCGAGCTTCAAGCTCGCTTCAACACCACATGTTAATGTAGTAGTCTACGAACAAACCCCCTTCTTGAAGTTTTTATTTTATGTCAAATTGTTTGGTTAGAACTTTGAAATCGACTATCACATTACACAGACGTATTTTCTTAATTTTGATAGTCAACCATCAAAAATCAGCTTACACGATTTCACCCCTGGTCTGAATTTCGCTATTTTTTTTTTTGAAATTTTTTGATAAATTATTCTGGCAAATATTCAGTTGTATCAACTTTCAAATATAAAAACCGGACTACTGCGGATCTTTTTTTTTTGGCAATTTCTCACTATACTATACATATATGGAATACGAAAAAACATTTGACATTTTTGATCATCAAATATTATTTAGACAATATAAGAGCTTGTGCACAGAGAAAATTACTGAAATCGGTAAATGAGTTCCGAGGGAATTCAAAAACAAAATAACGGTTCTATGGGGGGTACCCTTCTAGAGCAATACAAAAATATTTAAAATAAGCAAAGCTAAGAAAAAAAATTTAGAGAAAATTTAGTAAAAATCTATCGGTTCATGTGTGAAAAATGAGAATTTTTGATTTTTGACCAAAAAAGTGTACTACTGTTGTTTTTAGCCTAAAAGAAAAATGAAAAAAAAACCCTAACCGAAAATCCTTAATTTCCAAATTTGAAGTCAGCCGACCCAATGTTATGGGAAGTGGGGGCGAGGACAAACAGACGGACGGAATCGGGAGACCCACTTTTTTCAAATTCTTTACCATCGTAATGTCATGTTTGATTAAAATGTCGAGTTTGAAATTTTTTACGATTGCAATACTTGCCATATACATAGATCCTATATATCGCCAGTTAAAAGACAAAAATCAATCTTGATGTGTGTTATATCTATTATAACACTTTTATTTAATTATACTCCTCATCCTGAACATTTTAAATCGCATAACAAAGATACATTTGTATATCTGTAATAAAATCCAGATCTTCACAAAAAATATCAACCTTTGTGACCTAACCGAAGACCAATTTGTGTTTTGACAGACCCAAAGCAAAAAAAGGTTGATTGATTTAAAACCATTATTGAATAACTCCATAACACTATTATCTGTGATCATATACGATTAAAATGTGACATGATAATAATTATAATATCATATTAAAAAAATTATGAGAGTTTAAAATCACCGCGGAGAGTGACAACTCACATGCCCATTAAAATCAGTGCAAAGGTACGAGAATAAACACAATACTTAAGGCAATTATAATAAAATATAACAAAGTAGGTACGCGATGAATAAATAAAGTACATTCTCGTGTTTACAAAATTTTATTTATAATTTTATCTTAATCTTTATTGTTTTTGACGATAAGGTGGCGCTAAATTGTCTGGCAGATAGTTAAGTCAATTTATTTACTTCCACATTCTTAGGTAAATGACACTTTATATTATTGTTGTTGAAATAACAATAATATAACTTACCTCAGTTAACAAAATCTTATCGTTAAATATTATTATTTACATTAACAATAAAATTTAATTAACATAAATGTGAGCTGAGAAAAACAAATGTGTATTGGAAAAACAAGTAGAAAATTAAAACTTTATTGAATTCAAACCAAATTAACTTAGTATTTATTTACTTCCAGTTCTTGAATTTTATTGAAAATATTTTGGTGGGTTTCGAAACTACGCATTAATAAATTTTGATCATTCATTCTATTCTCAAGGTTGCTTTCTTTTATAAGTGATTAGTTTGAAACTAAATATATAAGTTATGGGTCTATTGTTACGAGTATTAAGAACTTATTGCTAAAGCTTAAAAAAAACAACAGACTTGTTTATCTATCAACAATATTGTTTAATAGCCTTCTTTGGTTTAAGCTATGATTTAAGTTAGTAGGTAGGTAAGGTATCTAATGTTTATAATTTTGTTTACATCGCAAAACAAAATAAAAAGGTGATTTTTCTGAGAAAATGTAATTGCTTCGAAAACAATTTTAATGACATAGATTTTCAGATTCTCATCAAGACCATAGTTTTCCTAACATTTATTACCAACATTTCATAAATACCATTAAATACACAGAGTTGTTGAAAAGTTGTCAACCATTCGATAACAAATAACATATTTTCCTCAAGAAATACTAAGTTTTTCAAAACAAAATTGAAAAAAGACGGATAGATCGGTCCTATGGAGCAAATAGTTTAAGGACAAAAGTTCACTCTGTTTGTATCGCAAAAATAGTTTTTCTTCTTTAGGTTGCGTTTAAGCAACTTATAGGTGCATCTCGTTTTACTCTGTAGGCTTTGATAAGAAAATTGTTGCGTGTGACGTCAGCAATCTTCTCGATTAGTTTTTGCTGATTTGTGTTTAATTCATTAATGTTTGCATCTTTTAGTGAGGTTGCGTTCCATTTGAATCTTGACCATTCGCTGTAGAATTGAAGTTGTTGGCTATTTTATATATGGGTAGATTGCATTCCGAAAACAAAAGAAGTGCAATCCAAGTGTGTACGTGTATAGTGGTGGTTGAAGGCCTGTCTCAAGATGGAGCACGTAGTTTTTAATGTTGTACGGAGTCGGAAAATTCTCTTAAGGAAGTATCTGTGTAGCTTTTCCAGTTCTTCGAATTGGTAGATTTGAGCTGCATAACACATGATAGATCTCATCACTGCTTCGAAGACTGTGTACTTTGAGCTTGGCGCAATTTCTTTTTTTCCAAGGATAGTTCTCCAACTGCATTTTATCGCTGAATTGGATTCCTTCAGTTTTTCTCGTAAATGTTTCCTGAAAGATAAGCAACCCTGCTTTACTCATGTTTCCTTAAGGCGCCAGTCATAGCTATCATTGGTTTTCATCATTGAAAAAAAACATTGGAATTTTCTTGACAGGTCGTTTATAGCTAACATTAAAAATTTCTGTCATTCAAAACAATTTCCTGATTGAAATCCACCGAAAAATTTTTACTGGCAGAAATTTGTCATTGGAATTATTATTGTGTAAAATTGGAACACAAATCAGTGGAACGATTCGTTTCACTTTTGAACATAAAAGTATCAGCTGTTCAGGAAAATGAATTTCCGTCCGGAAAATAGAAAATTAAATTTTTAGAGAAAAACAAATGCGCAATTACACTTTTTTTCCTCAAAAAAAATTCTTTGTGTGATTTCCGATCGATCAGAATATAATTTTCATTTCTAATCAAAGGGAAACACCGTCAAATATCGATTCAAACATTTTTCCGAATCGATTTCAATGATAGCTATAACTGGCCCCTAAGAAACAATTCGGATAGAATGTTTCAATCCCAGCAGTTTCGTTCATACTCCCAAATTACTAAGTATTTTAGGGCTTTTCTGTCAGTGGAGTCGAAATCAGCCTTAAAATCCACGAAGAAAGCGTAGACTTTTTTTCCATTGTCTAGGTATGCGCGTGCGATGCTTAGGAGGGCTAAGACGTTGTCAACCGTAGAGTATCCCTTCCGAAGGAAGAAGATTTTGTTCGTGTACCCAATCGGTGAGTCTTTCAAGCAAAACACATGTGAATATTTTTGTGACTGCGTTGAGTAAGGATATGCCTCTGTAATTACTCGGCTCTTTTGGGTCACTTTTCCTTTAGGATTGGGAATATAATGTTTCTATTGAAGCTTGTAAGAACTTCACCAGTATTGAAAATGACATTTTGGACTTTTGTCGATGGATGATGTATTGAGCAGATTTTCGAAATATTCAGTTAAAATCTGTGCTTCAGCTGTTATGCTTCGCCTAAAGGTTGGGCCTTTTAAAGTTTTTGCAATTTTCTAAAAAGATCTTCTGCCCTTTGTACTCCTGAGCATTGAAACAAGTTCTAGCAAATATGCTTTTTGTCGCTTCAGGCAAGTAATTTTGTACATTTTGTTCGCCTCTTGGTACCTTTTTTTTCGGATAATCCGTGTTTTTTTCTAAACAGCCGCAGGAACGTAAAGAATTTTTTCTGGCTGCTTAAAAAGCCCAATCGTACCATAGTTTCTTAGCTTTTCTTTTTGTCTGCAATTGGAGTGGCTCAGCAGCTTTAGATATGCAGGTGGTAAGAATATATATTCTATTTATTGTTTCGACACAGCTTGCTAGCTGAGTTCATTATTTAGAATTTGCGTGAATCTTTCAAAGAACTGGTTCTTACATCGCAGTTTTCGTAACAAGCATCTGTTTGCCTTGGTTGAGATGATCCGTAGATTGTCCAGTTTGATGGTTTCGGATTTTGGAAGTTGATCTGAATGCGATAGTTCCTTGACTTCGAAATCGTGAACACATTGAAGACACATTCCTTTAATAAAGCAGTAGTATATGGTTGAGTATGAAGTGTCCTTTATAAATGTAAGATGCCCTTCCTTATCACTTTGGAGCTTCCGTTAAGTAACGTTAGTCCCATGGTTTCACACATTTCGATTATTTTGTTTTTTTGTTTTACCTTCTATCTCCTATCTGTTTTGACTAAGGTATGATCTCCGTTTCTACGTTTAGGACTTGTCTGTCTCTATATTTATGTCAGAAATATTTGTCCTTCTTCGGTATCAATTTATATCAGATCACGGTTCAAAATTTTATCAAATGTACAGTTGCAGTTCATCTTGATTTTTTTTTTTCAGATCTATACAAGCATCCGCACCAAGGCACTGCCTTGTCTAGAAGTCCTTACTGCTGGAGTCCAAAAAAGTTCATAATTTTTAAAAAGTTGTTCAAACTGTTCAAAATTTGTTCCAACAAACGTTCCATAAAGCATTAATTTGACAATACTATTTTCTTTGACAGTTTACTTGACAATTCTTGGGTAACAAGTCTATGACAGCTGTTCCCAAATCAGGGATGTTTTACTCAGGTTTCTCTACTTCGCAGCACTCACGTTCAATCTTTCTAGCAACATTCTTTAAAGGCCTTAGAAATTGAAACTGCCCAAATATTTATATCAAGTGCGTAGAATCTTTTTGTTCTCAGTGTATCATTTAAAAAACAATAAACTAATTGTCTAGCTATCTTGAATACCTTTGAGACACGTAATAATGGATAAGCCTTTAATTAAGTATCTAACCCGTATGTGCAGGTGATATAGGTACCTTAATACCTAACTTATATTTATTCACAAAAAAAAAAATCACAATGTACATATGTATATATATTAATTCAATTAAAACTAATACTACACCTTACAATAAATACATAGTTGTTGTGACTTTTATACAAGAATTATAAAGACAAATTACCAACATGGAGCTTGACCGTGTGTCGAAAGTTGTTGTTGAAACAATTAAAAAAAAAACCTATAATTTTTAATATAGGAAATTATGCATCTCAATTTCCTTAAATTGATTTTCTAAGAACTAAATATATAATGTACGTTACTAAAGTGTAAAATAATTATTATGAATTAAAATTAAACAACTTTTGATAATAATTGTGGTTTAATACGTTTTGAACTTTGCTTTGATATATTATCTAATCAGCCATCAACAAAACCGTCACTTGTGCTAGTAGCTTATGCCAAGAATTAAAATTTATTTTTGTTTTAAATATAATTAAAAATAAGAAACAAATTCTGAACGATTAGAGATTTTAAAATTCTTCTTTAAAGAAAATGCTTCGAAGCCTATGAGATGAGTTTTTTTTTTCTTGTTATTCAAAACAAGAAAACCCAATAGAAATGTTTTAGCAGCCCTAATCAATTCTCAAGTGTGAGCACATTTGGAGAGTGGTGGACTTTCACTCTTCTAATAGTAGGGGAGCCCAGGGTGCTAAATCGGGATTTACTCGAGCGTCAAAGAGACCTATTGGATTGCGAAGCTTAGATGATAAGAAGAAAAAATGTTATATCATATATACACTTTCATCGGTGGGGGGAGCGGCTAAAAATTTTCAAAAATGTAAAAAAAACAGTTCCATGGACATACTCGAGCGCGTCAGATATTAATAGCATCCATGTTCTACGTATTTTTGAAAATATACGTATGTTAATCTGACCGTTTCAATGATGGGGGTGGTCGTACGTAAGGGTTGAAAACGGTAAAAAAAAATTTAATCGAGCGCGTCAGATTTTCAAAGGGGATGTTAAGTGAACCTAAAAGAACGCTCTTATGTAATAATCTGACGATTTGGATGTGACCCAAACTCGCGGCCATTATTAGAACTTGCAAAAAAAAATCGCCATTTTGAAATACTCGAGCGCGTCAGATTATGATATATATGGTTCATGTATGTATATACCCTAAACGTGTTGTCTCTTAATCTGACGATTGTCTGGAGGGATTTGCCTTATCTGACAATGGAAAGAATTTTTTTTTTTTTTTTCAAATCTTTCAACAAATTGAAGAGCTAAAAAATAGCATGCAAAGAAAACAGTATATATTCTTTGAAGTACAAAACTTTTATTTATGAGTATAAAGATAAGTATAAAGAATATACATTTTTTTGAGAATCATTTTTTCAATCATCATCTTCGTCGGTAGAATCATCTTCCTCTTCTGGCTCAATTTCATCCTCAGATTGTGTATCTGAAACAAGAAAGCATGAGAGTATTAAACGAATAACGATTTCTTCAATCATAGCAGAAAAAATATACCTAATTCTGGAGTATCCTCAGAAATATCTGGTGTTATGACTACATCTTCATACGCTTTTGGCAATTGATCACCAGCAATTTTTTTACTATTTGGTCTATCTCCCCCCGTTTAGGCGGTAGTTTAAAGTGTAATTTTTCAAAACCTTAAGATTATCTACTATACTGTTTATTTTAGAATTTATTGCTCTTATTTGTTTTTGATCAAAAAATAAAAACTAATAGATGATTTTGTGTCTTCTAGTTCTTGAGAAAATTGAAAATACTAAAAGAAAATCTTTTAATTAAATTATTTTTTCCTTGCTTGAGTATTTACGTAGTAAGACTAATAATAATCGAATATGGATTAAGATATACCAAGGATAAATTAATTTTTCTTAAATCCAGCTTATTTAAATGCAAAAGAAACTTTGCATGCACCCCATCTTGCATCCACCGCACCTTTCACCCTCCCCACCTTGCACATACTGCACCTCGCACCCACCCCAAATCCTATAGTGTGCCCAAGCAGGGGGGTTGCAGGGGGCAACATGCCCACATACACACCTCGGTGTGGCATACACCCAAACTTGCACACACCCCACTGTTGCATACACCCACACTCACACCTACTATTATTATTATTATTATTATTATTACTATCAAAATAAGACCACTCAAGCTAAAAAAAAAAGAATTAAATTAAAATAGTAGTTGTGGTTATTTTCAATTCAATTTTCTCAAGAACTAGAACATATAAAATCATCTAGTTTTCACTTTTTGATCAAAAACAAATAAGAGCAAAAAATACTAAAATAAAAACAATAGTAGATAATCTTGAAGTATTGAAAAATTGAACTTTAAACCTTTTTTTAACTTTTTTAACTCAAAATTTGAGTTTAAAATTAAATTTTTCAAAAACTATGCATAGTTTTCACTTTATTTAAAAACTGGCTAATAGAACAAAATGTTGGCTTTAAAAAAATTTATAAAACTTAATTGTAAGTATTACCGTTATTATGTAATTATTTTTTTCCATTTTAAATAATATTTTTTTTTTAATTGCCCCTCCTGCCTAAACGGAGGGAGATAGACCCCCCCCCTTCCATAGTAAAAAATGCTTGTTTTTTTACTGTTCTTAAAAAATCCGTTATAATATCTTGAGTTATCGTACTCTTGCCAGGAATAGAAACGCGGGAAGGGGAATGCCGGCATCATGTACCTGCACGCATTAAACTTTATCGATTATTATTTTTCCTCACTTCGGCTAACGGAAATCGCAGATTATATATTATTTGTGAACGTTGAATTATTACCTTCAAAATAAAAAAAATTTAGCCACGCTCGAGAAAGTCAAGATGACGTTTTTTTTACAAGTTTGTAACCCGCCTACTTCTTATCGTCAATCGAAAATTGTCAGATTAGTGAAATATACAGTTTTTAGCATATAACTAACTAATTTCAGATGATCAATTTTTACTTGCGACATATAGGAACTATCTATATGGCAAGTTTTGCATTCGTGCAAAATTTCGAACTCGAGATTTTAATCAAACATGATATTACGATGGTAGAGAAGTCGAAAAAAGTGGGTCCCGCGATTCCGTCCGGTCTGTTTTGTTTGTCTGTCCACGCTCCTACAGCCTAAACCATTGGGTCGATTGAGTTCAAACTTGGAAGTTAAGGTTTTCAGCAGATTCGCGTTAGGCGTTTTTTTCATTTTTTTTAAGACCAAAACTAACAGTGGCCCCCATACAATTTTTTTGGTCAAAAAACGAAAATTCGAATTTTCTCAAAAACAAACCGATAGATTTTTTTTAAATTTTCTCTAAAATTTTATTTTTAAACTTGGCTTCTTTTCATAAGAAAAACATATTTTTGTATTGCTCAGGAAAGGTACCGCTCATAGAACCGTTATTTTGTTTCTTAATTTTCTCAGCAACTTATCAACTGATTTCAATAATTTTTTTTCTGAATAAGCTCTTATATTGCCTTAACAATATTTGATTATCAAAAGTGAAATTTTTTATTGTTTGGATTTTTAAAAAAAATATTGAATTTTTTTTTTCAAAATTCTATATCTCAAAAACGGGTCAACATTTTTTTACGAAATTCAAATGTAGAGCGTATATTTACAATCACTAAACAACTGCATACCAAAAATATTTTTAGAACAAAATTTAAAAATTTTATATATAAAAAATTAATTTAAAAAAAACCGCTCTAACGATTTTCAAAAAAAAACTTTAAAAATCAAGGGTTTTTTGATTTATAAAATGGCATCTAAATTTTTGAAGACAAACTAACTTTTCAGGTAAAATTTTGAATCTTAAAATATTTTTTTTTTAATTATTTTAACTGTATTAAATGTAACCCCCTCCCATCTCACCAGATCAAATCCTGTGCGTGAGCCCGAAAGAGCGCATTACATTGACAAAACTTTTATTATATTACTATCTTTTATCCAAATTAGATAATGCATTTGGTACATATGTATGTATTGTTTATAACTATAACTATTGTAAATACCAATTCATTTCCGGGATGAGTTCTCCTAGGATGAGTTGTGTCTTGGGATGAATCGCGCGGTTTTTTTGACAAATCGAATAGCATTTAAATCTTTGAAGACAAACTTGTTTTAAAGGTATAATTTTAAATCTTATATAGGTGCTTTTTTAAACAAACTCTTTGCATACAGGAGCAAGTTCGTGCGACCCAGTCGTGCATTTTATTTTTTTTACTAATCTGATCCTTTATCCTTGACGAGCGGCCACATATTATACGGGGCTTATACTTGGTGGAGGTATTCAATGGGGTACTAGGTACCTCCCTGTATATTAATCTGCCGCGCTGTAGTAAATCCCAAAATCCCTTCTTGGGCTCCCCTACTATAAGGCATCTCATTTGGACGTTTCATGATTTTATCGTCATCCCATTTCAGGTTTAAAATGATTTAATAAATAAATAAATAAATTAGGTGGCGCAACAGTCCGTAGAGAACCAGGGCCTAGCGACTTAAAACTCTCAACCATTCCTGTGTGCGAGTAATTGCAGGGATGGAGGGGACCTACAGTTTATATGCCGAATCCGAACGGCTAATTTAAGAAAGCACTTTTCATGACAAGAATTACTCTTGGAGAATTTATCAATTCCTCGCAAGAGGCAGTACCCGTGAAATAAACTTTAGGTGGCACAGGCAGGGATCGAACCCAAGACCTCTCGCATGACAGTCCAACGCACTAACCATCATGCGACGGGTACTACTAAAATGATTTAGGAATGTGAATATTGTAACGGGCAGTTTTTTTTAGAACGCATATAAGTAAATATTATGGCCAAAAATGTAGCTTAACTATAAAGATAAGGATTTCACATTATTTATAAAAAATGATTTTAGGCCGAGAGGTCCAATTTTCAACCACTTTTTCCAGAACACAATGGTGTCGGAGCCGGAGTCGGAATCGTAACTGGAATAGCTGTCAAAGTATTCAATGTACGCAAATGCAAATGTACGAACACAACGCGACGGAACTGGAATCGGAGCCGCAGCCGTAGTCGGAAGAGTTCACCAACTTTTAACTTTGACGTACGACACATGTGACGTTTCCATTTTGTAAGTGAATAACTTGGTGATTGCATTTTTTTTAAATAGTTTTTCATTAAAAAAGTGGAAAAATATTTAAATAAGAAATAAAAGTGAACAAAAAAATATTTTCTGACAAATTTGATGTGGTTGTAAACTGCAAATATACCAAATAACATCAAAAAGCCGTACGACACATTGTGTGCGTACTTTTTGTGAAACGTACGACAACTGTTCCGACTCCAGTTACGACTCCGGCTCCGATTTTGCATTGTGTTCCAGCAGTAAATCGCACGACACAGGCCCACGACGACACACAGTGGATAGTTTCATACATGCTAGACGAACGAAATTCCAACGTTTTTATTGTTAATGGGAACTATACGGATGTATATAATACATCTAAAGTATAAAAATAGAATATTATGTTGTCTTACATTAAATAAGCATGTATAATTACAATTTTGCACAATTTATTCAAATATTATTTAATACAAATAATTTAGAAATGTCTCTTGAACAATTGGAAAAATATCAACCCTTTTACAAATTAAATTTGCCTCCCTAATGCAACGGGGCATAGGTTCAATCCGAACATAATTGCTACGATGAAACTGCTCATAATATAAATATCGACAACGTGTTCTTCTAGATAGAACATTTCCACCAGTTAATAATGATGGTAGCTGAGGACAATTAATGTGATAAGTTATGATCTCTCTAATAAACATCACTGAAAAGTATACAAAACTAGCTTAGCTTGCAAATACTCCTCATTTTTTAAGGAAAAAATATATTATTAAATTGTTAAACTTAAACTTATGTCTTGAAAAGTGTGGAATACCATCAATTTGTTTTATTTTTAACCCTAAGATGTCCTTGCCCTGCAGTTTCATTTAAATTCACCCCAGACATATTCCACTATTTTAAAATCAAATAATTTTGAATGGCCTTCCATTATATTCTTTCTACAACTTTTATACGTTCGGTTCATTATCTTGCGTGAATCCTCATTAATTGGTATGTTCCATCATCATTTCGAAAATTGGCCTAACTTCACAAGGCAAAACAAAACTAGCAAAAACTTATATTGCTTCCACCAAAATTCTTAACTATCATCTCCGTTTATTTGGGATTGAAATTAAAATTCCTTGATTTTATAAACACACGATCGAAAATCTCTAAATTCCATTTGTTATCACTGAAATATGAAATAAATACATTTTAAATTGATTTCCCCAATCTTTAATTATAAAATAGGAAAAGTACTCAGGTTTTCTAACTTACTTAAAATTATAAACTAACACCAAACATACTATTTTTTTTCAAATAAAATCAAAATTTTAACAATATTTATTATTAACGAATTGATCGAAACCAGCATGGGATGCAATAATTGTGGTCAAAATAGGTTCAAAGACTTTATCGGTGTTCGTATTTATATGAAGACCAAAGTTTTAAATACTTCCACAATTGCAAATATGCAAATTCTTGTAAAATGTAACTTGACTTCATGGGTGCAAGTAAGCTCTTAAATATAGGAATTAGTATCTTATTATTTTTAAGAGTCGATCTATCTAGATTGCAACATTAATATAGTTAATAAATTAACAAAGTGAAATTACTACATGTTCCAATGGTGGTTATGATAACTTCATGTTAAGTAAAATAATAAAAATGTACTATCGTAAATAGTTGTATTTAGTAGTTATATTTTAAATCGAAAACAACTACGACGACGCGACGGTTGCATACTGAAGATGTACACTCGGGCGTATACGTACTTTTTTTTAATAATTTCATGTACATTAAGTCGGCCTTGCAATTAAACTCAAGGTTCTCAAAAAACTTAACTGTACGTAATACTAAAAATTACTCATTCTAAACACAAACAAACTTTTAAATTTTCTTAATTTTTAAATAATTCTTGAAATATTATACACAAAATACTAAGTCTATTTTAGTTTGAATTATTTCACTTTTAATTTCAAGTAAAAATAAATTGCATTTTAAATTTTTTATTATCTTGTTATAATTTAAAAACTACAACGTTTCTAATGCAGGGTGGGCCGTAAATAAGTGCACTTAAAAAAAAATTATATTAATACAACTGTAGCGCTTTTAAATGAAATATTTATTTTAAATTATACAAAACGAAATGAATTTTTATTTTTTAAAAATTAAATCATCCAAATATTGTCCATTTCGCCTACAGCACTCTTCCAATCTGACTCTGAGATTTTGGAACACTTTTGTCAAAAGTTGCGGAGTGATTAAGCGGATTTCTTCTTCAATGTTCGCTTTTAATTCAGCCGTCGTTGAAGGATTATTAGAGTACACCTTACTCTTGAGGTAGCCCCATAAAAAGAAATCCGGTGGCGTTAAGTCAGGGCTCCTGGGTGGCCTAGCAATATCACCCCTCCTCGATATCAACCTTCGAGGAAACATTTCTCTAACGACCTCCAGAGAGTCGTTACTTGTATGGCAGGTAGCGCCATCTTGCTGGAACCAGGTGTGAATAGTGTAACCACTCGATTCTTGCAGTTTTGGAGCTAAAAAATCTCTAAGCATCGAAACATAACGCTCTGAATTAACAGTAACATTACGCCCGTATCGATCTTCATAAAAATACGGCCCTATGATCCCCCACTTGGCTATTCCGGCCCAAACGGTCACTTTCGGAAAGTGTAACGGTCGTCCATGTTTTAAGCGTGGATTTTCTGTTCCCCAGTATGGACAATTTTGTCGATTAACAAATCCGTTGACATGAAAATGAGCTTCGTCTGAGAAGATAATGTTATTGAAGTGAGGGAATCTCCGTAACATTTCTGTTGCGAAATTGAACCGTGAAACAAAATCGGATTCTTTCAAATCTTGGACAATCTGAATTTTGTAAGGGTATAACTTCAAATCATCCCGTAAAATGCGACGTAAAGTCGTTCTGGGTACTCCCAGGGCCGCAGCGCGTTTCCGTGTAGAGCTTCTTGGATCCTCGCGCACAGAAGCTTGTACGCGTTCAATTGTTTCTGCAGTCCGCCTGGAACATGGGCGTCCTGTAGGTCGAAGTTTTTGCGTTGATCCCGTTGCCTCGAATGTTACGATCCATTTTTTGATTACATTCGTACTTGGACACTCGGTGATGTTGCGTAATCCAAACTTTACCCGAAAAAGCCGACGAACAGTCACGTATGAGCGATTGTTTTCATAAAAGGCGCGAACGCAGAAATCGCGCTGCTCTCCCGTGAACGGACTCATTGCGACTAAAAATTTAGATCTCGAGCTGCAAGGAGATACCATCCCCGCGCGTCTCGGTTATTTCGTTCGGAGGTTAGAGCGAGACAAAAAGTGCACTTATTAACGGCCCACCCTGTAGTTAAACGATAAGACCACATACCACACGCTTCTGATCTTAAAGTTCAATGCTTTAAGAGTTTGAGGATCAAAGATCAAAAACGTATTTCGATACAATTTGTTTCAAAGCAAGCTCCAACAAAGTTGTAAAATAGTGCTCTATAACTTCCAAATTGTTTTAGACAAAACTATCTTACTTAGGCTTTTCTATTGAGTGGGGTATTATTGTACATATTATAAAAATATATCAACTTAAGAAATTTTGATTTGACTTTCTTACATCTAGCATGGATAAAACGATCCACTGTGCTACGCAAAATAGAGCGTTCGCTAAAAATTGCGTTTAGAAAATTAATTGATCCATTATTTTTGTCAATTCATTATGAAATGGCAAACCATTTATTTATTTATTTATTTATTTATTTATTTATTTACTACATATTATTTAGTCTTGCACAGTAAGATACAATATCTTTTAAGGTAGTACAAGCTTCAGTTTTACAATTGGTTTACATGAAATGAATGAATACTAAATTTTAAACAAGATGATAAGAAAAAAAAAACATTAATATAAACAAAACTACTTTATACTATTTAATTAATGAAAAAGATTTGATTAATGGACTTTATTATAATACCTTATAAACACCTTTAAAGTTACAAAAAAAAGATTAAAATCATCGCAATGCCTCAAAATACTGTCTAAGTCCAATCCAATCAGATGACAGCTGTCAAAAAGAACACCTCCGGTATAGATTGATAGATTGAAAACCACTCGTCATTTCGCAATTGAAGTTTGAAAGTTACTGTGGGACTGTGTCACAGTTTCTAAATTCTAATCTTTTCTACATTCTACAACGAAAAACTGTCATTTTGTTGAATTTCAGAACGATTAAAGATTTTAAAATTCTTCTTCTTTAAACAAAATGCTTCGAAGCCTATGAGATGAGTTTGTTTTTTAGCTGGAAAGAACTGCCAAATGCTTCAATTTCGTTTGCTATTAAGTGTGAGTACATTTTGTCGGTAGTAAACTTTTACTCTCTTGAGGCAACTCATTTCGACTTTTAATAATCTTATCGCGATTCTAATTCGGTTTAAATTTTTCGGGGATGTTAAAACCGTCTTGTAAAGGGTATTTTTTTTAAACGCGTGATTTTCAAGAAGAAATTAAACTATTTATTAATATAAAAAATTTTGAGGGTTTTTCAATTGGCGCGGGTAGATTTTGGGGCCCCGTGGCGGCCATTTTGTTTTGGTGACATCTGTCAAATCTTTTGTTTATTATTCAGTTGCTTATGCCAAATCATCGTGGCAAGTTACACGATTAACCAGCACGCGTTCAAATGATAAAACTTCATTATCAAAATGAGTGTTCGTTAACGCAAACGTTGCGCGCATTGCGCCCATTTTACGGTAGACCTGGTGGCGTTCAAGGAACGCAAGATCGGCAGAGAACATCGCCGCGGTCCATGAAAGTGTAAAGCAGAACCCGAGGCAGTCTATTCGTCTTTCGCAGACTTCAACTTGGGCCTACACCCGTACAAGATCCAACTGACCCTGGAGCTCAATGTTCATGACCATAGACAACGCCGCCGTTTGTTCGCTGACTGGGCTTAGAATCGTTTGGAAGAGGACCCCAATTTTGGGAAATTGCCGTATATGGGATGACACCACCACACCCGAAGTTCACCAGGTGATAATTCATCCTCAAAAAGTTACCGTTTGATGTGGATTTTGGTCCGGCGCGGCGGCGGCGTAATTGGTTCGTACTTTTTTAAAAACGACGTTAGTGAGGCGGTCACCGTCAACAGCGAGCGCTACATAATGATGATAACTAATTTCTTTTGGCCCAAATTGAAATAGACGACATGTGGTTCCAGCAGGACGGCGCTATGTGCCACACAGCAAACGCCACGATTGACAGTTTGCATAAACGATTTGAGGGTAAGGTTATCTTTAGCAGGTCTGATGTGAATTGACCACCAAGGTCATGCGATTTGACCCAGCTAGACTTTTTTCTGTGGGGTTTCTTGAAGTATCAAATAAACCACTATCGACCGATGCCCTATACGTGAACATAACTCAGGCCATCGCTCAAATTCAGCCGGATCTATGCAGAAGATACTTTGAAAATTAGACCACTCTGATCCGTGCCAGAGTAAGAAGCCAAGGCGGGCATTTGAATGACGTCATATGCCACACTTAGTGGCATACATGCGCCTTTCAAATAAAAAAATAATTTTGTTAATACCTCACACACAGCTTGTTTTATTCCATTTCAACATCTACCCGCCTTTATTGAAAAACCCTTTATTTATTACTAGCTTTTACCCGCGACTTCGTCCGCATTAGATAGTTTTTTTGGATAGTAGTATGAAAAAACCTGAGATGTAATGGGTGATTTTTTTGAAGTTAGGATTTTCATGCATTAGTATTTGACAGATCACGCGGGATTTCAGACATGGTGTCAAAGAGAAAGATGCTCAGTATGCTTTGACATTTCATCATGAATAGACTTACTAACGAGCAACGCTTGCAAATCATTGAATTTTATTACCAAAATCAGTGTTCGGTTCGAAATGTGTGTTGGCAGAAAATCCGCTTTTTTATCGACAAATTTTGTTCAGCGATGAGGCTCATTTCTGGTTGAATGGCTACGTAAATAAGCAAAATTGCCGCATTTGGAGTGAAGAGCAACCAGAAGCCGTTCAAGAACTGCCCATGCATCCCGAAAAATGCACTGTTTGGTGTGGTTTGTACGCTGGTGGAATCATTGGACCGTATTTTCTCAAAGATGCTGTTGGACGCAACGTTACGGTGAATGGCGATCGGTATCGTTCAATGCTAACAAACTTTTTGTTGCCAAAAATGGAAGAACTGAACTTGTTTGACATGTGGTTTCAACAAGATGGCGCTACATGCCACACAGCTCGCGATTCTATGGCCATTTTGAGGGAAAACTTCGGAGAACAATTCATCTCAAGGAATGGACCGGTAAGTTGGCCACCAAGATCATGCGATTTGACGCCTTTAGACTATTTTTTGTGGGGCTACGTCAAGTCTAAAGTCTACACAAATAAAACAGCAACTATTCCAGCTTTGAAAGACAACATTTCCGAAGAAATTCGGGCTATTCCGGCCGAAATGCTCGAAAAAGTTACCCAAAATTGGACTTTCCGAATGGACCACCTAAGACGCAGCCGCGGTCAACATTTAAATGAAATTATCTTCAAAAAGTAAATGTCATGGACCAATCTAACGTTTCAAATAAAGAATCGATGAGATTTTGCAAATTTTATGCGTTTTTTTTTTTAAAAAGTTCTCAAGCTCTTAAAAAATCACCCGATACTTTTTTGTACGTATGTTTGAATTGTGCCGAGATGAGATGAGGCCATACTAAGTGTGATTGTCATAGGTTAGGTTAGGTTAGGTTAATACATTTTAAGAAGAAGATAGGTTACTGCAATACATTTTTATATACGACTTTTTTTGTTTTTCCTTCCTTGGCCAGAACGTAAAGATTTTGTGGGTTTGAGACTCGTGAGCACGCTACATATAATTGTCCATGGGAAAAACAGTTTTTTCCAAATTTACACCTGCAACTTTCAGCGTTTGCCCCTGAGCTTTATTTATTGTTATTGCAAATGCTGCTTTCAGAGGAAACTGCAGTCTTTCAAACTAAAACGGCAAATCGGTTGGAATTATCGGGATGCGGGGAATTAAAACATTTTTTCCTTTTGCTATTCCAGTCATGATTATAGCTCTTATAATATTTCGTCCTAGGTGAGTAAACTGTAGCCGTGTACCGTGTAAATCTGTTCAGTAGTTTAGGCGTAAATGCGATTGGCCCACCTGAATTTTTCCATGGGAATGCGTCATTTTCCGGGATAAAAAGTAGCCTATGTCCGTTCTCGGGTATCAAAATATCTCCATACCAAATTCCATGCAAATTGGTTCAGTTGTTTTAGGTGTGATTGAGTAACAGACAAACAGACAGAGTTAGTTTCGCATTTATAATATTTATTTATTTATTTATATTTATTTATTACATCAATTAGAGTTAACAGTATACTCAAATAGACTAATGAATAACACAAGTTTTATTTAAAATATTATATTATAAACTAAGAATGGAAAGTTAAAAAAAAGAGACTGAGCATATATTTGAATGTATTTCTATTAATATGAAAATTAAAGTCAATATAATTAGATAAGTTATTAACTTCTCTAACACTTCGAGTTAAAGGTTCGTTGAAGGCATAGTTCACTCTATGAGCGTTTTCGCGAAATAATAAACGATTTCTCAAATCACGTGAAGGAGCGTATAGATCTATGAGAGCTAATAAAAAAGGACAGTCTATGTGGTAAGATAAGATGTCATGAATAAAAGTTATCGCATACATCTTCCTTCGGTTTTCTAGTGACTGGATACCAATAAGTTGACACCTTACAATGTAAGAGGGCATTTCAATGTTCCATCTTAATTTATTAAACATATATCGTGTGAATCTTTTTTGAATTGCTTCTATTCTACGATTATGGATGTTATAAAAAGGATTCCAAATGATGCAGCAGTATTCTAGAATTGACCGTACATAACTTATAAAAAGACTCTTCAACGTATACGGATTATGTAAGTCAATAGAGTTTCGATAAATAAAACCAAGCATGGAATACGATACAGTTAAGCATATTAGAATGAAACCCGATTTTTTTAAGTTTTTTCAATAGAATATTGTGATGCACCCTGTCAAATGCCTTAGCGAAATCTGTGTAAATAACATCCACTTGGTGACCCTTCTCCATTTCATTCACTACATAATTAGTAAAAATAGCTAAGTTCGTAGAAGTGGATCTACCAGAAACGAAACCGTGTTGAAAAGGAGATATTATTTCTTTGAGTAAAAATTTTAGTTTTCCGCAAATTATCTTTTCAAATAACTTCGGTATCACACATAGTTTACTAATAGGCCGATAGTTACAAACGTCTTGTTTAGAACCATTTTTATGGATTGGAATTATATAGGACGTTTTCCATTCAGGAAGAAACAACCCATGATGAAGTGAATTATTAAAAAAGGTGAATAATATTTTGCAACAAGCAGAAGCACACTTTTTTAAAAGAATAGGGGGAATTCCATCAGGGCCAACATTCTTATCTTCGTTTAACTCATTTAATGCATTCTGTACTTCTGGTAAAGTTATACTTAAGTGTCCTATGTTTATATTGCTAAAGGACTGTTCATCAGAAAAAATTAAGTTATCATTTGAATTGATATAATTCGATTTAAAAAACTCAGAGAAAGCATTACAAATGTCAGTCAGATTATTTAAAGTCGATCCTGAATACTGCATACATTTTGGTATTCCATTAGATTTTCTTTTATTTTTTATAAAGGTCCAGAAATATTTGCTATTGGATTTAAGTTTAGATTCAATTTCATTGATATAATTCTTATATAGGAATTTATTAAGAACGTTAAAATTCTTCTCCAAATTTAAGTAATTTGTACGCAGATTGGAATTACATGGAGATTTTCGTGAAAGTTTGTATGCTTTATTTTTTTTATTATTTAAATTAATAAGCTGTCTGTTATACCAAGGAGGTTTAGATGTGTTCAAACATTTAATTTTAGGCACGTATAGATCAATACCCTCCTTCAGGTAGTCTAAGAAATTGCTATAGTATTCTGATAAATTTTGACATTCGATCGTGTCTTGCGGCAACGAAAAATTTTTAATATAACTCGAAAAGTTATTGAAATCAGCTTTAGAAAAATTATATTTAATTCGATCTTGATTTGGTTTAAAAAAGTTAATAATATTGAATTCAAAAGTAAAAGCTACATGGTGAATTGAATTTGAAAAAATAGGAAAAAGGCTATTATTGATTGATACACAAAGTTCTTTATCTACAAATAACAAATCAAGTGTTCTTTCTAGACTGTTTTTATTCTTGTTAATTTGAACTAAATCAAAAGAGGTAAAAGAATCAACAACTAAACATTCATTTTCAAGGCTTATATTATATGGAATAAGATTAAGATCATCTGAATCATAAATCCAACAAAGATTAGGCAGATTAAAATCACCAAGAATTATAACATGCTGATCGTTTTTTAGTTTAGTAAGATAAAAAATACAATTATTTATGTGTGCCTCATATAATTCTAACGAGCTATTGGGTGGAATGTAGCTTAAAAATATGAAAATCTCCTTGCAACTATTTAATGATACCTTAATTATAATTTGGTCGACATCAAACGGATGTGATGAAGGCAATGAAAGTTGACTGCAGGTATGTGAAGCTCGTACTGCTAGCAGCACCCCACCTCCTCTTGTTAGACCGGTAGTGAGAGAATATCTGTCCTTTCGAAATACTGAGTAATGGTGAGGAGTAAACATTTCTGAATTGTGGTGATTTTCATTTAGCCAAGTCTCAGTAAATGCTAAGAAATCGTACTGTTCAGAAGATGATGATAAAAGTATTTGACGCATTTTTGTTCTCATTCCTCCAACGTTCTGATAGTAACCTTGAAAGCTCTTAGCATCATTTTGAGAATCTGATAACAGAAATTTTGAGGCTGGCGGTGTTGTTAAATGTTGACTATGCATAGTTTGTGAAGTACTCTGAGAGTGTGACAATGTTGAAAGTTGCGTGGGCATTCTGAGAAATGATGATGACGGTGCTGGTGATATCGACGGCGGCGACGACGGCGGCGGCGATGGCGATGAAGACAGTGGCAATGATGGTGCGAGCAGAGAACAATAAAAAGACGGATGGGAGAGCGATTCACTACCATTGTGCGTTAGTGGTGGAATAGTTGATGATGAAAGTTGAGATGTTGAAGATGAGAGTACGCATAAGGGAACTGATTGCGATGTGGTTGACGTTGTAATATATGTTAATTTTGGCGATGAGCGAGGTGATGTTAGGATTGAACCATAGGGGTCGGAGGCAGAAGTAAAATGCTTTCTGTACTCTCTTTTTTGTCTAACGATAAAAAATATTTAATTTGAACATGGCGAGGCCAAATTGCAGGGTTCATAACAACTGGTAAATGGTCCAAATGATGACTCATCAGTACCAATGATCTTTATTTCTCTTTTTGATTTTTGTTTTTTCTCTATATTTTCAGAGATTATTAAAGTTTTGTTTTTATTTGTTGCAAAATCACTAGGGACGTTATTAACATTTTCGAAGTTAGATATTTCGATAGATTCAGGTTGTATGTCAATATCATTATTTGGATTTAAATTTAAATCACTTTGGATATTTATTTTGCCAGAGTAACTTGGGAGAGATTCTGGATTTGTCTTTTTAGCTAACTTGCGAGGGGGAGAATTGTTAAGAAGAGATAATTTAAGTGAAGAAAACTCTTTGCGGAGCTCATTTACACTCAAAACAAGATCATTAAAATTATTAAGAAATTGAGAAAGGTTTATATTAGAACATGAATTACACTTCCAAAATAATCTTTTACAAGAAATTGTCTCGAATTCGTTATCACTTAATTCAATACAATCTTTGTGGAAAAATCGACCGCAAACATATTCACATTTGATGAATTTAATATCTTTGGATCGTTTTATTGGTTGATCGCATTTGGCGCAAACTTTAGACATTTTAGCAAAACACTAGTGACCGGTAGAAAGATTAGTCGAAGACTAATGCATAAAGAGAAGCATTTGCTATTAAGTTTTCAAAATGATTTACTTCTTGCGACAATTGTTTCGTTGACTGTGTGGAACCGAACCATTATTTTGGTAATAAATTTTCTTGCACGATTTGTAAACGTTTTTCAAGGCCTAATTCCATTCATTATAAATTAACACTGAGCATAAATTAAGTGACAGCTGTCAAAAAAACTAACTCCGAAAAAAGGGAACCAGGGACAAGTGAGTTACAAATCTCAACCATTCCTGTGGACGAGTCATTTTAAGGATGGAGGGGTCCAAACGTTTGTATGCCAAACCCGTAAATAATATGGTAAGGTACTTTTCATGACAAATATTACTCTTGGAGGATTTGTCAATTCCTCGCAAGAGGCAGTACCCGTGAAAAAGCTTTTCGTTGGCACATGCAAGGTTTGAAATGAAGACCTCTGATATAACAGTCCCACTAACCATCACGCTACACAAAAACACACGTTATTACAATAGGAAAATGTCTCTTCATTTTCCAATTGAAGATTCAAATATAATGTGCGATTGTGTCAAAGTTTCTTAATTAAAATCAATAAGCATTTTCTTGTCTATCTACAAAGAAGAATTGTCATTTTGTGAATTAAGAAGACTTCTCGAAATGAGCAGGAATTGTTGAATGTTGATAGTTTTGTTCTCACTACTTGTAAGTCATTAGGGTCTACCTGGTTATCTTTATCAATATTTTTTTCTCGTTTTTATTGACCTAGTCCTAATCAATTTTGTCTAATGCATTTTGTTTTCTCACTTTAATATTGAACTATTATAGCTTCACATTTACTAACACGTGAGATATTACATCTGCGTGATTAGAGATTACGTATATTTTTCCTAATCAATACGATTATCAGTCTTAAACTTGTTACACTCGTTTTGAAAAAAAAATAAAAATATACAAATACGCATAGGAAAACTAATCATAATAATTAATTGACATGGTTTCACCTTTCTAATGTAGAATCTCTGAAGCCTGTTATAATACCCAACTTTGAGTAAATTCTATACATAGCTAAAAAAAATTAGAATTCACATTAACTGATATGAGTAAATTAAAAATAGAACATTTATGTGAAAGGGTTAAGTTGTGTGTATACTATTTTTTTTTAGAATATATAGAAGTCGAAAATGTTTAAACACAAAATCAAATCAAACAAACTTTGGAGCAATATAATTCACATTTAGTGACGTAGTTGTTTAAGTATGAAGATATGATTCTTTTAAAGGCTTGGCTTTGTTCTTTTGGTTTTTTTTTAATCGATAAAGCAGACCTGATTTCGTTATGAATTCTTATGTTTTTTTTTTTAATTTAAAAGTAATTTGCCAAAAAACCAGAATAATTTGTGATTTTTTTAAACATACACATTCTAGAATGGTGATGGCGGGTTTTTTTTCGGATAACATATTTTGTCTTTTGTTATTTATTACTTTTAGGTAACATAAATTTTGTGAGTCAAAAAATTAGGGATATTCCTTTGATATCGAAACCCAGTTTAAAATTAAATATGTAAAACATTTGTTTTTCGTTACAGCTCTTAAATCAAATATTTGTACACATGTCACATAATACATATTTATATTCATGGTCTCATCGGTTAATTAGAAAATCCACCAAATGTCATGTGTTTTAATTTCTAAAATGCTAATTTCTCCTTCTATTATTTACATATTTTTTACAAACGTTATCTAATATTTAGAATAATTATCTAATATTTAGAATAATAATAATAATAATAAATAGTGCGTATACGACCGACCACGTGTATTTCATCAAACCATATTAAAAAGCAGATTTCTGTAAAAAAAAAATGAAATTTGTTTTAATAAAAACGTAATAGTTTAAAAATTTAAATAATGTCCTTAATTAAAAATAAAAATAACACTAGTCAACAAGGTTTTGTAACTGAAAAATAATTTATATTTGTCCATGGTTTTTCATGGCCCAAATTCGAGTCTGGATTCAAACTCTTTATAACAACATATTTGTGAGATATCACCTCTTAAAATTAAAACAAAAACAAAACAATGTATGTTTAAGCCTTTTTAAGGTCATACAAATCTAAATATATCATTTTGATCTGCAATATATAAAGTTTAAATACTGCGTGTATTAATAAATTTAAATAGTACCCCAATGGTTTTGTCTGGATGCATCCGAAAAACACTCTCAAGTCGATTGCATCTTTACAGACTTCAGCATGGCATTTGACAAATTAAGTCATGAAATTCTAGTTACTACATTAAGTAATATTTGACTTAAAACCCGTTTTGTTATAAGGATTTCGTCATATCTTAAAAACAGGCATTATAGCGACATGTCAATTAAAAGTCGATTCCAGTGTGCCTCAAGGGAGTCGCCTAGGTCCATTGCTGTTTATTTTATTTATTAATGATTTGCCTTCTGTTTTAAATAATTCCATATCGCCAATCTATACAGATGATGTTAAAATTTGTCGAGCTATAAGAAGATCTAAATCAATTTTTAGAATAGTGCAATAAAAATCGTTTGATTTTAAATATTAACAAATGTAATACAATAGATTTTACAGGCAAACGTTATATAATAAATTATAAGTATATGTTAAATTCGTCAAGTTTGAATAATAAGTCCAGCTATTCTGACCTTGGTTATGTACTAGACGCAAAGTTAACTTTTACTGATCACTATAATTATATTTTAAAAAAGCTAACAAAACACTTGGTTTCGTCAAAAGATTTATCCCGATAGTCCCGTGGTCCATATGTTATTAAAATTTTGTTTATTTCTTTCGTTTAACGTATTTAATAAATAACAATATTTGTTAGTTTTTATGTGTACTATATAGCCCGTAAGAAAACACTGAACTAGGAGCTCAAACGATTTTTAACTAAATATTTAGTTAAATATTAATTTTGTTTTGATAACTAATCCGTCGCCCAATAAGTTCCATAATTGAATTGCGTATATTGAATAAATTAAAAATTGGTGTTTAAAACGAGTATTTATTATATTCTGAGTCGATAGTTAAAATCGAAGTTACGATTTTAGATCAGAAGTCCAAGTTCTTTTCAAAACATCATATACTGCCAAATGAAGACTCACAACTAAAGATAATTTCTGGTAACTAAGTGAGAACTAATGCATGATTCAATTTTTTGTTGCAACTTGGTTATGTTTTATATAAACCTTAAAAAATCATTTTATTCTTCTACATTGAAAGACATATATTTCAAAATATAAAACCCTCTTTTACTGTAATTCATTTAGTTCATCAATAAAACAACAATATAATTTTGGCATGCAATTTGTGTTTATTTTACAAATATTTTTATTTTACATTCTTTCTTGGATATTTTTTCGAATTTACAATATTTTTTCTTTGATCAACAAAAGTTTTACAATTCTGCTTTTAAATTTAAAAGTTAAAAATTGATATTTATAATTATAATATTTGCATTAATATAATTTGTGATTATTTTTTTTTTTTGATTTCTTAACCGACGAAAAAGTTCTACAATAATTTTAAAATAAAAAAAAAACTCGCGTTGCGAAATTATAAACTTTAACTATTTTCTAAATTAAAATAAAAAAAAAATTGAATCTAACAAAACATTTTTAATCGTGCTAACGATATTAATAATTTGTTTGTGTTACATCATCAAGATATTTTTAAATTTCTTATAACAAGTTGCACGATATAATTTTACATAATATATATAAATAAATAATAAAATCATTTAGTTTTGTATTGTTTTTTAAGTACCTAGATATTTTGCTAATTTGTATTAAAATTAACACTAACATTGTTTTTTTTCAGGCAATATTTCGATCGTGATTATCAAAATTAAACATTTGGTGTTTCATGTTTTCGGTTTTTGATAATGTATATGGAGACAAAATCATTGGTGAGATATTGAAAGCCTTAAATTGTTGAAGTTTGATATTGAGCTAAGAATGTAAAATTTAAACAAATATTTAGTGGATATTTTCTTTTAACAAATATGAGTGTTTCTTTAATTTAAAAAAAAACTGCTTCTTTATGTGAATATTTTTTTATATAAGCTCAGTAAGAACTTCGCAAAAAGCAGCAGTTTTGGAAGGTTTAGGAACAGAATAATATTACAGTCGCACCCAATTAGACAATAATTTTGTTGTGTATTGAACCAATTAACAAATGGATGGACGTTTATTTTTGACCTCAACTGTCAAAAAAACGTTTAAATTCACTGTATTTAATTTGCTTTTACTAATGAGAACAAATATTGATTTTTTTATAATTCTGTATTTGACAGATTTTTTAGTTTAACTAATGTTTTATTTTTACTATTTACTAAGCAGCGTGTATTTAAAATACATGAAAGTTGTAATACATCACTGTTTCTTTGTTAAATAAACAAACCTATTTATTTTTGATTGAGACTGTTAAAACATAAATATATTTTCTACTTTTTCGCATTCCATTGGGCAAACAAAAATTGATTTTTTTTAAATTGCTAAATATGCTAAATAAACAGAGTTTCTTCTTTGCACAACACCAACACAAATTGGATCTGTCAGAATAAATGATTTATTACTTTTACAATTGTGAAAATGGCGTTAGGTCTTTTCGCCAAAACCATATCGCCTACATTAAAAATGCAATAGCGCCTAAACAATTTTATTGACATTTTGTTGTTGTACAATTTGGGCAATTTTACCGAACCTTTGGGCGTGAAAACTTGTTTGGGTTTTCCTCATATCAAATTCAAAATAAAAAGAAGCTTTCGGTCTTATTCCCCAATAAAATAAAGCCAAACTATTAAAAATGTCATATCGTCCAAAAATGGCTCTATAGCCCGAAAACTTTTTCATAAGACAATGCTACAAAACTGCCCAAATTTATTTTAAGGTATCATAACGCCCAAACCTCTTTCAAAGTTTACTACCGCAAACACAATGTATCGAGAACTAGTGGCAACATCGCCAAGATGCAATCAGAGAAGCCGCTTCTGGCGTGCTGGGTTTTAAACAGCCACCTACAACAAACCCCTGGTTTGATAAGTAATGTCGGCAGGCAAACGCAGCCAAACAGTAGGTATGTAAATTGGCGCGCATGCCTGTTGTTTAAAGGAAGAGAGCTTCTCACGAGCTCTATGAGCAGAAGAAGAGAAAGGAACACCGACTTTTTTAGAAGGAAAAAGAGAGAAAATGGAAGCGTGCGGTGAAAGACGTTGAGACGACGAAATTCAACAATCCCGTCTTTCCGACTAAGACGAAGTAAAGATTGGCATATTTAAGCTAAAGTCTAACAAAACCGCTTGAACATATGTCTTGAATGCCGAGCTTCTCAAAACAGCTGGAGATAGTTTGGTTAGGAGCATGCACTAACTTATCTGTAAAATATGGTCGGAAGAAAACAATACCCTCAGTATTGTTGGTCCGATACCGAAAAATGGAGACCATTTAAATTGCACCAACTACAGAAGAATCAGTCTCCTTAACATTGCTTACAAAATCTTCTCTGCCCTAATATGTGAACGTCTAAAACCCATTGTCAGCAACCTTATAGGTCCTTATCAGTTTGGTTTTTAGAACAGGAAAGTCCACAGTCGATCAAATATTCACATTACGGCAGAACCTGGAAAAACTCAAGAACTTCAAATCGACACTCTTCCGTTTGTGCAGGATGACCATGGAGAATTCGTGCTGCTCCATAAAGTTTGGAAACAACTTAACCGAACCTTTCGATGTCAAAAAAGGCTTATGACGCGCTGTCATGTGATTTCTTTAGCATCGTCCTTAAAAGAATAATGCAGAGCTCCCACGTCAACACTGTCAATTGCTGGCACATGCTGATAAAATTGATTTAGTCGCTTAGCGTGATACCTCACTGTACATAAGGACCAGTCAACATATTTTGAGCGTAATATCATTTTTTAATTTGGGCGTTATGTCATTGAAAAGTTGGTTTCGGTGATATGACATTTTATTTATGCTTTGTGATGTTTTCTTAATGATATTTTTTACGACGTTTCTCTATATTAGGTGATAAAACATAAGAAACGATAAAAATGATAATCGTCGAAATACCCAAAATAAATGTCACAAAGCCCATCTCCTGTTTCATAAAACCTTAATTAAAAATTATTTTGAGCAAAATGATAACCAACAAGTTGAGCGTTCTTGTATTAAAAATTTACATGAGCGTTACGACATACGCTTTGGGTTTTTGGGCGATTTTTTTAACTTCTTGGGCGTATGGGCTTATTATATGATTTGGGCGTTATGGTTTTGGGGCGAAAAGACCTAACGCATTTAAAAATTGTGTCAAAAATAATTTAGAAATATTTGTTCTTCAGAAAAGAAAGCAATTTTAAATGAATTTGCTTGCTCGTTTTGTTCATTAAACAAAATCAATTTTGAATGAAGATTTGTTTAGTTATACTGATTACGTGATTCATTTTGATGTCTTGTCATTTAATTTCGTTGTCGCATGAGGGACAAGGATACGAAATTATTTATGAAAACATTAGGTATATTTTTAAATTGAAATATACTAATAAAATCTATTAAATGGGAATGATATCCCATTTGAAAGTTTGAAAAATCCCGCTCTAAATCAAATTTTAAGTTTACCAATGGAAAATCTAAGAGCAAAGTCAGTTGTATTAAACATTTAAAAAAAAAATAATATTTAAGTTTAAGGCAACTTGGATTAGTGTGACACTCCTGCATAAATGTAGATTTACTTACCGGATTGATTTTTGGTGGCTTTTCACCATTAATATTCGCCCAAATCGGATCAATCCAGAATGGCATATTCTAATAATAATTTAAGTAATTTAAATTAATTTTAATCATAAATACAAATGTTCTGATTAAAAATAAAAACTAAATAAAACTTACATCAGATGGTGGTGTATCCGGTTTAGGTGGTTCATAGACCGGACACATTTGCATATTGGCTGTCATTTCGAAAACACAATTGGCCTGTTCTGTATGATTAGCATTTACCGTAGTACTATTATAGTAGTTCCCTCGACGACGATCCCATAATTTGGAGAAACCCACTGGAGTTGTGCCATTAACACTGCCCATACTTGTATTTGGATCTGAGACCGAATTCAACGAAGAATTGAACGAAACATTAAATCCTGAATTATTGAATGAGTTCTCCTTGTTGCTGCAAGATGTCGCCGTTGTATTCAATATACTATTGAAGTTGTTGTTATTGTTGCTATTTGAGCTACTGTTGTTATTATTGAAGCAACTATTGTTAGTTGTTATATTATTATTATTGCTCATGTTGCCACCAGAATTGTTATTGTTATTATTAATATTATTATTATTATTGTTGTTAGCCATTATGTTTTGTGGCTGCTGTTTATTGGTGGGAATTGATTGTTGTTTTGGATAAAAATGTGAACCACTCAATGGTCCTTTGTTGGATTGTGATGGTGGAATTTTTGAAGAAGCCGTCATCACATCCAATGTCTTATTATTGATCAATGATGATGATGAACGATTGCTGTTATTATTGTTTTCACTCAACGGAAGACGCTGCTGCTGCTGTGGGCGTAGTTTCATCGAAGATAGCTTCTTAGAGCCTTGTTGTTGTTGTTGTTGTTGTTGTTTTGGTTGATTTGCTGACGATTGGTTGGAGAAGTTTCGTTGCGAAATCAATAAAGGATGAACTAATTCCGATTGTAGAATTAGGGAAATCTCGCTGCGTTCCTGGGTTTGTCCTATATTTACGGAAAAAACATCGGGGTAAGCACGAAGAATCGTGTATAAATTGGGAAAACCATATTGGAAACAATTAATGCATTCAACATTGAGAGCATTTTTAATTTCAGACAAGAGCATTGTTCGGTGCTCTATGAATTGAATAACTCCCATTAAGAATTTCATAAAGGATGAGATTTTTATGAATTTAGTATCATGATCTGTTATAATCTATAAACAAAATGTTAACAAAAAGACCAAATCAATTCAAAGAACTAAAAAAGGACTTATAATGTAAATTTACCTCAATTGCATGTTTCATTGCAGCTATAGATGTCTCTGGTAATGTCTCTTGGTACTTGAGGCTAAATAAGCTTATGAATTCATTCATAGGAACTTGTTCTTTTCCATGCTCTTGAATTAAATTACAAGAACGATAGCATTGAGTACGAAAGATGGCATTGTCATTGTGACAGATAATCCAGATATTATTCTCATTCTTTAGGACCTATTAAATATTAAAAACAAAACTCATAATTAATACTTAAATATCAAAACTAATCAAATAATGACAAATGATAAAACGTCAAAATGAGTCGTCTCCCTATCTAAACACAAAAATCAAATTTTTTATTTCACATCTGTCAATTTCCGGAAAGATTTTTGCTAATTTATATTGACAGATTTGTTAACAGTGATTTATGCATATTGGACAATTTAAGGAATATAAGGTCTCACAAATCTTAAGCATTTCAATTTTACTGCGATTATTGATAAAATACAAATTGAATTGGTTTGCTAGCTTGGTGACGAATCTAATCTCTCAGGTCTTATTTTCCTGGTTTATCAAATTTTCAATTTGAAATCAAACATCTATCAGTAAACATAAATGACAGTTAATATTTCTGATTTTGACAGATTCGTTAAATTTTGATTTTAAAAATCTTCGATAAAAACAGAACAAATACTCACCTCGACAAACGGTAACATTTTGATGCCATCCTCAATATCAGCAACTCCCAAAACTTGTGGCTGTATATTATAGCCAAATTTTTTCTTATGTAATTCCAAGACTTCATCTAATTTCATACAAGTCTTCGATGATCCCGTGAATTCTCGAATTAACTCCTCTAGCTGTTCTGAGAATACCCGACGAGCTATCTTCGGCGAGAGAAAAACTTTTTTATCTTCATCATTGTTTTGTTCCATTTCTACTACTCCTTGTATGGCCTCCATTAGATCGGCCAATTTGAAGAACCCATAATCACTTAAACGACATTGATAGGCAAAGTGATAGTGATAGCAACGGACGAATTTCTGAAACAATATCGAATATTGTGGGGCGCTGCGAAATAGTTCTACCACTTCACTTGCAAATATGCTCGTTTTTTCAATCTCAGTTGAGGTTTGTTTACGCTGTGGTATTGATATTAGAATGTCTTTGCCATTCTGCACTGTTGAAACGGTGACGATGTTTGAATTTACCAATCCGTCAAGTATGTCGACAATGTCACAGACTCCATAGTCGGTGATGTCGAAGCCACGGTGTTGAATTTGTGAAAAGATCAATGGCAATTGGGACAAAAGAACCGACTTGTTGCCGAGAGCCCGAAGAATTCGCAACAGATCAGAGGTGAATCGGCGGACTTGGGTGCGATGAGTCAGAGTTATCTGGCGGTTCTCGCCATCTCCCATGATCTGTACAACTGTCGAGAGAGCCTCGAAGAGTTCGATTAGTTTGGTGTATCCGTAGTCGGCAACTCGACACTGTTTGCCGAAATGGTTGTGATAAGCCGGGATAAAGCGGTTGAACTTCATGGTCGATTTTGGTGACATCTTCATAAGTTCCACAACTTCTCTTGAAATTTGATAGAGCGGGTCGGAAACGGTTGCGTTCTTTGCATAGAACCTTCCATCACTATTATCTTTTCCTACGACATTTTCCGTCTCAACCCAAACTAGGATCTTATTTCCAAAGCTATTTGTGTTGATCTGTATTCCGTGGACGCAGCAAACTAAGTGTTCAAGATTTACCCCGTTCTCGTTCTTGGTTATCTGAATATTCAACTCTCCCTCGATGCAGTGCACCAAACTGGCTACTGGAATATCTCCCGGGTGGCTTTTCAACAAAGGATAAATGATTTGCTCTATTTGAGAAATGGTCATACAAACGTTGGGTAATGGTTCGATCTCCTGCTCGGCCCAACCCTTGTGTTGTTCGCGTTTGAAATGGATCGTGCAATATGGAACACTATGCTGCAGACCCTCCATCAAGGGACTACTATCGAGCGAGTTAAAGAGCTCCGGCTGAAGGCTTATAAACTTCTCCTCATTGCTATCGGCATTAATGTTGCAGATATCTTGCATCTTATAAAGGTCCAGCACACTGATGGATGTCTTGAAACGTGACTGAAAAAGTTCGCGAAACTTGTACATTGGCAAAGTATAGTACGGGACATCTTTGAGTAGACCGGCTACTTGGCAACGTAGGGTGTTAAACTCCGTTAGCGATGAGTCTCGGGTATACGAAACAATCATCCGTTTGTGTCCTATCTTCTTGCGGTGCAAATTGGCAACAACTTGTTTGGCGAAATTTAAATTAGGCACTGTGACCTTGGCGAAGGAACTTCCCTCGAAAACCAATGACACAACAGGGGTTATTGGCTTGAGTTGGTTGATAAGGAAATTCCGAAGACTTGCTTCGTCCATTGAATAGTCCAAATTGTTAATTTGTAAAGTCACCACTTGGTTGGCGTCAGTTACTGGTGATGATCCATTCGATTGGTATTGGGTGGCAATTGATCCACCCGATTTTCCATTGTTTACACTGGTGTTGGCAGCACTCAATACGCCTGTAGTACTGGTATTGGCTGAGGTGGTTGCAGCAGTTGGTGGTACAGTTGCAGCAACTACAGCTCGTGCATAGCTGAAGTCAAGATCTAAATTGTTGTCATAATTTCCACTTCCATTCGACTGCGATGACAATATGGATGAGGTGGAGCAGTTCTGGTAAATCGGAGCAAATTGCTGAAATTGCATACACAATGAGGTCGCAGTTGATACCGGATTGATGGCGTTCCCTAAGGACGAAGCAGAAGCAGCAGCGGAAGCAGCAGCTGCTGCAGCAGCACATGTACGATTGTGATTATATGGCATGTAGCGATTTCTATTGAAACAACCGCTGCCATTGTTATGCGTATATTGGCACTGCTGCTGGACTAACTGCTGATTCCCCATCGAAGACGACAACAAATTAGAGGGTTGCATATAAGCCTGATTGTTGCCGCCATTGCTAGTCTGTTTTAATACGGAAGACTCATTGGTAACAATTTTATTGAAATTCTGCTGATTGTTGAAATAATTGATCATGGAGGTGCTGCGACCATTATTCAATTCAGTCCCGCTCATGACGTTGCTCTGACAGATGGGATTGTTATTCACGTCGAGTACATTTGATCCGAAATATGCTGACGATAGCGAAGTTATGGAGCCGTAGTCAGTCTGCGACTGGAGCTGTTGCACTGATGACGCTGATGTCGTAACCAATCCATTCGATTGGAGACAAGCAGAGTTGTAATTGATGAAGCTATTGGCTTCATCTGGGTATAAGCTATTGGTCGAATGTAGAAAAAAAGAAATTAGTTCAAAAGTGTAAACTGTAACTTTCAAATTATCTAATTATTATACCATCTCGTAAATGGTCCTAAATTATGTGTTAATTTGAAAACTTAGTCAAATAATTAAAAACAAACAATATCCGATAGCTCTTTTACTCGGTCTTTTCACCAACTATTATACCATTGAAATATTATTAACAGAAATGGTATAAAAATACCAAAATGTAGAACCGTTTGACGGTCGGTGGTTAGATTATATCAACTTCGGACTTTTGACGTTTCATCGTTATTTTACCTTGCGTCATTTTACTATCTCTCCAACTATCAGATAGTAATGATGTTAAATGATGAAACGTCAAATTGAATTATTAAAATTATCCCAATCTGAGAACTTTCAAACAAGAAAATAAAAACAAATTCAAGATGGTAATCATATAAATTTTGAAGCTATACTCATTTTGGTGTTTTAACATTTTTTAAATCATTTACATACATATGTAAATAAAATTGATTAATTTTTAAGAATGAAGTAGAAGCGAGATAAAACGTTAAAACGTCAAAATGAGTCACTTCAAAAGTATCAAATAAAAACCGTCTAAGCTACAGATGAAGCATATACATATACATTTATCATAGAGTTGTCAATATTATGCAGTTTGTTTTTATCAATATCCGAACCGGATCAGATTATTATTATTCTGATAAACAAAAACAACGGCTATTATAATTATTACTCAAATAAACGTCATACATACCTGAAGAATCTATCTGCCATTATAAATTATATGGATAGTATAATTAGCTCCTTGAATTGTCAATTATAAATCTGGAAAATACCTACATCAGTGAATGAAAATGAAGAAAGAAAAAAAGCAAAATAGTTTATAACAGATACAAATTATAGGCAATTAGATTAATATAAACAAATTTAAATTGTTGTAAATTCGTAATAATTGATTTATAATATTTGTCATTCTCATTATTCATAAATGTGGTGGCAAGTTAAAAAGAGAATATACATACATATGTACATACATAACAATTAAATTAGGTACATATTTGCGATTGTCAATTCAATTGGAAATATTCAGCAGAGGAATTATTAAATTATCATTAGACAAATAAAATTTGCCACCAGAGGAAATGAAACTTATAGATAAATCAATTAATTATTATTATTTTATTAGTGGAGACAGTCATATAAAAATGATGCATGAAAAAGTGATAGAGATCAACTTTACGGTATTTTCTTATGTAATATTAAAATTCTTTATGATCTTTGGACAAGGATGTATAGTTTGATCAGTTGGAGTTAATTGCTTCGTCAAGAATAATTGTTTTTGACAGATTAATTTAAGATTGACTAAATGTTTTGCTGTTTTCTTGGACTTTTCGATTCTGAGAAAATTTTTTTACAAGTGTCATAAATTCGTACAAGTTTATAGCCATAGTTTTTGTGCAATCTTATTCGCCTAGAAAATATACATCTTAAATCTGTGTAGATCGCACTGGTCGATAAAGTTTTGTTTTTGGCAATAAAATTACATTTTACCGATGAGTTTTGATGACCTTAGTTCAAATCTGACTCAAAAATTACTTTACTGCGTCAGGTTTTTGAGATATTACTTTTTATAAAGCTAATTGAAGTTATCTAAAATCATAAATTAGTTTTTTTATCAGCTAGGTTCTACATTTCACTTTCACTCGAAATGAAATCGATTCAAAATATGAATTGGAGTTCTGAAATTCACTTTTGTCGATACCAATTTCTTTTTTTTTTTTGAATTTCAAACGAATTGAATTTCCGTGTTCTACATTTCGATATTTGCGATTTTCAAGTGATTTAAATTCGACCAGGTTAAGTTGGTACGATTTGAATTCGAAAAGAGGAAATTGTTTAAAAGTAGTAATGTTTTCACTTAAAGGAAATAAACCTTAAGTTTTTTTTTATAATGCACTTGATTCTTGAGAAGTTGCAGCTTAGCTTCTAGTTTATATTTGAGGAAAGGGGCAAAGCATTTAAAACCATTTTTTGACACACAAATGTCTCCTCTATACCAAAAACAACATTCTTTCAAACGCTTTAAAGACACATTTAGAAACTGTACTTTGATACCAGAGTCCTTCCCAACCTAGGAAACCGATATTTGGAAACTGCTTATCGCAATTCGCAATAAACCGCAAATTTGTAGCGAATGTACATCAACACAGTGCCGATAAAAAACATATTCTATATTTATTTTAAAATTTCGAAAAGTATTCAAAATTATGAAATCGATCGAACCTTAAAAACAATTTCACTCGATTTTCAATTTTATTTCAATCGATTTTGGGAACCTAGCTGTATAATCCGTGTATTCAATGTTCAGTCTAAACATTTAGAGTATTTTATAAAATTTTCGAAAAATTTCACCTGTCTTACAGGAAAATGTAAAACGGTTTAAATTTAAATTTTGTTTTTTATAACGAATCTGTCCTCTAAACAAGGCTACAACATCAATATAAAAATAATGTTGAAAATGCGTATTTTTCAAATTTGAACATATAGTTAAAATCGAAGTTCGGATTCAAAATCGGCAATCAAAATTAACTCCAAAACGTATTTTGCAAAACCACTAAAGCGAAACTACATAAACCGAAAAATAAAAACTAACAACTAATTTGAATTTTCATGAACTAAGAAAGATACTAAAATTATTTGAACTTTATCTGAAAATCATCATACAAATTTTTTTGTTAAGGGATATTTTGCCGTAAAAAAAAACATGTTTTTAGTTGTCTTTAGCATTTTAAAAGGGGCATATTTTAAGAACATGATGTGATAGAAAATTTCGAGTCGAGATTCGAATCAGGCAACTTATGTCCCATTTCATAAACAAACACTAAAAGAACTTTTATCTAAAAGCTTTTTAAATTTTATCTGGCCTTTAAATTTTTTCAGTTTCACCAAGCTTAAAATAAGAAATTTCTGGGATATTTTTGTAAAATAGAGTTCACAACCCTGTAAAAATAAAACCCCCTTTTTCTTTTTACTAAGCGAATTGTGTGAGAAAAAATAAGAAAGCATTATACTCGTATGTTGAAATAAATGACAAAAATCGCTTTGGAAAGTGGGAACCTCATTTTGAAGTCAATATCATCATAATCTGAAAATGGATTCTTGAACGTCGAATAACTATATGTTGTTCTTCTTCGTCAGATGAAGATGACCAATCTAATATTCTAATTAAAAATTAAAATCATAAAAATGATATTTTAAATAGTAATGCAATGTTGGATTTGTATTCATTCTGTATCTCCAAATATTGAGAATACAAATTTTACAAAACAAAACATCAGCTGTCAATCTATCATATTCATTTTTTAATGACACTTTTAAAATTTAATGAGCAAAAATTGGGCATTTAGTTTTAAAAGGTGTTTAAAAACTTGTTTACTTTAAAAACGCTTGGTGAAACGAAAATATCCCTTTTTACAGTTTGAAAAACTGTTAAATGTATAAAAGTTGTTTATGAAATTGGGAAATAGTTACTTAAAAAAATGTTGTTTCGTTTGTGTAAGAGGAAAAAAAAACGTAAAGTTACAGTATTCAAAAATACTCGGAGATAAAAAAGGGGTTTAAATTAATGATTCTGCAGAACTCTTTAAAACGCATTAAATTGTATTTTTGAATATGACCGAAAGTTAAGTTCAAAAAAAGTTTTCGAAGAATATTAATGTTCCGGAAAGATAAAAAAAAAAACATTTACCTAATTTTCCTCTATTCAATTAAATCTTTTAGTGGGCACTTTATGTTATTAAAGTAATAATTATTAGTAATTTTTTGGTTTAAAAAAATGGACTTGTACTATACGAAATAAAAAATTACCAACAATGATTACAATATAGGAAAAAAAACGTTTTTTTAATGCTTCATCCATTTTCAGAACAAACGGTTTCCGCTCTTATTTCGTTTTTCAACAGTTTTTTGTAAAATGGATCAAGATAATGAATTTTCGGGTTAATGAGTTTTTACTTTTAGATAGGTAATCTATAGTCACCTTAATCATGCGAGTGCACTCTATTTTATCGAGACAAGAATTACACTTACAACCTCACAACACAAATGTTTGAAACGATATGAATGTATTTCAGGAAATTGATTTTGAAGCAATACAAAGTATTGTTTTTGAATATTTTGTATGCCAAGTTATATGAAACAAAATGCACTCTATATTTGTAAAATAATTATCCAACTTGTGTGATACTCTTTCTAGCATCTATATTCTTTTCTTTAGAATAAACGCTAAAAACACTAAAAATACTTTTTACATCTTTTCTAAAAAATCGGCTCAGCAGGTATAGTGCTATAATGACATCTTTTTTTGCATCATACCTTAAATTTATTCACTTGAATATCCTAGTTTCAAAAACCAAAACTCTCGAATCCATGTCATAAACGGAACGTTTCCAATTCAACATTTATACACCTAATAGAAATATCTAAAATAAAAACAAAAAAATTAGGTGGCGCAACGCACAAACCATCACGCTACGGGTACTAATCTATAAATCGTAAATACCTAAAACCTGAGTTGTTGTTTTCCATCATTAATAAGCAAGAGGTCTGTCTTTTTCGTAAAATTGTTTACTATTGATATTGTTACATTTTTTTATTTTAAATTTTATTAAAGTTACCAATTGAATTTCGAGGTAAATTTTTTTCAAACTACTATTATTTAGCCAATTGCTTAAAAAATTGAATGGTTACTACAAAAATAATCAAATAATTCGATTATGCACTAATTTTGACAAACAAATTGTTTAGTTATGAACAATTAATTTTTGTTAATAAACAATTTAAAATTATTAAATTTTTGCTGAATTTTTTTAGCAATTGGCTAAATAATAGGAGTTTGAAAAACAGTTAACTCGAAATTCAATTGATAATAACTTTTAAAAAAATTATAATACAAAAAAAAGAGTATAATGTTTGTATAAATCTTTAAGATTATGCAATAAATAAATTAAAAATTTAACTTTGCGATTTTTAGTGTCCTATTTCAGAAATTTTGACTCAATGTCAAAAAAATTGTCCAAGATTCATTAAAACACATTAATAAATTTTGTTAGAATCATTAAGGAAAGACTTTTGTTACAAATTGTTGTTCTGTCAAACTACCATTCAAAACCAAAAATAAAACTGTTTATTTAACTTTAAATTGTAAAATAATTAACGAAAGAAAAAGCTGCTCTTTTGCTTGAAGAATTTAATAAAAGTTAATAAGGTAAATAATGTGTGTTTTAAAAACTTATCCTGAATCAAATATTTAATTTTCTTTTTCAACAAAATGATGAATGGCAAAATAAGGAACTAACAAAAAACATTAGTTTAATGTTTAATGAAAATTTGTGGTTCAATTTAGATGACAAATTGATTTTAAATCATTGTTTTCTCCCAAAGTCAACAAAATAACAATTACTTTTTTGAAACAAATCATTCACCTTGGCAGTTTAACACTTTGTGAATTGTTAAAAATCGTAACTATTTGACACTTTAACATTGAGTTTAGGAACTATGTGATGACGTCATATTGTTACATACAAATCGTAACCATCTTGGAATTTAGGAACGATAATATTTAACGATTGTTAACAATACTTAAAAGTAATTAGAAAAAGAATAGACCTTTGAGCCGTTACTTAAAATGGAACTATACTCGCATTGCAATTTGTCAAGTTTATATGTTAAAAATCTCAGAGATTTCCGTATTCTCAGAGTTATGAACAAAATTTCTCATACAAATTTCTCACTTTTGCTGGCAGAAGTCTAAGAACGGAATTTTTATGATTTGATATCCCAAGAATACTCTACAGTTCAATTCAAAAAAGGAAGAAACGAAATGCAGTTTTGATAGAAATGTTGCTTGACCATGTTATTTCTTGAAGGGGTGATCACAATTGATCACTAAGATTTTCTGTTTGTACATCTTTAAACCTTATTTTGAGACCACATAAAAGATAATTTACATATATGCCAATGCTTAACGTTCGATTCAATACCTTAAAATTGTAATTTTTTAAGTTATGGATAACCTACAGCCGGAAATTAAAAAGAAGATGGTGCTGCAACCGTAGCCATGGCGGCTATTTAGATGATATAATTTTCCATTTTTAAGAGCAAACCTTCTACAATAAATTAAACATTAATTGATATGTCTTAAAAATCACTGCTTTTTTATTTTTAATATCAAAATCTTAATGAAACCTCTTAATAGAAAACCTATGCAACGGCACAAAGGAACAAAAAGTTAGTGCAAAGGAATCATTTAAAATGACAATTTGATTTTAAGCATTTTTACGGAATTAAGAATTAAGTTGGATTTTCATTTTGGAATTAACGTCTCTTTAAATTAATTGTTTGAGAACCACTTAAAGATATCAAAATATATGTACATATGTTCCTGATAATTCAGTTTTAGTTCTTATAATTTGCTTTTTGCTTATTTGTAATAAATTCTTAAATATTATTGATTTTAGTATCATATTTAAACTACGTACACACTTCTTACTCCTGAGTGGATCTTACATCTTTTTTGTTATAAATAATTTATTCATTTAAAGATTAATAGCCACATTATCAAAACGTGTCGTTAAATCTTCATAGATTAAAAATTAATTTAAAATTAAAAATAAAACATATAAGGAGTCAAAACTTCAAAGGTTATACATCGGACGAAAAAGGGTTTACAAAAAAAAACACACACACGTTACACGTTTTATTCTAATATTAATTTACAACCCTAAAAGATCGTTACTCATGTCAAAATATTTTAATAATTCATAAAGCTTGTTTTTATAAATATACAATCAAAAAGACTAATAAGTCTTTAAGATTTCATCTAAATATGTACAAACAAAAATCACTAAAAAGCGCCAAAATCGATTGCAATAAAAAGTCTTTATTTACTTAACGGCCTACGCAATAACCTGCAACTGTAATCCCCTACTGCAAAAACTGTGAGGGCTATAATCATCATAATAACTGATAAATTGATAACAGTCCATGTGCATGTGCATCCCACCCGCACCACTCACCTTCTTTTACATATATATTGTATCAAAAAATCAGATTAAGTAAAATTTAATGGCACACAACTTAATTCCAATAATTATTAATATTTGTGTAAACAATATAGAAAACGATTTTTATTTATTGATATGAGCACCCACGGTAATTTTATATCAAAAATATTACTGATTTATTATAATTAACTTTTTTTTATTACAACTTGAGAGTAGAGTAGATTAGGTAGAGGTTTTAAAGGTTTCTCAAATTTTTAGTTACTTTTTTCGACGAACTTGTTTTAGTTTAATAATTTTAAAATTTGTTATATAACTAAATCTATAGACATATACAAATTTTTTTGTTTTTTTTTTAATATATAAACACAGAAAGAAGAAAAAATAAAAAAAAATTATAGAAACCGATTTGGCGACTAGAGCAGGAGCAGTGAAAGAAAGAAATGAGGGTTCCAATTAGCAATTTGGACCGGAAAAGGATTATCAAGGAATTATTGGAAATAGAAAATATGGAAGACTTGACGATCATTAACTAAGGCGGGAAAAATTCAAAAACAATCAAAAGTATTTTTAACATAATTGAGATCGATGGGGATGGGATTTATTTGCATAATTTTAGGGAATAACTTAACTACTTTTTTTCAATTGATGAGAAATTAATTTATTACATTTTATGGTTGAAGAAAACTCTTCTTAGATGAAGTTTTTCTTTTACAAAAGATTTTAATTCAAGTTAAGCAGAATTTTTCCAGTGAGAATCGCAAAAAGTAAGCTTTAATTGCAATTCAAACAAATCAATGACATTTTTATCTTAATCATTTCACTTAATTGTATATTCTAGATGTTTGTGATTATTTAATACCATTTCAGATCGCTTAAAGTTCCAGTTGAATTAGAAAAGTGAAGTTTCACATACTCACTATTTTTGGTCTAAATCGAAAAAATGTGAACACTAAATTTTCGTAAAAGCATTTTATTTTCTGAAAATTCTTTTTAAGTAAAGAATTAGTAGTAAAACCATTTGTTAGAATATTAACATTGAATCCTTTACAGAAGAGAAAACGTTATAATTTAGATAAGCTGTTGAGAAAATGTTTGTTTTTAGTGTTAAATGTGCATAGTAATCAAAGCATTATGTATTAGGAGAGATATTATATTATATTTCTAAGAGTATACACGATACTTTGGCTGAATAATTCATGACCGTTTTATTGAATTGATTACACTGGTGGACAAAATTACGACTTTTTCTGTAGCACAAACAATGCCATATTTTATTAAAGGATTAAGGCCGATTTTACTCAGTCAAAGTTGAACATAACTTGAGGATTTTTAATATCAACTCGTGGTTTTGATTTTATTCACTCAAAGTTGACGTTTTCAACTATCGATTTTAAACTTTATAGTTAATCAACCTTAGATTTCTATAACTCCCAAAAAAAAATGGAAGTTGAAAATCAAACTTGAGTTTTGACATAGAAATATTGATTTTTTTCTTTATTTTAATGTAAATCAGACTAGAATTTTGTTTAAACATATCTGAAGTGAAGTTGTAATTTTATTACTTTAATTGGTTGATAAAAAACAATTTCTACTTAATTTTCAAAGTAAAATGATTGAAAGCGAAAAACAGAGCGAAAACAATTATTTTTCAAAAAAAGCTTTTACCTTTTATTATCAATAATGAATCAAATATTTGAACCAAAGTTTTGGAAATCCAAGGTGCAGTCAAAAAAGTTTACTTTTTTGAACTGAAAATAATAGACCGAAAATGAGTGTTCCCCAAAATGTTTATTTGGCTGCATAACTGTTGAAACAAAAAAAAACAAGTTTCACGAACAAAATTTTAAGACGATGTAAAAAATTAAGAACATGCTAAAGACAACCAAAAACAGGGTTTTAAGGCTAAGTTAAAGCACAACATATCCCTTAACAATAAATTGTATAATGATTTTGCAAACTGCGAATCTTCGTCTTCTAGATATCCACAGTTTTAATCATTTTGGTATTTTACGTAGGTTCTAGAAATTCTCATTAGTTATTATATTAGTCTTTATTTGTATCTACATATGCATTTTAAGCAAACCTTTTGATTTAATTCTAAGGGTTGATTGGGAATCCGAACTTCGATATTAACTATGTACAGTACATATGTATGTATATGCTTAAATTTTTAAAATACTCGTTTTCAACATTATTTCTATATTTTTGCATTATATTTCAAAAAGTTGATATATGTACATAATAGAATTTTTTAGACGATGGATTCTTTACAAGAAACAAAGCCTCTTTCAAACCGTTTCTATTCAAATTCGTTTTAGCAAAAATTGTTTAGAGTTTATTTTAAACTTTTGTAAGACAGGTTAAATCTAACAACTTATAAAGATTTTTCAAAAATTGTGTGAAGTACTATATTTCATCTAAATGTTAAAGAGAGGGATAATAAATTTGGAAAATTATCACGCATTTGATTGAAAAAAGTTAGTTCAAGAATTAATATAGCTTCAAAAAGCCTTATAAACATACAAGTTTTTTCGAATTTTAAAAATTAAAAAAAAGTGTAATTTTATTGCCAATAAAAAAAACTTTGTTTACCGGTGTTATTTCATTCATAACAAAAATAATAAAATCGTTAAAACATTAAAATCCTATTTTCAATGAATTTTATTTTCACTGTTTTTTTTTATAAAATTATTAAAGAAAGACATTATAAACTTTAGAATTTGAAAAGTTTTGTTGACAAAAATAAAAAAATATGTTTCTAACTCAAAGATAGTTAATGTATGTTATTGTTACCTCAAAATGTTGTGCCAAAGATTCACGAAGAACATTCAGTTTTAAACTTAAATACAGCATTTTTGCGAACCAGAATTTTGAGGTTAAGAATTGTTTACAGTATTTTGACTATACAATATTTTTACATCGAACATTTTGTAATACACTATTCAACATACAACATTTTAAATGCAGCACATACAGACCTAATCATGCCGTAAGATTTAAAAATATCCCTGGAAAATTTTTGAAAATGAAGCAGAAACTGTCAGTTTTATAATTAAATGTCTGTTAATATTACGTGTTTTTTTTATAAAGATTAAGTATTTATCAAGCGAAAAATCGTGTATAAAAAAAAACGGGGATTCATTTTTTGATTGTGGGATAGTTTAACATTACAGACAATATATGACTTCGTTCAAAACACACACTTCATATGAAATAGTATTTACATTTATTAAAAATGCACAGTATGAGATTTTACTTCGTCTTTAAATTTTGTACGTGAAACTTTTTTGTCCGTTTCAACAGTTTTGCAGCCCAATTAATGATTTTTGTTCAGTTAAAAGGTTAAAAACTTATCAAGGACTAATTTGAAACAGATTTAAAATTTCAGTTTTCTAAGTATTACAATTCCTTAGATTTCCAAAACTTCACTTCAAATATTTAAGACAAAGTTCTAGCCTTATTTACCTCAAAATAAACAGAAAAAAAATATTTCTAAATGTCAAAACCCAAGTTTACTTTTCTACTTCCATTATTTTTGGAAATTGTAAAAATCTAAGGTTGATTAAACCTAAAGTTAAAAATGTACAGTTTATAATAAAAATTCTTAAGTTATTTTTAACTTTGACTGAACAGAATCGGTCTTACAGAATTTTTCAAACAAAATATGTTTGAGAATAAGATATGAAAAATTTTTCTATAAATTCTTCTTTGCAGAACGTTTTAAGCCCTACTAATACAAATTTAATGTTTAGGTTTAAATGTGTGTGAAATTGACCTATATGCTATGGACTCTTATTAATAAACGATACATACTATGACCTATTTAATAAAGCATTTATGATTTGAAATCCAAAAATTGGACTTAACATTTATGGTTTATTATTTGTAATTCTTACAATATATTGCAATTTTTTCCAAATTTAAAAGTTCAATCTAAATTTGATTATTAATAAGATCCTTTAAGACAATAACATGTATTCTTTAAATGACAGTGAATTTCGTGAGTCTCTAAAAAGTTGCTAGTTTTCAAGTACAGAGAAATATACTTAGATAGAAATATTTCTCTATGTTTTCAAGTCTAACGTGACATTTTTCATTAACATATTAATGTTTTGTCTTTTAGATAGTGTTTTTGTAAAAAAATGTAATATAATATATTGAATTATGATACAACGTTTGTTCTTGTTTTCAAAAAAAAGAACAAATTAAATCAAGTGCTGGTGATTTTTCTACAGATAGTTAAAAAAACAGAAGGATCAACAACACACTTTGTAAGGATAAAAAAACAGAATTATTTGTAATGAAACATAAACAGTATTATATTTTTAATTTCGATAAAACGCAAATTAAAAAAATGTTCCATTTTACATCAATTGAAAATGTATTAGATGAAATATAACATTTTTCTTTCACTGAACGTGTTCATTTTCATCGAATTCAGAAAAATTAAAATGACATTTCGTTTGTCTTGCAGTTGCAGATTGTCTACTGACAGCTGACATTTGATTCCGATTTAAGAGTTTATAAATTTCATCACAAGTTGTATACCGGCAGTGTTTTTTGTGAGCATTTTAAAAGACTAGTTTATTTATTTGGTTGTTAAATAGTAAATAATGACTTCGATTATTAAACTACACACCCTTTCTGGTGCAATGGACGAGTCACCTCCATGCTACTTGCTTCAAATAGACGATGTCCGCATCCTCTTGGATTGTGGCTGGGATGAGAAATTCGATCCGAATTTCGCCAAGGAACTCAAAAAACATGTCAATACTATCGATGCAGTATTACTATCCCATCCCGATAATGTGCATTTGGGAGCTCTGCCATACCTTGTTGGCAAACTAGGTCTCAATTGTCCAATATACGCCACAATACCTGTCTTCAAGATGGGTCAAATGTTCATGTACGATCTCTATATGTCGCACTATAATATGTATGACTTTGATTTGTATTCTCTGGATGATGTTGATGCTGCTTTCGATAAGATAATCCAACTCAAATACAATCAGACGGTTGCGCTGAAAGGAAAGGGCTATGGTATCGTCATTTGTCCCATTCAAGCTGGTCACATGGTGGGAGGAACCATTTGGAAGATCCTGAAGGACGGTGAAGAAGACATCGTGTATGCAATCGACTACAACCACAAGAAAGAAAGACATCTCAATAGTTGCGAGTTGGGGCGGCTGCAGAGACCATCGCTTCTTATTACAGATGCGTTCAATGCGAACTACCAACAGGCAAGACGTCGAGCACGGGATGAGAAGCTCATGACGAACATCCTACAGACAGTGCGAAACAACGGAAATGTTTTAATTGCAGCTGATACCGCCGGAAGGGTTCTCGAGCTCGCCCATATGCTCGACCAATTGTGGAAGAACAAGGAGTCCGGGCTTATGGCCTATTCCCTGGCTCTGCTCAATAACGTCTGCTACAACGTCATCGAGTTCGCTAAGTCTCAAATCGAATGGATGAGCGACAAACTTATGAAGTCATTCGAAGGCGCCCGGAACAATCCATTCCAATTTAAACACATGAAGTTCTGTCACAACATCAACGACCTTCTCAAGATGCACAGTCCCAAGGTTGTGTTGGCAAGCACACCCGACATGGAAAGCGGATTCGCCAGAGAGCTGTTTCTGATGTGGGCCCAGAATCCCAACAACAGCATCATTCTCACTTCCAGATCCTCACCGGACACTCTCGCCCGAGATCTACTCGAAAACGGTGGAAATGGACGTACCATAGAGTTGGACGTCCGAAAACGAGTCGAACTTCAAGGAAACGAACTAGAGGAATACCAGAGATCCCAGGAAAAGACTAGCAGCCTATTGGAAATTCAAAAGGAAGACAAATACAGCTCAGAATCCGAGGATGAGATTGAAATCAGTGTGATAACAGGCAGGCACGACATCGTCCTACGGCCAGGTAGCAAGCAGCACATCGGATTCTTCAAATCGAACAAGAAACATCACGTCATGTACCCCTATTCCGAGGGAAAGATAAAGAGCGATGAATACGGCGAGATCATCAACTTGGAAGATTATCGCATTGCCGACAGCAACACTGAGGTTGCCATTGAGCAGGCAGCAACCGAGGCCCAACTGAAGGACGAAAAGCAAAAGGAGGAAATCAAACTACTGGAAAAGCCAACGAAATGCCTGAGTAGCCGCAAATCCATCGAAGTCAATGCCCAAATTCAGTTCATTGACTTCGAGGGACGTTCAGATGGTGAATCAATGCTAAAGATCCTTTCACAGCTTCGTCCTCGGCGAGTTGTCGTCGTCCGGGGACAACCCCAGTCCATCGAGGTGTTGGCCAAGCATTGTCATCAAAACATCAATGCCAAAGTTTTCACTCCCGAAAAGGGCGAAGTCATCGATGTGACATCGGAACGACACATCTACCAGATCCGACTGACCGAAGGCCTGGTCTCGCAGCTGCAGTTCCAAAAATGCAAATCGGCTGAAGTTGCTTGGATCGATTCGCAGATAACGATGCGAAATAAACAAATCGACAGCGTACAAGATACTGCCACCGACAAAAACAAACAACCTGAAACGACCAAAAACAACGAAAGGGATATCTACAACTTGCAACCCTTCGATGTGGACGAAATACCCATTCATAAGACTGTCCTGATAAACGAGTTACGGTTGTCTGATTTTAAGCAGCATTTGATGAAGAGCAATATCAATTCGGAGTTTTCAGCGGGGGCTTTGTGGTGCAACAATGGGACGTTGGCGTTGCGACGAATCGACACCGGCAAGATAACATTCGAAGGTTGTCTCTCGGACGAGTACTACAAAGTCAGGAATGCTCTATACGAGCAGTATGCTATTGTTTGATTCATTTTTATAAAACAAATAATAATAAAACTTTAACTCGTAAAAATAAAATAAATATGAAACAAAAAACGGAAGCATTATTTTTGTAATAGTTTTTGTTTTTGTATAGCAAGGATGTGAATATCAGCAACTTCTTTGTTGTGAGAAGCTATTAATATTTTCGTTGTCATCATGTTGCGATTACTTTTTCAACAGTAGTCGTTTTTTAAATGAAAATCCTAATAATTTACCACATCTTCTGGTGGCTGCTATATTTATTTTTAATGATTATAATTTATCTCGACCCATTGCTGATTTCAACTTTAATAATATGACTACAGCTTCTTCCTCTTTTGCCTCGTTGCTAACGTCAGCAGCTTCAAACGACAACGTTCCTGTCCCATTATATGACTTGTCGGAAACAACATCATCCGTATCAGCAACAATGACTTCGGGAATAACTTATACACCGACGAACTTGTCGAACAACTCATTTTTAAGACAGCTGAGCCCGAATGTCGCTCCAAATAGTTCAAGTGGAATCTTGTTCCCTATTGTATCAAAACTTTAGAAGGACAAAAGGTGCTATTTTTATCTAAACTTGCCTCATCGACGAATGCTATTGACGTTTAAAACTATTTGGCGGATAAAATTGTCAAATCGTTCATCCTAAATGTGGAGAAAATTATTCATTGCAAACTACACAAAGTATTCATCATTTAAAATAAGTGTAACTGACTCAGTTGTTCATATATTAAATTCGTCATCGTTTAGGCTAAAGGGTGTTATAGTTCATGAATTTGAGTATAAATCTTACAACAGAGGTATGTACGTCGCAATCGGAAAATGCCTAATCCACGTCAAAGCAGATTAAATAAATTCTAATTTACTTTCAAAATGTAAATTGACTTCGGACAAAGACTAACATGGTCTACAATCAATGGTCTACAAACAATCTACAACACGATGTCATGATACTTAAAGAAACTTGGCGGAATAGTTCTATTTTTGACTCGGAGCTTTTTGATGCTTCTTATCAAATCTTCAGGCTCAATCGTCATGTAAACGGCATTTCGGACACTGTAGGAGGAGGAATTCTTCTTGCCATGTTAGACTCGCATACATATATACTACATGATTGACGGTTTTCGATCCACTTGCATCGAAGTTCTTTTGTATTAAAATTAAGCTGGTATCCGAAAATGTACTTATTATAACAACTTACATACCTTCAAGTTCTAACTTTTGACCTTTAAAAAACAAAAGAATCAAAGTTTGGGTAAAATATAATCAAATAAGAGCTGATGATGATTATAGAACGTTGCTTATCCTTTCAGTTTTAAACGTTCCACATCTAAATAATATTATTTTTTAAATGAGTAAACATACTGTTGCACAAAACATTTTGAAATTAGATGAGTGTTTTCAGTCCTGGTCCTCATAATGTGCTATCCTCTATTTTCAAAAAAATGCGTTTCTTATTTATCGTACCTTTTTATGTGTTTTCTTTAACACGTCTTTAAAAAGTGCAAATTTTGCAATTTTTTAATTATTTGGAAAACCTCATTTATAACTCCAGTTCACAAGAAAGTTCCTAAAAATTAAATTATTAACTACCGACGCGACGTATTGCTAAGCTATCTGTAAAACCTAAACTGTTTGAGTCAATCTTATGTAGTGTCCTTTCCTTGTATTTGTAGTTCAATTATTTGTGATAACCAGCATGGTTTTGTTAAAAAACGTTCTACTGTTACTAGTTTATTTAATTTTACGTAATTTTGTTTAGATGTTTTTGAGAGATGTGAGCAAGTAGATTGTGTATTTACTGATTTTAGTAAAGCGTTTGACAAGTTGTGTACACTAATTTTTAACCTGTTTCGTTTTAATGACAATTTCTTAAATTGGATTGTTCGAGTCCGTTTATTGTTAACTCTGGTATTCCTCAGGGCAGCCATCTAGGCCTCATCATATTTATTTTCTTTATAAATGATTTGGTTTCGATCGTTTCGATCGTACAAAATTCACTGCCTACTTTTACAAGAAGATTTTATATTATTTCGGGAATGGTGCAATAAAAATCGTCTCGTTTTAAAAGCTGAAAAATGTAAAACCATGAGTTTTACACGCATGTTCCAATAGTTTTTGATTAAATGTTTAATTCTTGTTCCTTCGTTGACAAACCACAGAACAAAATTTCAATATTGTTTTGCTGCAGCAATAATAAATGGAACAATTATCATCACCGTCGTCGTTTTAACTTTAGTTTTAGTCGATCCAAAATCAATTACATAATTGAAATATTTAATACATTTTATTTTCTTGTAAGTTCAACAAGTAGCAATTTTAAGAATTTTAAATTCAAAGATAGGTTTTTTCCGAAGATGCAAGAAGTTTTTTTCCTTCTGATCTGGCTACAATCTATAAAGCTTATATTCGTCTCAAACTCTATACTATTTTCATAAACAATGTTCTATGTAAATAGCCAGTTGCATTCCTCCCCTCAAACAATTTAACCGTAATACCCGTTCTTTTAGGAATGTCCATCAGTTTACCCTTGAACCCAATTTCGGACGTACAGTCAAGTACAGAGATTCTTTTTTTAGTCGCACTACACGAATGTGGAATGCTTTACCAGACTCAATATTTCCCACTCATTACAATGTGCAGGCATTCAAAACCAATGTGCATCGGTATCTCCTTTCCAATCCTATCCTCCCTTCCTAATTGCTCGCACTGTGTATTCATATCTCCTTGAGTGCACGCACAATATATATAAAAAAAAAGCGTTTGACATAATTTCTCATTTTGTTTTTAACCTCTTTTCTTCTTACCTTGAGAATAGTGAATTTTATTTCCGGCTTTCCCCCAAGGTAGCCATTTAGACCCTCTTCTGTTTATCCTTACACTTTACAACATTGACATGGTTATTCAAAATTGCCAAATATTACTTTAAGCTGATGATACCAAATTTGTTAAAGTCATTACAACACATGAAGACATATTTCTCCTCTAAAACAGATCTCGGAAATTTCTCAACATGGTGTTCCAAAAATTTCTTAGAGCTTAACAAACCAACCAACCTTTTCACGCATTAAAACAACTCGTTCATTATTATCTTCATGATCATCCCATAGAGATAGAAGAAATTATAAGGGATCTTGTAGACCAAGAGCCGGCAGCAAAGTTTGGGAGTGGAGTGATAACCAAAATATGTATACATGTATGTGTAGATATACGCAACATTATGCCAAATTCAACCGTCTGGCAGGTTTTTTTCAGCCGGGGGCGGGGGTGGGCGTTCGAAAATGGTCATTTTTTCGATTTTGGGGTCGAAGTGATAATCACTTAAATGGATATATAAACAAAAGGGGATGGTGCCCTGATGTCAAAAAAGTGTGTCCAAGACGTTTTGCTTTCAGCCTTCCCCTTGCCAGACGGCGCCAAAATGCGCGAAAATCAACTTTTTGGGTCGAAATGATAACCACATGAATGATACATCAAAAAATGAGAAAAATTCTCCTGATTGTAAAAATGTGTGTCCAAGACGTTTTACTTTCAGCCTTCCCCTTGCCAGACGCATTTTAACAGTTTTTAATAGAATTTTTCAACTTAAATCCTTAATAACTTTTTTCATGTTAAATATAACCAAAACAATCATATACCAAAATATCATCAAATTCCCCTGATTCTAAAAATGTGTGTCCAAGACGTTTTGCTTTCAGCCTTCCCCTTGCCAGACGCATTTTAACACTTTTTAACAGAATTTTTCAACTTAAATCCTTTAATAAATTTGTTCCTATTAGCCATAACCAAAACATTCATATACCAAAATATCAGAAGATTTCCAATACGTTTTCTTTTCAGTCTTATGCTTGCCTGAAAACCCTAAAGCATAACAATTGTATTTTATTTAGAAACAAATTTTGAATCACATGACATAAAATTGAATGAAATTTTGAAATTATAAAAAAAAACTATTCTTCATCAACAGATTCGTCCGATGAAGAATTTTGCGAAATATTGTCGTCTTCACTATCATTTTCATCACAGATAATTAAATTTGTAATGGTTTCTGGGGCTACGACTCCGTTGAACCATTTCAATTTGACCATGTCATCCTCCATGGTCCAGCCGCATTGAAATGGGGGGGGGGAGAGTACGATAACTTTGGCGACAAAGTTTAATGACGGATTTGTATAGAACAGCTAAAAACAAGCATTTTTACTATGGGAGGGGGTCTATCTCCCCCCGTTTAGGCGGTAGGGGCAATTTAAAAAAATATGTACATACTTACAATTAAGTATTATACCTTTTTTTAAAGCCAACATTTTTGTCTATTAGCTTGTTTTTAAATCAAGTCAAAACTATGCATAGTTTTTGAAAAAAATTGTTTTAAACTAAAAATTTATGCAAAAAAAAGGTTTAAAGTGTAGTTTTTCAAAACTTTCAAATTATTTACTGTTTTTTTTTAGAATTCATTGCTCTTATTTGTTTTTGACCAAAAACTGAAAACTAGATGACTTTATGTCTTCTAGTTCTTGAGAAAATTGAAAATTACCAAAATAAATATTTTAATTAAATTACTTTTTCCTTGCTTAAGTATTAACGTAGTCTTATTTTGATAGTAATAATCGAATATGGATTAAGATATACCTAGGGTAAATTAATTTTTCTTAAATCCAGCTTATTTAAATGCAAAAGAAACTTTGCATGCACCCCATCTTGCACCCTCCCCACCTTGCACACACTCCAACTTGCACCCACCCCAAATCCTATAGTGTGCCCAAGCAGGGGGGTTACAGATGCCACTGTTGCATACACCCAAACTCGCGCACACCTTACTGTTGCATACACCCAAACACGCATTACGCATACGCAAATACCATTATTACTATCAAAATAAGACCACTCAAGCAAAAAAAAAAAAAATTAAATTAAAATAGTAGTTGTGGTTATTTTTAATTTTCTCAAAAACTAAAAGACATAAAATCATCTAGTTCTCAGTTTTTGATCAAAAACAAATAAGAGCAATAAATTCTGAAATAAAAATAATGGTAGATAATCTTGAAGTATTGAAAAATTACACTTTAAACCTTTTTTTTTAACTTTTTTTACTCAAATTTTGAGTTTAAAATTAAATTTTTCAAAAACTACGCACAGTTTTGACTTGAATTAAAAACTGGCTAATAAAACAGAATGTTGGCTTTAAAAAAATGTTTAAAACTTAATTGTAAGTATCACCGTTATTTTTTAATTATTTTTTCCATTTTAAATAATAATTTTTTTAAATTGCCCCTACCGCCTGAACGGGGGGAGATAGACCCCCCTCCCATAGTAAAAAATGCTTGTATTAAGCCCCTCTACCAAAAACCGTTATTATTTCTTGGCGCCAAAGTTATCGTACTCGTGCCAAATGGGGAAAGTTGTATATTATGTAGTATGTACCTGTATTTAATATTGCACTTTTCCAAATATGGCATACATATATAGTTGCAACGATTAATTTGTTGCAGTAAGACGCTTCTGTTTGGTGGGAATAAACTACCTTCAAAACCTTCAGATAAAATGGTTAAGCATATAATTGCTTAAGGTTTTAAAAAAATATTTTAAATTTTTAACTTACTTTTAATGTTTTTGAAAATTTTTTTCGAAGTCGGTTTACAAGTTTTGTAAAATAGTTCATATCTGGCATCATTCACTTTGAGGGCGGTTGTTTTATAAATTTTGCAAACAAATTCCTCTATTGTTAGAATTGAAAAATTCTGTTAAAAAGTGTTAAAATGCGTCTGGCAAGGGGAAGGCTGAAAGCAAAACGTCTTGGACACACATTTTTACAATCAGGAGAATTTTTCTGATTTTTTGATGTATCATTCATGTGGTTATCATTTCGACCCAAAAAGATGATTTTCGCGCATTTTGGCGGCCGTCTGGCAAGGGGAAGGCTGAAAGCAAAACGTCTTGGACACACTTTTTTGACATCAGGGCACCATCCCCTTTTGTTTATATATCCATTTAAGTGGTTATCACTTCGACCCCAAAATCGAAAAAATGACCATTTTCGAACGCCCACCCCCGCCTGAAAAAAAACCTGCCAGACGGTTGAATTTGGCATAATGTTGCGTGTATCTACACATACACGTATATATATTTTGGTTATCACTCCACTCCCAAAATTTGCTGCCGGCTCTTAGACTATTGGCCCTTTATGTGACCGATAACTTAAATTTCTACTTCACATTGATTAAAAAATTCATGACCAGAGAATTTTCTAACCCTTACAGGTTTGGACTTCCTATCAACATATTCATAATAACAAAAATAGAAAACATCCAATGAAGATTCCTTCGTTTCGCACTTCAATTCCTTCACTGGAAAAATCCATTGATCTTAACCCCTTAACGTGACCGCTTCTAACAGTTCAACTACAATTAATTAAAAGAACGTAGAGAAATTGCTGATATACTTTTCCAACATCGACTCCTCTTTGGTTCAATTGACTGTTCTTCACTCTATAACTCCATTTCTTTCAACACTATAGCTCCTGTAACCTCTTACCTAAGAAACCCTCGCCTATTCTATCTACCAACACGCCACACCAAACCTCATATGAACATCTGACCCGTATGCTCTGGTTGGTCAATTTGAATCCGAATTAGTTTGATTTCAAATTTAAGCTAGTGTTTAAATTTTACTTAAAAGCTCGAATTAAACGCAAAAAAAGTAGTTAATCATCCACTAAAATATAAATTAAATTAAATTTTATACAATTTTGCACATCGAAATCATTTAGTGTTTTTGTTCGGGATTTGTAAAAGTTTCCGATAACGACGGAATTCGTGTTTGAGCTGTTTAACAATATTGAAAATATTCGACAACAGCCAAGCTATAATAAAATCCATATATTTAATCGTTACTCAGCAAAACGAACACTGTAACCTTTCCGATGTATACCGTGAACATTATTTCAAACACGAGGATGAAACGAGAAACAATTTAACAAGAACCAAGAGGTAATCATTACTTGAATCAAGAGTCAACCAGTCATTGGAGAAAACTAACAGTACTATTTACCAAAGCTCTTGACACTTGTTGAATTCCTAATAATGCTTAATTTCGTGTGAACAGAATGGCCATCATTTCATCTTACTTTGTAGACGGTATGTCAAGATAAGGTAGAGGGGGAACACATTTCGTTTTCAGTTTGGGTGCTTCAGCCTAGCCAAATATTTCCAGGCATCCCAACTTTGAAATTTCTGTCTCTTTACTCTTTTACAATTTCAAGCTTGTTATCCCGAAAAACACACTTGATCCATGGACATTCGACTGACCACTGTTTTTCCAGTCAATAGGTAATGACAATAAGGTTTCGAAATCAGGTTGTCGGCGCCTTGTATAATTCTTTTGGATGCTTTCTTGATATTGCTTTCCATTGTTAGCATCTCCTGATTTTTTGTTGAATTTACGCGCTTACCCAATTTACAATTTAAAAATGGTTCCTAACAAAGCAAACATTTCGCTTTGGTTCACTTATCATTCAATGTGGAATTCTATGACTCTTAAATCCAAAAAAAAAAACAATTTAAAAATCCTTGTTTTTCGTGTTTGTACTAAAAAGATGCACATTTTATTTCGAAATGAAAATAAAAACTTAAATTTACAAAAAAAAAAAACTAAAATGTATCAAAATTCAAATGAATTCTCAATGTTTTCCATGTTGGAGTAGCGCAGAATCTTCTTGACCGGCGTTATCTTGTGCAGCGTATCATCGAAGCTTGTCAGGGGTAAGCGGGTCTTTAGTTGTTTGCCAGAAACCTCAACCGATTTCGATCGAAATTGTGGATTATTCTTGAGACAACTGAGTGGTGTTCTTTTGCCTGCTGCTGCAGGTGAGTCAAACGCACAAGCTCCTCTGGGTGCCTTTGCCGGAGTCGAGTGATTCTCACGATCCTCATAAATCATATCTCGTCGGCTGCTTGGCGATGTTACGACTTTTGTGGGCTTTTTGTTACGGATGCGTTCGAGTGGTTTGTTTGCGGGGATTTTCTGATTGAGCGACAAAGTGGAGAGCATTGTCTCGATCATGTCGTCCTCATCGGGTGCGTCGTCATCGTTGAGTATAATTGGTGTGCGATCGACACCGATTGACGGGGATCGGGGATCACGTTCGATTGTGGTTTCTTGAGGTTGGGTTTTAGTGATTTTTGGTGTTGCAACTTCTTCGAGTTCTTCTAGTTTTTCAGTCTTTTGTTCTACTTTCACTTCTTCTTCTACCTCGTCTTCTCTTGTGGAGTATTTCTCTTGATTTTCTAATTTTGGCGGGCTAAATGTTGTTTCAATTTCAAAGGGAACCTCGGAGCGAGGAATTTTCGTCTCAACAAAAAGATCCGAGAATGTGTCGTCTAGATTGATTGTTTCATCGAATACCAGAGGTGTTCGATTGAGATTAACACTCGGCGATCGTGGATCGTTTAAGCTGTATGAAAATCCTTTGAAGAAACGTTTTCGCAATAAACCCATTGGTTGCTCTGTTGAAATTGTTGGAATAGCAGCAACTTGCTGATAGATGTGATTTTCCTTCTTTTGTACTACTTCCTAGAAAAAGATAAATTTGTATTAAGTTATTTAAAGATTTGTACTGACATTTTGTTTTTACATTTAAAGGTGTTCGACAAATGTGTGGTGATCTTGGATCTAAAATATCTTCAAGGTCTGAGCCGAAGTCTGTTTGGACAGTGATTGGTTGATGCTGTGGCTGAGGTGTTTGTGGTAAGTATTCACCTTCGAATTTAGTTTGTTTGGAGCCCATACTATATAAATTAATAAATTATAACAAAAAGATGCAATGCAAATCGATAAATTAAGTGATATAGATTTTTCTTTGGAAAATGAAAATGAAGAAGCTGTTGAGGCGAAAGCAGTTTTTTATTTAAATAAATGGCGGTTGTAATGTGAAGTTAGAAGCGATTTGATTTTGATTTTTTGACAGATCATGGCAAATTTATTGCAGATAAAATTCGAAGTTGAATGAATATGTTCAGTGTTTTATTCGATGTTGAAAAAATTTTTGAATTATTTTAGGGTATGTTCAACCAGAAAATAATCTGTATATTGTAACGTAGTGCAGTGCAGTTTTATGAAAACTGTCACAGTAAATTCAAGCAAAAACGTCATACGTCAAGTTTTGAAAAAAAACAAGCCAAGTTAAATTCAGCGCAATTAAAATTTTACAAAAAAAATAAAATAACAATTTCAGAAGAGTTGTTAAATTTATTAATAATTAAATTATTGGATTAATATGTCATTTTTATTTTTCTACTTACTATTTTCCAAATTTGATGCTATTTGGAGAACATTGAAGCACCCAGAAATTCCCCTTCATTAAAAATAAGCTTTAATTTATTTTTAAATAATAAAATTTGAATTAAAAATACAAAGCGTGGACAAAATTCAACTATTTTTTTAACAAAATAAATCGAATCATAACATCAGTTGATTTTGCCAGCTTTTACCAACTTCCACTAATTGAAAAAGTTCTGCAGAATATTCTGAATTAAATTTACACTTTTCTGTCCGAGTGGTCCAGTGCAGCTGGTTGAACAAAGCTGTAAACAATTTTTAACTGCCGCATGTGAGTTTTCTTCTCTTCTCTTCTGTTTTTTTTTTTAATTAAATTATAATTTTAGAATATTCATTCGATATATCTAATTTCAGAGACAGATGTATTTGTAAAATACAATTTAGCCTACTTTTGTAGACTTTTGCAACTAGAGTACAATTGATCGACTAGATGCTTTCTAAGCCTTATTTCGAAATTTCGTAATTTTAATATTTTTTTTTAATAAATAGCCGGCAAATTGTATTCATTTATTAAATTCTGTTATTTAGTTGATCAGTATTTGGACATATATTTGCCGGGAAAATTTGGAGCGAGTCCAATTAAAAGTGAATAAATGGCACGGAGCCAAATGTCTCCGTAATTTTTGGCCAGCTTAAGAAAAAAGGATAAGAAGAATATTAAAATTTGACCAATCGATTCCCATATATTTTTGGAATCTCTTGGCAACCATTATTTTGTAATTTTGCGTTGGGAACCGATTTCAATTTCATTCAATTGCCCTACCCGAGCAGAGAGCTTAGGGACAAAACAAAATTTGACTTTCAAACACGCTGTAATCACTCATGGCTTTATTTGATTCCATACATAAAAATTGTCTTGGATTGTAAATACAGCTAATGTGTGAATTGAAACTCGTCTTTCAAACTTCTTTTTACTGACAAAAAATGCGATAGAAATGTATATGAAAATATTCTTGGAATTCTACTTTTTCTCTGTTATTTAATCAAGTGTCGTATTTACAATTGTCATTGTTTTCATAGCCATATTGTCATTTATTTACTAGGAGTCAGATAAGTTAAACCTAATTTCTGTCAATAATCAGATATTCTGTTGTATTTTAAAGTAAGCAATACACGATAGAGCCAAATGGATCTAAGTCGATCCGAAATCGACCGTGTGTGGGGAAACTGCGGTGGATCGGTTAAACTCTGTCTATCCATTTGGATTTTCAACTAGTCAAAATTTAACGAACCCGAGCCAACGAACCAAGACTCGGCCCTGCCGTGTGTAGGGAATCAATGAGCTAAGTAGTTCTGTCTGTTTACAGAATCTTATCTCGTCATCTAAAATCTCAGTCTAAATCAGTCTATCTCATACATGTATTTATGGAAACAAATCCTTAATGTCTCTTTCCCTCTTTTTATTTTTTCTAGGTCAGTTAACAACAATTTTTTTAGGATTGGAAATTTTGTTATTTATTTTATAAAAACCCATTTTCATGTTGATTATCCAGATGAACATATTTGCTTGTGCTTGAAATGAAAAATATTAAAAATAATCAATCTGTTAAAGTGGCTCGGTCGTGTTAATGGCTCGGTCGTCTAGCCTAAGGCCGCGGCCACGCAGTAAGCGGCTGAGCGGAAAAAAAATATTAAATATATGAAATCGCATAGAAGCGGCCACGCTATGAGCGAGCGGCGAAACAAAATTCTGAGCGGCTAAGCGGCGCCGCTCAGCAACCAAACCTGTTTTAATTTTTTATAATGTTCTGAGCGGCAAGAAGTAAAGATGGCCAAAGTAAACATTGAGTTGTTAATTTCGTGTGTGCAATCTCGACTTTAACTACTAATCGCTCAAAAGCAGTCGCTCAGTGCCTGGCCATACGTCGCTTAGAGCTGCCACTCAGCCGCTCAGCCGCTTACTGCGTGGCCGAGGCTTAAGACGTGCTTCACCAGAAGAATTTGAGTTTCAAAAATTTATCAAAACTTACTGGGAAATAAAAATGAAATAAAATGTTTTTAATTCACTAGAATTCGAACTAGGAGTCGAATTAAGTAAGCATAAACAGTGAACATTTTGTAGTTATGTATATAAATCAGCTTAATAGTTAAAAACATGATTAAAAACTAAAATTAAAAAATGTATCTTATAAACGTTCTAGATTTGGAATGCTAGTAATACTAACAAAACATTTTTATTATTAGATAAGATAAATAGCTTAGTGCTCATAAACAAAATGTTATTTTATCAAAGAAGTAGATAGTACTGACTATAAAACGACTTTTGTTTGTTCTTATGAAACCAAGTTTGCTAGATAACCTGCAAAATATCACTTTTTGATCATAATCTTACTCTTATTTTCTATAGAGGGCTGCGATTCTTCAAAGCAAGTCCAATAGATAGATGTCCTTAGTTAGTATGAATTGCATGCAAAACATGAGGTTAAACATTTTATTTATTTTTGTCAAGGGAAATGAAGGGTGTGTAGTGTGTAATTAATTTATTGGACTATCTTATTTGCAAGTTTTGTATAATAGCGATACTCAACTAACAGTGCATAAGTAAATAAATGCTTTATAAAAAATTGTTTGCCAAATTATTGTATTGGTAGTACCCGTGGCATAATGGTTAGTGCGTTGGACTGTCATGCGAGAGGTCTTGGGTTCAATCCCTGCCTGTGCCACCTTAATTTAAAACAAAAAATTTTCACGGGTACCGCCTCTTGCGAGGAATTGACAAATTCTCCAAGAGTAATTCTTGTCATGAAAAAGTGCTTTCTCAAATTAGCCGTTCGGATTCGGCATATCCATCCCTGCAATTACTCGCACACAGGAATGGTTGAGAGTTGTAAGTCACTAGGCCCTGGTTCTCTAAGGACTGTTGCGCCACCTAATTTATTTATTTATTTATAAATTATTATAATATTAACATATTAAATAAAAGAAAAGCCACTATGAACAAACTCGCCCTCAATTATGTAAATCATTTGACAAATTTACAATATTGGTATTCTTGAACCTTTTTATTTCTCATTAATAACCTTTCAACAAAATTCGTCTATGAAAAATCAAAAAAACATTACAAATCAAAACTTCGAAAAACTGCCCAACTTCGAAAAAGATAAATGTCATCCATTATAAAACATAATAATCTACTACATTTTCGCTCCCATCAAGAAAAAGAAAAAAAGAAGCGAATCCAAAAAAGCTACTCCCGTTTTACGGCAACGGCACGGTGCACTTATGTACACTCAGCCCTAAAGAGTCCGGTGTTTATGTGATTTAACATAAATTAAAAACCAATTTAATAAATCCAATTGAGTTAAAAGCGTTCCCCATTATGTTGTGATTGTGTTTAATTAAATAAATCAACCCCAAATCATAAAATTCATAGTGAAATTTGTGTTTTTCCTAAAGCAATGTCGGGCCTTCAATAGCAGTACCTAAAGCAACGAAAAAGATAGATAATCCTCCTGCTTTGCTTGTACCAACAGCGAACGGGCAAAGGCAAAAGCAAACGCATTACAAAAATGGCGTCGTCGACGGTCATCGTCGACAAAGATGCTTCTTGTGCAAACGAACCCGATTTTGCGGTAATTTGTGCGTTTTTAGAGAAATTCTCTGAACAATTGCAAGTGAATTTTCCGAATTTTAAAAAATTACAAGAATGGCTATCGAATACGGATGAAGGTTTGTAGTTAATGTTCTCATAAGAGTGTTGAAAAAATTAGAAATTTTCTTTTTAAAAGAAATGCTAAGTGAAAACTTCTTTTTATTTCTTATTGCATTTTGATTTGTAGTGTAGTACATTTTTTTTCTTTTCTTTTTCTTTCGTTAATTGAGTACGCATAGAGGAAAGAAGACAAATAGAGTGTTTATGTGTTGAGAGAGATGTAAAATTTAGAAATTTTTATTTGTTTAGTTTGTTGGCTCTCTGTTTGTTTGTGTATATTTTCGCCGTGGTGGACTTTTGCGAAATGATGATAGAAACAAATTCGCCTCATATATCACCTGTCAAAAAATTGTTGTTTTTGTTGTTGTTTGTTTGTGGTCAAATGGGAGTCGACTCCTCCAACTGATGATAACAACAAATAATATTTTCTCTGGGAATCGGATAACTTTATCGTACTTTATTAATTCATTTTATTATATCAATAAGTTGGATTGGTTATTAGATATGCAGATGCATACATTTTTAAAAATGCATTTCTCCTAATAAGAACACACAGTTGTGGTTAAAAAATAGAGCTGCAATGTACATTGCTACATTGTCGAAGCCAAATTTAGTTGTTTTGCCGTGAATGTTTTGAACTCAACCACAAATACACAAAAAAAAATATTTTCCAATGCGAAAGATCAAGTACAATCTCATATCATAACAAAATCATCACGTTCAATTAGAATTTGACTTATAAACAAACCATTTAGTGGGTCCTTAAAATTTCCAATAAAGGACATGCTACAAAACATTGATTTGGAACAATTTGTAAACAAAATATACATAAGTAAAGTACCCAATAATATTAAAAAAAGTGTAGTTTTTATTTTGTAAGATGTGAAGTAATGTGTGCACTATTTTTTTGACTACGTAATACGTAAAATGCTTGAAAGCATGATAAGTTAAAAATTCTACTAATATGCGACCAAAAACATGTCTGACCAATATCAAGTTTTTCCCTCACTAAGATTGTCGTGATATTGAGAAATGTGGACTCCAACATTTTAGATAAATGCAATTGGGTTCCTCCTCAATTTGTCATATGGATTTCTTCTTATCTTAATATCTAACCCTTTCATTATCAAATCACGATTTTTACAGAGTAGCCACTTAGCCACTGCTCTTTATCGTAGCTGTACTCCTTTTTGTATGTTACAGTAATCTATGCATAAAATCTCTAATCGATCGCTTACTACTCCAAGAGGATATTAACAGTTTTATTATTTGCTGCAAGAAAAGGCCAAACTTTAAAATTAAATGGCAGTTAATTCTATTGATTATGATTATAGTAATACAATTTCGCAGGAATCTGCTTTCGTTCATAGTTTTAAAGTTCTTTTAAATCATAATCACGAGGTTGATTCGATTGTTAGAAATTCCAAATCCATGTTGGGATTTGTTAACCGCTGGTATAAAGAATTTTAGGATCCTAATGTCCGCCCCCATCTTAAGTACTTGTCTCAATTATGGGCTTTTTTGACGAGATCCATAGGATAAAATATGTACAACGCAAGTTTAAACGTTTCGCCTTAAGAAGACTAGCTTAGTCCGATCCTAATAACATTCCTCTTTATGAAAACGGATAAAGCTCCTTCGATTGCAATGATATTATAATAATGATATTATCTGTATCAATTTTAAACTGGTGTTATTAATGCAATTGATTCATCAAAGTGTACAAGTTCAAACTACCTATACTAGTTGGGGTATTAGTTATTATATCTCTTAGCATTCCATATCTAATTTATTACCAAAATAATGGTTTAGCTCGCGCGACGCATCAATTTATTAAGGGAAACTTTTGATGAGCATATTGTCTCGTATCGTGTGCCTGTGGCTTGGCCTGCATAATCGAGTCATTTAGTAGCACTGTACCACTTTTTGTGGGTGATGTGAAATCGTTTGTCTTCTTCGATAAACCCGAAATTATTAACGACTTGGAAGAGACTATTCGGTGCGTTATTGCTGACATACGGCCCAAATTGCTCCAAAAAGCTCTCGAAAATTGGGTCTCAGCTGGAATTTATTCGAGGCAGCTGTCATTTTATATTTAAATTTTATCATCAGCTCATGAGCTGCTGATGAATACACAGCCCATGTACGAGGTGTGTTCAAAATGTACCCGGAATTTTCGTTTTTTCAAAAAAATATTTATTTATTCGTTTACATCGGTGTGGTCCCTTTCAAAGTAGTCCCCCCAGATATAATCTTCGAAGCACTTTTGATGTTAACTTTTCGGCCTTTATTTCTTCAATCGAGTAAAAACGCCGTCCTTTCATGGGTCTCTTCAACTTTGGAAACAGGAAAAAGTCATACTGAGCCATATCTGGTGAATATGGAGGTTGGGGTATGACTACGGTATTGTTTTCGGCCAGAAAATTACGAACAAGCAACGACTAGTGAGCAGGTGCGTTATCGTAGTGCAAAAGCCATGAATTGTTTTTCCATAAATCCGAGTGGTTTTTTTTCGAATTGCTTCACGCAAACGTCGCACCACTTGAAGGTAATACTCCTTATTAACTGTACGACCTTGTAGTAAGAACTCTTGATGTATTATGCCATTATAATCGAAGAAAACAGTAAGCAAAACCTTCACATTCGACCGAACTTGACATGCTTTTTTCGCTCTTGGTGACGTTGGATGCTTCCATTTGGACAATTGTGCTTTGGTTTCGACATCATAGCCGTACACCCATGTTTCATCACCAGTTATGACCCTTTCAAGCAAACTTGGATCGTCGTTGACGTCATTTAAAAGCTCCTGAGCGATGTTCATGCGATTGTTTTTTTGGTCAAATTCAGCAGTTTTGGAATGAATTTTGCTGCAACTCTTTTCATCCCCATAACATTTGAAAAATGTTATGAGATGAGCCAATTGATATGCCAACTTCATCAGCAACTTCTCTAATTGTGATTCGGCGATCATTCATAACCATTTTTTCCACTTGTTCACATTTTCATCGATCATTGACGTGCTTGGTCGACCGGAGCGTTCTTCAACGTGTTCGCGGCCATCTTGGAATGTATACCAACACAATAACAAAAATTTGACCTTCGGACTCTCCAGACCCGCGAAATTTAAAAATTCCGGGTACTTTTTGAACACACCTCGTGTACTCTTAATATCTTAGGTAGTTCATAGCTTGATTGACATTTTTATTAGGGAAGGATACAGGTACCGTTTTAAGTATTAAAAAAAAATCACTTTTTATTAAATAACGTATTGTGTCATAAATGAGTTACTTATTAAGTTACATCTCATTGTCTGAAGCAATAAATCCCCCATTAAGGATTTCAAATGATGATTCTTTCATTAAGTATAGTCATTAAAGTGTCTGCCTGCAGCATAATTTTTATAAATGTGAAAGTTTTTTTTTTTTTTTCAAAAATATCAAAACCTTATCTCTTGGATTTACTTCTGTGATTATCAGTTTCTATGAACTCTTGGCACTATTCAATTAAGAGCCAATTTTTCAATCATCAATTAAACATTAATTTAGCTGTCAGTTGCTTTATCTCAATTGTAATGATAATCGAATGTTCAACAAATGAACAAGTTTTTAGAGTTTTTAATCGAAATAAGTAAATCTTAGCCTACTATGAATTTATGAGCCCCGATAGACACTCCCATCTTTTTAACATGCGGTTCGGCAGCGGTGACTCTTTTTTTTGACGCAAGTTTACACCAGGGCTAAGTTTATTTTTGTTTATATTGTTCGTGCATACAAGAGGTTATGAATGCTCTTATAATGATTTTATTATTATTTATTAATTCAATGAACCTGCGGGGGGACTATTTGCTCTTATTTGTATTCGTTTTAGATTGAAATGTTTGCTTCCACACAACTTTTAATAACTTTTTCACATAGAATGTGCCTATGAAAATGTGAAATCTATAGTTGCCTGCTGCAAAGTTGATGCATCTACATATGTGGCAATGCTACCGAAATAAAAATAGTTGAATTATGTGGCGCAATAGCTCGTAGAGAACTCGGGCCTAGTGACTCAAGTGTCAACCATTCCTGTCTGCGAGTAATGTCAGTAATGGAGGGTACCTGGGGAGTCATTCCGTAATTTCCGAAACGATAATCGTCAAAACGATTATCATTAACGATATCGTCAATAATTTGCTTCACGTAACTTTATCACTATCGCCTCGTCAATCGTTTTCAGTATAAGATCGTTCAGTATATTTCAAATACTCCTATACTATGACTGAAATGTCAAAATGAACTCAACGAAAGATGTTTGTTCAATAACTTGAAAATTTTATTAAACTTGGTTTTTCTCTTTGGGAAATTTTGAAAATTTGCAAAAAATGTATTGTTAATAGGCATGCCAACTATTTTGTGATGTTTATTTTTATTGTTACTTTTTGTGTTTTTATTTGTTGCTGCCGACAATAAAACTATAACATCAAAATGTTTGTTTCATGTCTGATATTTTTGTAAATCAGCTGCAATAATAAACCCAATTCTGTCCAAGGGAATGAATATAAGACTCCATTTTATTCACAATGAACATAACTTGGCTTCAAAAATATTTTTTGTTTAACTACTTTGGATTAGTGCTTTATGCAAGAGCGATACTAAAATCGTTGCCTGTCGAATATACCAATGTTTCAATAGTTACAGCAAACTTTAATATTGAAGGTATATACCTACATATGTATGTAGAACGACAACCGTCTGGCGAATTTATTGTTTCCAATATCATTATAAAGTCCTCTTTTGCAATTCCAAAACTACAATTGTTTTATTTACTCGTATTCAACAACAATTAAGAGAGATTACTAATGTTTTGTATATAAAAAATGCTTACATATGGGTTTTGGCGATTATCGTCTTACGTGAAGTGAGACTATCGTCGAAACGCTATCGTCTAACGATTATCGTTTTACGGAATGACCCCCCTGGAGTTTATATACCGAATTCAAATGGCTAATTTTAGAAAGCACTTTTAATGATAAGAATTACTCTTGGAGAATTTGTCAATTTCTTGCAAGAGCCAGTACCTGTGGTTCAGGCAGGGATTGAACCCAAGACCGCTGGAATAACAGTCCTACGCACAAAGATATATCATAAGTTACTTTTACAGCTAAAAGAATAGTCAAAGCGAAATTCTTAACTTACTTACTTTTAACTTGCCTGAAACATTTACCTATCAACATTTCAGTCTAAAAAAAATAAGTTGGCTATAAGAGATCGAACGCACGTGACCCAAGCAAAATATATTTTAAACTAGGCACGATTCTTAGCTATCTTTTCATTAATAAAACGCTGAACCAACTGAACCAAATTTAATTAAAACACATTATCAAAAACATTTTGAACTTTTTCGGCCTTTTACGTTATCTCCAAAGTTTTGTGACGTTTGCCAAAATGGTATTCGTCTGGTTTTAACGATCAACCTTAATGTTCTTATTTTAGTAGGTATCAACCCGTTTTTATATTGAAGCCTTTTCAGTTCCTATACTTTATAATCTATGGACGCAATCTTCAATTTAGAAGCTAAATTAAATCGCAATCCTGAAACAAAAAGGCTTTACACTGAGTTTATATCCGAATATAAGCAACTTAATCATCTTTGTTTAGCGCCGTTTGATATACTTCAAAAAAATCGTTATTTTCTTCCACACCATTGTGTTTTAAAGCCAGAAAGCACTTCTACAAAACTTCGTGTAGTTTTCAATGGAGCCTTTAAAACATCCAGCGGTACTTCATTAAATGACATTTTAATGAATGGACCTACTATTCAAAATGACTTGTTTAGTACACTCTTAAATTTTCGCATTCATCAATTTGCAGTCACTGCTGACATTGCAAAAATGTATCGTTGTGTGCAGATTCAGCCACCAGATAATTGCTTCCAATGTATTCTCTGGCGAGATAAGGATTCTGGAGAACTCGTTATTTATAATCTCACTACCGTAACTTATGGCACAAAGCCCGCATCCTTCCTTTCCATTCGTAGTCTTCATCAGCTTGCACAGGATGAGCAGGAAACCTTTCCACTTGGGTCTCAGGAAGTCAAAACTAAATTTTATGTTGATGACTTATTAACAGGGGCAGATTCCTTGGAAGATCTACTTAAAATCAAGACAGAAGTTTCTGCACTGTTTTTGAAAGGTGGTTTTTACCTTAGAAAATGGTGCTCAAATTCAGAGCAGCTTTTATCGAAAATTCCATTAGCAGAAAGGGAAGAATTTCTTCAAATAAATAATGGTAATGTTACAAAGACATTAGGGCTTATTTGGAACCCTAAGACTGATGAGTTTTGGTTCTCAAGTAATCGTCCAGATATGTCAAAAGGAATAACTAAACGAAACATATTATCATGGATTGTTCAACTTTACGATCCCCTTGGATTTATAGGGCCAGTAATCCTGCAGGCAAAATTATTCATTATTATTTTTATCGTCAACATCTCAACTTGTTCGGTTCATTTTTTTTATTCTTATTTGCTACTAATCAAATTCTTTTCAAAATAAACTTAAACTTATAACGTGGTTTAATCGAGATTTTTTTATTTTAAAGAATTATAGAGAGTTATAGAGTCAAAAGGAATTATAAGAATTCCATATTCGCTCTAAAAAATGTTAGAACGACAAACATAATCAGATTTCTACGATCTCCCTTTTTTGCTTGTTTTATAAATGAGTTTTAGAATATTTTTAGTAGTAATTTATTGCTCATTTATTTTGTTTGTTATTTTTGTTTTTTTTACAGTTCCAACAGGATTACGGGATCTGCATATCAAGCTGATGCGCAAAACTCGACGGACTGTTCATGAGTGTGCCTGGGAATCGGCTTTAAGTAAATTCTGCTTTTGGTATTCCTCCCAAGATGGCTGGGAAATTGAGAGATTTGGATATAAAAAATCAAGTCTAAAAGTTAAACTTCGAATTTTAAGGGTAATACAGATTTTTTTCTTGACTCCTCTTGAGTTTTTCTTAACGTACTTAAAATGTATTCCCCTTTAGCAACTTCTTGAAAATCAGTTCGATAGAAATACCAAATTCCGAGCAAATATCTTGGCGATGAGTGCTGATTCATTGAGAAGTGAACCAATTGGACGAGATCGTTTAGGACATTCTTATTGGCTGACACAAGATTCCGAATGTAATATTCGGATTTATCAAGAACATTTGGACGAAGAGATATGGCAAGTTGTTGCCACAAATCGCGAAGAGCTCGTTAAACTTATATCTCGGCTGAAGGGCAACGAAGTTGTTCTTCCATCGGATATTGGTTTCATCGACGAGGATAGTAGTAGTAATAGTTGTTCGGTGCCAATTGAGAAGCCACCACCACCAGAAGAGAAAGATGATAGTCAGGAAAGCAACCAGAGCATGACTGGTCGGGTGCCAAATATCAAAATCAAATTAGGCAATAAGGATAATGGTAATATAGCTAGTGTGTCGAATGAACCAGAAAAACCACCCCCACATGCAGCAAGTTTTGGAAGTGATGCTGAAATGGAAGAAGAAAAAGAAGAAAAAAAAGTAAAGGTAAATAATTCATTTATTTTGATAAAAAAAGGAAAGAGGGATTTAAACATTTTTAATTTTATTTCGCAGCCCCTGGTCATTAGTCAATCAAAGATAAAATTGGAAATCTCTAAGAAACGTTCGTTAGATGAATGTGATAAAGTTGAAGCACAAGAAGTGAAGAAACAGAGGCCAACTTTATTGGATTCGAATCGAGAGAAAAAGCTAGGGAGATATGAAAAGCAGGAAGACGATGAGGAAGAAGATGATCACGATGGAGATGAGGAAGAAGATGGTGAAGAGGAAGAAGACGATGAAGGCGAAGAGGGAGAGGAGGAGGAAGATGATGACAATTCAGACGATGAAGGTGAAGAAGAAGAAGATGACGCAGAGGAAGATGACGACGATGAAGAAGATGATGATGACGATGATGAAGAAGAAGAAGAAGTAACTGTAGATAGAAAAGATAAATCTAAAATAACTATTAAGGCCACTCCGGAACTTGTACAAAAAATAAAATTAGAAAAGCCATCTAATAGCTTTATGGAAAATAAAGACGCTCAAGAGAACAAAGAATATTCCACCAAAGCGGCTCAGGGAATGAAAACAACACAAAACGATATAAAAGAAATCCTTAAAAAAAAAGAAGTGTTTAACACCAAGCCGGACGATGACAAAAGCAATGTGCAGAACTCTAGGCAAGAACAAATCGTAGAAAAGCCCATGTTAGTTGAAGACGCTCCTGGAAAAGGAGAAGAAAAACTATCAACAAAAGAAGACAAAATTCCGACAAAAGAAGAAGACAAAATTCCAACAAAAGAACAAGAAGTAATACCAATAAAAGTTGCAGGCAAAATATCAATAAAATTGGAAGATAAAATATTAACAGAAGAAGAAAAGGTAATACCAGCAGAAAAAGAAGATATATCAGCAAAAGAGGACGAAGAAGAAAAAGTTATAACAGAAAAAGAAGAACTACCAACAAAAGAAGAAGCAACAAAAGAGACAGAAAAGATTCAAGCTGAGCCAATTGCATCAGAAACTCAAGTCAGAGATGAAGATACAAAAACAGTCAACGAAGACGAGAAATCAATTGAAGATGAAAACCCAACCAAAGCTCAGAATCCAACTGAAGACGAAAAGATTGAAGAAAGATCGGAATCTCAACAAATTGATGAAACTCCCTCAGAAGACGTAGAAATGAAAGAAACCACAAGTCCAGTAAAAGAAAAAACTTCTTCGCCTCCTAAAGAAGGCGAAGTTAGTGTAGCTATTGAAGATCCACCGGTGATTGTGATGGAAGAAGGAACCGGTGCCGAATGTGAAAATGGCTTTGATAGTTTTTTATTCTACAATCAACTAGTCGATGAAGAATCACCTGAATTTAGTGAAGAAATTGAAGATACACCACTTTACATTCAAGGCGAAGGATCTGGAGCTGAGTGTTTGGTTGGAAATGCAAAGACAAGTCAAGCTGAAGGTAAAGCTACATTTTTCTTTGGCCAACCGGGATGTTTGAAGCTCAGTCCAGAGAAAAATCAGGCAAAAAGTGATGATTCCGAAGAGAATGATTGCAATGATAACACAGACAAGTCCGAGGAGAAAGTGGTCAACAAAAATTCAGAACCAACAAATGGTGAAAATCATTCAGAACCTGAGCCATCTAAGAAAAGTCCAAAAGTTCCTCCCTCTCCATTGGAAAAGAAGAAAAATAAGCCAGAATCAAAGAACGGCAACAACCAACAGGATGACCGAAGATCAACCCGTCGAACTCTCATAAACCGTAAACGTCGACTGAGTGATGATAAACCAGAAAAACCACCACCTCCTCGTCCTTCGTCCGAAAGTGAGACTGATTTCAATTCGGAAAATTTGGAAGACCCAATTCCAGATTTGGAAGAAGAAGAAGATATAGGAGGTAAGCGACTCAAGATGCGAAGCAAGTTGGTGAATACGGAAATAAGAAAGAAAGTTGAAGCTCAGAGGAAGACTGCTACAATAGAGGAAACAACAACAAGTAGCAGTGGCGGTGAAGAAGAGAG